>JAOXOE010000694.1:13855385-13870817 GCA_028565055.1 Phoeniculus purpureus
GACCTGACTGCTTTGTTTTCCTTTTCCCTTATCTTAAATTGTGGTCTTGAACCCACCACAAAATTGGTGCCAAAAACTGGGGAGCAAAGCAATTTCTTAGTTTTAACCCGCTTCAGGAGGCCTTGGAACAGACTGCCCAGGGAGAGAGCAGAGGCACTGTCCGTGGATGGATTCAACAAACAGGCAGATAGGGTGTTTCAGGAGACTGTTTAGTGGTTGTAAGTTGTAGGGAGGACGATTGGACTTGATGATCTTGAAAGTCTTTTCCAACCTTGGGAGTTCTAGGATTCTCTAATGAT
Source organism: Phoeniculus purpureus (assembly GCA_028565055.1). Taxonomy (NCBI): domain Eukaryota; kingdom Metazoa; phylum Chordata; class Aves; order Bucerotiformes; family Phoeniculidae; genus Phoeniculus; species Phoeniculus purpureus. The sequence continues at coordinate 13,855,685 of JAOXOE010000694.1, forward strand.
ATACCAAGCTTTTGTGGTCATGATGCATGGAAAATCTTGACAATAAGTTTCTCACCATAGAATGGTGACATTAGCATTCTGCAAGACAGTAACACTAACAGTGCTATGAATAATATGTTGTCTTTTTGTTTTAGAAGTAACCTTTAGGTTTAGGCTTTCATAATCTTGCTTTTGCATGACTTTATTCTCGTGTTGGTTATTTGCTTTTAATCCTTCCTTTTTGCGAGCAAAGCAGGAAAATGCCTTTCAAAAAACCCGTATGTTTCTGTTGACCTGTGCAGTTGTGTAGATTTCAGCTTAGCATAGCCTGGGTGATCAGTCTTGGTGTTTCAAAGGATCTACAATACTTACAATGGCTCTTTTTCCCCGGCCAAAAAAAACCCCACAACAAACCAAACCCCCAAATCCTCCTCCGTTCAATTTTATTTCAGTGGGAATCAATTAAGACCTAAGTAGACTTGGGAAGTTCAGGCTGAAGTTGTGTTGTGTAAATGTAATTAATACTTAGCAAACTGTCTAGTGCAGAGTGCTTTGTGCCCAAGCTGGACAGCATAAGAGTGACAGATATGTTTTATGTGCTATTTCGGTATCTGCAGTCCTCAATAGGTTGTGAATGCCAGCTGTTTCCCAACAGCATTTTCAGGAACAGGAGGACTTTTACTCTACTGTCCATAAAAAATGCCTCTGCTGTTGCCACTAAACTTTATGGAAGCCATAAAATATCTTTTGGCTCTGACTCGAAACACAAGGAGAATGTTTGCACAATGAACATCAGACATTGTCAATGTTAATGTGTAATGTCTGTTGGCAGAGTTTTCTGTAAAGATTTTTTAGCCAGCCAAATGTTCCTTCTATTTCGCTCAGAACTCATGTCTGTCATGGGATAGGAAGAATAACAGGTTGTATTAAAATTGGCTACAGGCAGTTTGGTTTTTTCCCTGTTGCTAGCCTTTTGAGTAACTCCTGGCAGCAATTATATATAAAACATGTTATTTTCAAGCTTTCTTGAGCTGCCTGTGGATAATGGAGTACTCTACTGAAAATCTTATGGCAATTAAAAACAATATTTATAGACACATGCAGACACATGCATGTATATTTGCTAGAGCTAGATACCTTCAAAGTGAGATGCTGGGGCATTAACACAAATGGATGTGGGAATGGTCAAGGGTTGCAGTTAATTTGACCAATATCTGAGCTGTTGTATTATTAATATCCATGGTGACAATACTGAATCAATTTGGACTGTACTTGGAATAAAGATCTCCGTCTTCATAATTGATAGTCTCAAAATGTCTTGTAATAGATCTCAAAGCTACACGGAAAACAAGGGAAGGAATGGTGCAATAATGCTTTTGCCATCTTTTCGTTTGTAAGGTTGTAAGGCTACAGTCCTTGCTGTTGTGAGTAAAACCGATGTGTTGTTGTGCATGCGTTGGTGTGTGGTTTCCAATATATGGATTCTATCAATCATTTTACTAAATCATTTGGACTTTCAGTACAGAATTATACACCAGGCTTATAGTCTCTCCTCAAATCATGGCAGTAATTAATGCAATTAATTTCTGCAATTAATGTGTAGGGTTTTTTGGTTTGGCTTTGACAAGAACTTTCAGGAGACTTTTCAGTCAAGACACTCAAATGAAAGGGGAGTTCATTATGTGGATGTCCAAGCATAATGTTAGTCACTGCTATACAGATGGAGATGAGCAAGAAGAACAATGCATACTGGGGAGGGATAGGTTAAGGGGATACTTTGTCGCTCTCTACAACTTCCTGAAAGGAGGTTGTGGAGGGGAGGAAATCAAGTCAGTGGTGATGGGACAGGAGGACATGGCCTCAAGTTGTGCCGGGGACGGTTGGATTGGACATCAGAAGAAATTTCTTCCCTGACAGAGCGGTCAGGGGTTGGAACAGGCTGCCCAGGGATGGGGTGGAGTCTCCTCTGGAGATGTTGTTTCTGGATGTGTTCCTGTGCAACTTGGTCTTGGTGGTCCTGCTCTGGCAGGAGGATTGGACTAGATGATCTTTCAAGGTCCTTTCCCATCCCCAATGTTCTGTGATTCTGTGAATCTTTGAATTTACTGGACCTACACATAATAGAACTGTGAGAATAAAAGCAAACAAAATGTGTTAGAATAACAAGCAGACCCCTGTATATTAGAAACTCCAACACTAAATCGTGCAAGGTGGGAAATCACCCAATGGGAAGGTTTTAGGTGTACAACTGATAACAGGATGATGATGGTTCTCTGAGTGATAGAACCATAAAAAGACAAATGCAGTCTTTCAGAGCACTGCAAATTATTTCTGATAAAGAGGGAAGTAGGCTGATACTGGAATTGCACAAAGTGGTTTTTAGCTGTCTGCTGGAACACCCTGCACAGCCCTGGTCACTCAATAAAAACACTAAACCCAACCAAACAAAAAAGATACCCAATATTGAACTTGGAGAAGAGAAGGGCCATCAGGCATATCAGGATTTCAGAGCTTTCCTCATACGAGAAAAATTAAGGTAGGCTCTCTTCAGTCAGTCATCCAAAGCTGAGACCCTTTCGTCAACATGTCAGGGGGATAATCAGCGTGGAGGGAGACAAATCAGTCCGAGTTGAATATAAGCCAAAGGTTACATGGCTATAAAATTACTCTGTATACAAAGAGCTCTGGTTATTTATTTAACCATGAAGGCAGACAAGCCTAAGGTAGCAGGAAGGTGGCAAAGTGTCTCCAGAGAGATGGGATTTTTCAGCCTCAAGAGGAGAAGGCTCTGGGGGACTTTATAGTGAGCTTCCAATCCCTTTCAGGGGTCTGTCAGAAGCCTGGAGAAGACTGATCACAAGGACTGGGAATGACAGGATGAGGGGTCATGGCTTGAAGCTGGAAAAGGGCAGGTTGAGGTTGAACATGAGGAAAAAATTCTTTAATCTGAGGGTGGTGGATTCCCAGAGGTGATGGAGTCCCCATCCCTAGAGGCACTCCAGGTCAGGCTGAATGGGGCTCTGGGCAACCTGTTCTGGGGAGTGATTATCCTGCTTGTTGTAGGGGGGTTGGACTAGATGACCTTTGGAGGTCCCTTCCAACTCTTCCATTGCTTGATAATGGCTAGCAAAGACATCTGGTGTGTACTTCGAGGTTTCAAGGTAGCATTGTGAAACTGCAGTTGGATAAGGTTCCATCTCTGTGCTGAGTCATATGGTGCGCAAACTTTTTTCCCCTTTCTACCCTACTAGAGGCTCGTTCTTGGGAAGGATTCTATTTTTTTTTCTAGCACCCTATAAATGAATAGAAATCCTTTCTGTCGTGCTGTGCTTCCATTAGCTTTCCATCACTGCTGTACCTGAACACCTCATGATCACAAATGAACATATTCTTCTGTCCTCACAGGACTTTGGGGCTAAGTAATTCTTCATTTTTCACAGTTGAGGGACCACAGTGGAGGACAAATTTAATAGTTTAATACAGTTTTTCTCAGATAAGCCAAGAACTCGTATCACATTTCAGGGTCTTTATTTGATGTCCTACCTTGTAGACCTTTCCCTCATTCAACTAGACAAGCAGTTCCTGTGGTGGGGGAGAAAAGCAACTGGTGCTCAGTACAAGTGTTAGAAACAGGAGTTAAACTTTGAACAAGAGAAGATGGACATGTCAGCCAGTGTCCTAGAAAGTCAGATGTTTGACCGTGCAGTCGTTGCTTGCATTTAAAATAAACCTGAAACCATAATGTATAGCTATTTTAGAAATATATCTGTATAGCCTCTAAAGGAGCTCTGGATGTAATTCTTTATAGTGTTTTTCATAGTGATTCATGCAAGATATTAAATGATTTTATGTCTATTCTTATTATTAACTGGTATTTTGCTTACTGGAAAGCTTTTGAGAAGCGGGAGCAACATCACCTGCTTGTGGAAACAGAGAGGTATTGTCTGAATCTTACACAGGAGACAAGCCTGAGAAAATAAATGCAAAATGCTTGATGGAAGCATGCTCTGAAAATGCTGAATAACAGTTAATTTACATAAATAATCAACACTGCAAACCTGTATCGGCATTCAGCTCCCACCCTATTCAGAAGGGAAAATCTGGCCCCCAAAATGATGATCTGTCTTGAGCTCCTTCCCTGGGATCAAGAAATGAGCAAGTTTTTAAAAATGCTTTGGAATGAAGAACTCAGTCATGGATTTTATAAACTCCTTAAAAATACAAACAGCTTACACACTAGCACTCACTGCTGTGCTCTTGCAGGGGGCCATGAGATTTTTCACATAATCATGTACAGTCCTGCTTACTTAGTGAACTTCCCTGAGTACGTACTCATGAGTAGCTGACACCGACAGACAGGCCACTGTCCAAATCCTCCGATTTAGGTACTTCCAAGCTGTGGAGTGTTCGCAATCCAAATCAGGGCTTTACGGCTTGAGCTCTTTTCCAATATTTATTCAGACTGAGGATAGATGTAGCACTTTAGAGCTAATTCTAGCTCATAATGTCACCGCTGTTCAGTGGTGACTACAGAGTACAAATATCAGGCGTTTCAAGCCCATAGACATTTAAAGCTCTCTGTGTTCTTCGAGAGGTTTATTTCTCTCTTTCTGCCTTTGCTTGTTTGATAGATGGCAGCAGATGAATGTTTCCGAACTGGAGATGTCTCATTAATGTCTTTGCTTTTAGTACCATCCGTCACATGACAGCAAAAAATAGGGATTTGGGGCACGTTTGCATGACCATGGTGTGTTTTCACTTAGAGCTGCTTCTGTGTTTTCAGAGGTGAGGTGCTGTGTAACTGCAGCCTTACCCCGAAATACTGTGTCTCCCAAGGAGACGCAGTTAGACTACTATAGCCAGAGCCCGATCGCCTCATCATTACAGCCCCACTGTTTTTGAAGAAGCAGGATTGTTCTGTGATATAGAAGGTGGAGACTGGGAAGCTGGCTCTGCTAAGCCTTGCCTAATGCAAACTGCTTTAGTATGCACATCACATCATGCCGGCTATACTGCAGGGAGCAGGCAGTTATCGCACAAGCGTGCATCCTCAGAGCCAGGATAAACACTCCGTTACTCTCCCTCTAAACTGCTCTTCTGGGAGGGAGAGGAAATAAATAGGGAGCGAGACAGGCGTTTGAAGTAACCTTTTTCAGAAGGAGGCAGAAGCCAGTAGAACCTTTCTTTCTTTTTTAAATTTTTTTCTTTTTTTTTTTCTTTTTAAAAATCACTTCTTACTAGAGAAATTCGTGTTGCCTCAGCAATTAAGGAGAAGAGCCAACATCTAGGGTTCCAGGCTGTGAGAGGGGGAGTAGCAACTTGTACCAGGTAGGAAGCCCTTTCAACATCCTCTTTAATTCCTGCAGCTCAGTGACTACTTGCTATGTTACTATATGGTGGCTGACTTGTGGAGACCTTGTGTCTGCGAGTCACCATTCCCTGAGTGAGAGAGACCTTGGGGATATTTAATTGCCAGTGACCTTCAGGGGATTTCTTGAAAAGATGCTGGCACCATTTGCTCCGGTGCGAAGCTCTCTGCACTTGGGTCTGACTGCTCCGAGGTGTGCGTTTAGCATCGGGTGCAGCTGGCTGGAACTGCAGCTGTCGCCTGTCTACGAAACCCTGTCACAAATGAGTAAAAATTAGCCATTTTCTGCTAACTGAAGCAGCTGCTCTGCATTTTTAGCATCATGACTGTATTACTTTCCAAAACTTATTACCATAAATTATTTTTGTGCTGGGAAGTATGCAGCCCTGTGCTTCAGCGTAGTCAAAGTTATTCTGACAGTGATCTACTCTATTTTCATAGTTGCTTATGCATATTTTATCAAAACTTCTCTAAACTTTCCCGAGGCAGCCATACCTTATGTGGCAGAGGAATGTTCTTACTAACAAATAATGAGTGTGTGGATTGCAGTGAGAAAGGTGCAATATTTGCTCTCCAGTAGTGCCCGCTGTGAGCCGGCGGGGATGCAGGCAGCTCTTGCAATGGGTGAGGGCTGGGCTGGGCTGCAGCTCGAGGTCACAGACACTCGTTTTTCTGCCTTAGTACTACAGAAGGACAGAAGGGAAAGTGAGGGGAGGGGAAATCTGTAAATGTGAACTGCTTAGTGCTCCTGGTATGCAGTGTTTCCTTCCTAGTACTCAGTGTCTGCTCATTCACATGATTATCAGGTGATATCTGTTTATCTGTTTTGTGTTGGGACTATGATGTGACTTCAGTTTACTGAAAACAAGAGTAGCATTTGCATGCAATACAGAAGTAAGTTCAGATCTTAGGGGTCAGTCCTGCGAGGGACACCATTGTGTCAGCGGCCTCTCAAAGTTTCATCATTTGGTGAATTTCAATTGCCTCCTGAGCATTAAGGGAGTCTGAGGCAAACTTTTGCAAGTTGTTGCACGCTCTTCTGTTAATCAGACAAGCGACAGCAAATTCTTGAGGATAAAAATAAATATATTGGGGTTTTTTTAAAGTGTGAGAAAGGGATACAATGACTAAAGAGTCAGCTGCTTGTGCAAAAACTTGACAATAGTGTTCCAAACAGTCAGAGCTTAGGCACCACTGCTGTAAGAAAACAAACCCTGACAATGGGAGAGCTCTCTCAGATGACTGTAACCACTCAGCCTCGTGTTGAATGTAATTGCTCTATGCAGAAATAGCTTCATATATATTGTTTAAAGGTATCTCGTGACTCTTATCTGTAGGAGGAACTATTGAGGATGTCTGAATCCAGAGTCTTTTTTTTGATAAGCATAATGAAAAAACCAATTCTTGGGAAATGAGAATTGTACCTGGTAGTAATAAAACCTAAAGAGAGAAGAATAAGCAGCTTTGAAAATTATAGCTGTGTGATAGAGATGAGATTTAGTCAGTGACCAGGGTTAGTTAGAGCACCTGGCAGCAGGTGAGAAGATTTCTACCCTCTGGTTCATCTCTTCTGTGAAATGCTTTACTGTGGAGAATTCAAACTTAGAAAGTACCAAGTCAATTAGTAACTGAGATAGGAAGAGACCTGGAATGGGAATGTGATGACTCCTTTTATTTCTGTTGGTATATGAAATATTTGATGACAAAAAGTATGCCCATGCCTATCTGTTATTCCAACAAGTATACATTTGGTGGAAAGCCGAAGTGAATGATTACCTTAAAGGGAAAGAGGAGAGAGTCAGCTGAATACTTTAATGCTTTCCGCTAGAAATTCACAAAATTCAGGTTTCAAAGTAATGTAAGGGAAAGTACAGCTCGTTGGTTGGTTTGGGTTTTTTGAATTATTTTGGTTGTTTTGTAATTTTGTTTTTATTTCTAACACTCTACTCCAAATGCCTACCTTGGAAATATGTAAAATCCTCAACCATTTAAAAAAACCCAAACATTCTGAATTGGCTCATGGCTTAGATTTGGGCTTTCATTTCAGGATTAATAAAGGATTCGTTCATTTATTGTCACACACTGTGGATTGAGAGAAAGAGGTGGGATGTATAGGTTTCCCAGCTTGGTATTGCTCACAGCTTGCTACCTTTTCTATGTGTCACTTGTAAATATGGGGGTCAGCAACTGCCTATTTGGGAGCACATGGCAGATCTGAGTTTTTCCAGGTTATCCTCATTCCCATGAGTGGTGCTTTATGTAGTTTTGCTTTTTTTATGACTATTGCACCTTGCAGCTTATGATTTGACTTAAATACATTTTCTGGGTATGCTGCCTGTTGACAGGGGTCTGTGGGATGGCCCCATCCCATTGAGGAATCCTGGTAAATTTAATGAGACCCCTGGGAGCCCAAAAGTCACTGCTAGCAAATCTATGTTGTCCATATATCTAGAAGTATAGATCAGACTTACTGTCCCATAAACCTGAAGATTTTTTCAGCAGAACTGGTGCAATTATTTATGCTGAAAGTTTTTTAAATAGAAAAAATCATATAACCTGGCTAACAGGAATAATTAGCTGCCATATCTTTGACCAGGGCTCCCACTAACTGCTAGTTCCCAAACCTGCTCGGTGATAGTCCTTTCAGCATCAATGTGGTGGAGAACTGGGACTCCTATTGCCATTGCAAGTAAGATGAGAAAGCCTCAGTGGCCATAAGTAATAGGTTTTTTGGGTCTTTACTGAACCAAGACATTTCTCTGACTGGAGAGTGTGTTGTTGCTATAAAGACTAAAAAACACGGTGTATGGAAATCTAGGTGTTGGTGTCATTCTGTATTTCTATGGGTTTCCAGAGGAGCCATCATCTTTTGAACTAGCGTTAGTTAGTTTTAATAAGCTCCTTGGGTTTTGCAAGTGAACACTAAACATGCAGTTACAGAAATAGATGATGACTGCACGTTTATACATGTGCAGTATCTGGGGGACCTGATAGTGACCTGCCAGTACCTGAAGGAGACTACAAGGCGGCTGCAGAGGGACTGTTTATGAAAGCCTGGAGAGATAGGACAAGGGACAATGGTTTCACATGAGAGAAGGGCAGACTGAAATGGGATGTTAGGAGGAAGTTCTTCAGCAGGATGGGGGTTGAACACTGGAACAGGTTACCCAGTAAGGTAGTTGAGGCCCCATCCCTGGAGCTATTCCAGGCAAGGCTGGACAAGGCTCTGGGCAACCTGATCTGGTTGAGGATGTCCCTGCTCCCTGCAGTAAGGTTGTACTGGAAGGCCTTTGGAAGTCCCTTCCAGTCTGTGATTCTATGATTCTATGCTTTTTAGGGGCAAGGGCTGCACGGTGATACCCACACTCTGGCATGTCTTCTGGCTACTGGGAGGAGGAACAACAACATGAGACTAAATTTTCCTTCTTCCACTGTCAAGGTACTCGTTGACAGTTTTCAAAAGAACACCTGAATGCTATCAGGGACTTTTGTACTTTGCTTTCTACACATGCAAGGGATTAGAGTTAATGGGTAAACTCAGGGGATCAGGATTAACAGGAAGGCTGACTAACAATGCCTATCACTGGACTTCACTACCAACCTTAAGGAAGTAGTAACTTAGTTAACAGCACACACACATGTTCAGATTTATTTAGGCCATAATCCCCAAGAAACCAATCATTACCAGCAATTAACTGCTGGTTTATTGGTTGCTGGACCATTAATGATCAAACTGACTAAACTACAGGAAGAGCAACAACAGATTCTGAGGTGGGTATTTGGTCTGACTGTGTGTTTCATGTGATACAACTTCTTCATCTGTCCTAAGCTTCTTTTTAGCAGTTAGAGACTCATTAAATTCCTTCTTCCCTCTGAGTGCCTTTTGATGCTGTATGTAAAGACAGTGATGTTGGAGCTAGATTTTTAATACCTGCAGGGCTGTGCTTTAGACAAAACATGAGGATTTTGTTGTTATTTTTCTCCCTGAAGCTTCATTACTTCTTAAAAGGTACCTGATGCATTTCTATTATTTTAATATTTTTTAAAAGTTATTTGACTTTTCTTTCCTAGATGAAGTTATAACTTTGGGTAGAAACTCACCCTGGTCTGATTCAATCGGTCCTGGTAGCCTTGTCTAGTTCTTCTAATATAAATCATTCTTAGGACAGGCAGAATTAGAAACACATAGTCTGAAATGACTTAGATTTCTCATTATCCTCCGTTTTATTCATAATTCAAAATCAAAAGCAAAGCAGAATTGGGGGAGATCCAAAAAGTAAACAGGAAGCTGAAAAGCAGCTATTTTAACAATTTTCCTTAAGGTTCCAGATCTATTTAATGCTGCATCTCTAGTTTACTGTTTCAGTTTCCAATGGCCAGGAAAAAAATTAAAGGGAAAACCAAAGTACGTAATATTTTGTTCCTTTAAAATATGACAACTGTTTTATCTCTCTGGGCTTTGACAGTTTCTGGATCAAGCGAGCAGTAGCTTGGGGTACAAGTGTGCATGTGTTGACTCTGTGTTAATGGAATTGAGGTGAGCATCTCGACTCAGGCCGATTAGAACCATCAAAAAATCTGTCATGCTACAGTGAAATGAAGAGAGATGGATTTAGGTCAGTATCTAATGAGCCTCACGTGCAATGTTGGCAGGAAAAAATAACCTAAACCTCAAAAGTTCAATATGTAATCTGACTAATTTAGAATAGAAAAAATAAATCCCAGATACTGAGTATGCAGAATAGAAAAATCCCAGGCAGTGGTTTAGCTGAGTCTTTAGTGTGAATCTTAGCTTGTACAGAGAATGATACTGTTTTCCCAAATAAAAGGGAACTACCACACAATATTTGTAGCATATAGCATTTAAAAAACTTGGAAGACATGAAATTTGATAGGTTTTAGTATGTATTTCATTGAAAACATTCATCATTCCTTATGCAGTTCATAAACTCTTCATTTTTCTATTCATTTTAAGCAATCAGACAGTGTCAAGGTTGATGGCTTTTCCAGGGCTGGGGAAATTTGGCAGGATTAAGCTTCCATTGGAGAGCTGTAATGGAGGCAGAGAGATGGGAGAGTGATTTTTCTTGTATTATAGTGCATTAGTTCGCTACAGTAAATGTCACTCTGAAGTACCACTGGGGTAAACCAACCTGTTGTTGGAAGTATGTGAGGTAGAGGAGGAGGACGATTATTCTGCTCAGCAACCTCCCTAGTAGATCTACAGCAATTTGAAGTCCCTAGTAAAGAAGTAAAAGTAAGCAATTGAAATTCTGAGAAAGAGAGAATGTTTTGGCAGTGGCCATGCTGTGGGGTGTCTCTTCCTTCTCTGCTTGTTCCTTACTTCACTATTGCTCAGGCTGGTGCAAAATTCCTGGAGAAGATGAATGTCATTAAAGACAAGCAGTAAAGGTAAAAACCATTGTTCTTATAGTAACCTTCTTTATTACATTATGCTCTTTCTTCAAATGAGGGCCATTGAGATGAAATAGATGTTCCTAGCATGAACTGTATCTATTAAGCTATTGGTATCAGTGTTTTGTTGAGCATGAGGCAAACCACAGTGTTCTGGAGTTAGTACCTTTATATTTGCTGCAGAACACCTACCAGGTTTAACATCAAAGTACTATGGAGCTCTCAGCCCGCAGGAATGAATGACAGGCTTCTCTGTTCTCTTGCCAGGGACAAAAAGAAAACTAAAAGATACTAAAAGAGAGAAACAGTCTGCATGGGGCAAAACTCATTTGGCTTTATGAAGAGTTTATCTGTAGATCTGTAGTTAGAGAGAGCAGACAGTACTCAGCATGTACCCAAACATTGGCAATGAGTTTGGGTTTGGTAGTTTAATATTAATGATAATCTGGGATCAGCATTTTCGTAAGTGATGGCACTTCAGGCAGAAGGACAGAGGAATTCATGTTGCACTGACATGAAACCCAAGCACTTCAGTGGGATTTTATTGCAACACAAACCAAAGGTCAACTGCATGGGGCTGAATTATCATCCATGTTGGGGCTCTGACCCAGTATCCACCATTGGGTACCACTGTAGCCAGACAGAACAGCTGCATTTGAATATTTCCCCCTTTTAAGTAGGAAAATTGCCCAAATGTTTAGTTTATTTTCCTAAAAAGCTATTTATAAGGCAACTTCCGTGTGAGAGACTACTCAGTCTGGTCCATTTTTCCCTCTACCCCCAGGCACATTATGTCAGTGTTGTGTTTCCTTCCTGGCACAGGGTGTAATGTCAGCCTCCTCGAGCATCCTGGCAGCTGTGGTATTTGCCTTGATTCATAAGACATTGAGCTCTCTAGGTACTTTTAGAACGCTATTTCAAAGATAGTATTTAAAAAATACAAATATTTAGATGATACTATTTTTAAAAAGCAATATTTAGAATATACTGTTTAAAAAATAGCAGTATGGATAGTTTGAATAGTCTTTCTTCATGTCTGCTTTTCTTCCCTGGAATTCAGACAATTTGACCAAAAGCTGGAACAATTAGTATTTTTTTTTTTAAAAAGAATCTATATTTATAGTACTATGCAAAAAAACTAAACAGTCATTTATTTAGATCTCATCAGAAGGTTGGAAGACATTTTCTTTCAATGCTGTGCATCAAAAATATAGAAAACCAGAGGAAAAACATAGACATTATAAACCAATCTGTGCCTACCTACCAGTCTGTTTAGATTTGTAGACTCTGTATTCCCATTATAATACCTGGAACTGGTGTGTTTGGAGTCTGTTGTGATGCTGGAGGAGGGAATTGGGTGAATCCGCCGGGGGAGGCTCTTGGAGGAGCTCCAGTTCTGCCACTTTGCTAACAATTAATTACACCCTTCGTTGAAGTTTCTGAATTTGGTGTAATTATTTTGAAATGTTTTGAAGTTCCATTTATTTGAGCTGCTATGTTTATATGAGCAGCAACACGGGGTGTGCGAATAGAGGCTAGGTAATGCTACATCACAGAGTCATAGCATTTCTTTGGTTGGAAGAGATCTTTAAGATCATCAAGTTCAAGTGTCAACCCAGCATTTTAGGTCCTCACTAAACCACCTCCTTAAGCCCCAGGTCCACACATTTACATATTAAGGAATGGACATTCTGAAGTGTTTGGTATTATTAAGAATTCATGACTAGGTCTGCCTGCTCTAAGCCTTGTGTCATGGCAAGCATGTTCACTGGGTGAATGTTGGGGAAGATCAGCACTGATGTGATGCCTGCATACAATGGCTTGTGATCAGATGAGTATCCAACGGGTCACCTAAGTCCATGGTAAAAGATGTGTCCTCTCCAAGTATGTTTCTAGGGGAAGAAGGTTTCTGCGAGGCTGAAGGGGCAAGGAAAACTGATTCTCACATGTTGCTCATCTTTTGCACATTAGCAAAACCTGCTTCCATGGTCATAATTTTTGTACTATGTAGCAGCAGAATGACTTTCACAAACACTTTCCTGCAGGATACAAATGGACTTCTGAGTTTCAAAATGTTGTTTTACAGCTGGGTGAGCAAACCCCAGGGCAAAAGGGACTAGGAGGTTCTTGGTTTTGGTCTTTTGGTTAAAGAGTAAAAGGACCCTAATACCTTGTAAAATGCCCTGATACCTGGGAAAACTCCTGTAGTTTTGCAGAGAGAAAGACAAGCATATTCTTGCTTCAAGTACTTTAAAGTCCATACTCAGTGATGATATCCACTACTGTAATCTGCTGGAGACAAAGTGGGACTACACCAAGGTGACTCTAGTTGAGCTATGTGTAGGTCCCTCAAGGTTCCTGGTGGGGGGGTGTGTGTGTGTATATATATAGTCTATATATATAATATATAAAAAATATATATAAAAATATTTTTTTTATTTCAGTAATTCCCTTGAAAAAAAAAATTGGCCAAAACAATTATTCTGGTGCCTGCTAAGTTTGTGGCCCCTGTCATATGTGAGGGGTATAGAATACCACAAGAGGAAGAATAAAATGACCTTGAGGACTGCAGTAATAGTAACTGAATGAAATTCAATAGGACAAAGTGCAAGATCATGCACAAAAACAATACATTTCTGGTATAAGCTAGGAGCTCGTTAATTGAAAATGACACGGGAGGAGAAAGTCACAGGATGACTGCAAGCCATCAGTGGAACACATCAATGGAAAGGACAAACACAATCTTCGGCTCTGCTGGATGAGCTATTTGCATTAGCAAAGGAAATAACTGGCTGTAGTAGGTCCTGCAGAAACCATAATCTAGGATATTCTTGGTGTTTCTCTTTGCCTGCTTTTAATTAAGATGAGAACAAACTGGGAAAGAAGGTAGCTAGGATGTTCTGTAGAATGAGAAGTCTTTCATAAGACATTAAGAGAATCATGTTTTATCCAAACAGATCCATTTATCAAAAGATAAGAAGCAAGTTAAAGGCTGATGAAAATATATTTAAGATGGAAATAAATGCCTCTGGCTCTCAGGGGTATTATATTCTGGAGATGATTTTAGTGGTGGTCAGGAAAACCCTACCTAGCCTTTGATCTGGAGAAATCCCCTTCTCCTAAACATGGAAATCTAACCTGCTTGCCAGTGATGGAAGGAAGCAATCACTTCCAGTTCTCCTAAGCATTTAAAAGGAAAGGCCAATATTGACATCAGTTCTATAATTCAGATACTGCTGGGTTCATGTGTGGTTCAAGCTCTGTTTACTTGGATTGTAAAGAAGATGGGAGAAATCAGCGTAAATCATAAACTGCTAGAAGAGTGGTGTCAGCCTGGAGAGATTTTCAGTGTCGTAATAGGTTTGATAATGCAGCTTATGCTCAGAGAGATTCTCTTTTCATTCTGTCTGTAAGAACAAATACCCATAGCTGGATATTTGTACGACTGAAGTACTGGGTGCCAATCTACTTCTAATTGAATTTCCTCAAACCTCATGGCTTAGACCCGAGTGGACCCCATGCTAATCATAAGCAGAGCAAAGACCAGTTTGAACCCCTGTAATGCCAACAGTACATGGGAATTTGCCTTGATGTGTTAATGGAATCCCATAAATTGTCATCTACTTATCGTACTTACCTGAATGTTGATCTCTGTAGGTGATGGGTGGTTTGGTTTGGTGTTTTTCCTCATAATGAACTGATACTTGTTGCTCTTGGTGTTGGACACTGCCCACTTGCTGAGCTGAATTGGTGCTTTGGAAAAACAGCATCTTTTCTCTGGGGTGTAAAATTGCTTTGTCTGTCTGTTCAGTACAGCAGGGGAGAACTGGCTGTGAGGAAAAGTGAAAGAGTGAAAGCAGTGAGTGACAAAAGCAAAGAAGACACTAAGATGGAGAGAGTGAAAGCAAGACCAACACAAACATAGCCAACAGCTGCTTTTAAGAATGAGTCCATAAAGAATTGCTACAGGATAATCTGGAGTATTGTGTCCAGTTCTGGGCCTCTCAGTTCAAGAGGGATGTGGAGCTGCTGGAGGGAGTCCAACATAGAGCTAGGAGGATGATGAAGGAAATGGAGCACCTCCCTTATGAGGAAAGGCTGAGGGAGCTGGGTCACTTTAGCTTGGACAAGAGGAGATTTGAAGGGTGGATGTTAGGAGGATGGAGCCAGGCTCTTCTCAATGTCATCTAGTGATAGGATGAGGGGCAATGGATGTAGGCTGGAACATAGTAGGTTCCACATAATTATGAGAAGGAACTTCTTTCCAGTGAGGGTGACAGGGCAGTGGAACAGGCTGCCCAGGGGAGTTGTGGAGTCTCCTTCACTGGAGAAGTTTAAAACCCACCTGGATGTGTTCCTGTGTGACTTGGT
>JAOXOE010000694.1:13871788-13895760 GCA_028565055.1 Phoeniculus purpureus
ATCCTGCTGTGGCAGGGGGATTGGACTAGATGATCTTTCCAGGTCCCTTCCAATCCCTAATGATTCTATGATTCTATAAAATCTCAGTAACCTTGGTAGAACCTGTTCTGTAGAATACTTGTGGCAGCGAGCATCTCCCTCTGATACACCTGCCTGCCTACACCCAGGAGAGAGCAGCAGAAATTTATCCTTTTATTCTGCAGTGCCTGAGGGTACTGGAGTAGCTCTGAAAACGGATAATAACTGAAGTTCCTCAAATACTGTCAAATGGTAATTGTAGGCTTCAGTTGTGGTATTATTGTCACAGAGGAGTATTGCTGGGAGGGAATTCTCATAACCACCATGCCAACGTATACAACAGCTTCTTTCTTCCTCCCACTAGCTTGAGTTTTTACTGGATTATATTTCCTTTATCTTCAGCACTGAGACTTGTTTCTCTTTGATTTCTGGCTGTACCTCCTTAATGGACAGCATTTAGGCAGCTAATGGTGGTGAGGAGCAAAGATATTTTCTTTGACTGAAGGTGATAATGAAGTAAGTTTTTACAAGAAATGGCTTTATTTTATTCCTCAACTAGTGTTTTTCTTTTAAATTTTTTCATATGTTGACTCTGCACCCTTTCTTCTGAAAATGGATTTCAGAGCAGGAATAATTTTCACAGAATCACAGAACAGTTTCAGGTGGAAGACACTTCCAAGACCATCAAGTCCAACCTTTTCTTAGCCCTATCAGCACCACTCAACCCTGTCGCCCAATGCAACATCTACCCTTCTCTTCAACACCTCAAGGAATGGTGACATAAGCCCCTCCCTGGGTGGGCTGTTCCAATGCCTGACAAACCTTTCAGGAAAGAAATTCCTCCTGACCTCCAACCTGAACCCCCTGTTGTACAGCTTAAGGGCATTTCACCTCATCCTATCACTGACCACTAGGGAGAACAGACTGGCCCCTGGTTCTCTACAACCTCCTTTACTGCAAGTAATTGTAGAGAGCAATAAGATCTCCCCTCAATCTTCTCTTCTCCAGGCTAAAATATGCATTATTTTAAGGATGTTCTTAAAATATAGTCAAGATAAAAATTTTGTGGGCAGTTTGAGTACTTCAGAAGGGGTAGCGAGTACAAGGAGCCTTGGGTTTTGGAAGAAATGTTTGAAGGTAACTTAAAATTCCAGTCTTTTTCCTTGAAGCTTCATACTGTAACATAGAGAGTGACTGGATCATGCAGAAGAGCTAAGCACTGTAACGGATCGATTAGGAGATAGAAGGCTGAATGAGTAGAAATGACTCCTTATATCTGTCACCTCTTCTCACACCATTCAACATCTCTGCCTGTGCCTCTCAACAAGTTTGTTCTTCTCTATTAAGAATCTGTGACTGGAATCACACAGCTGACTAACTTCCATAGAAATTTAGCTCAGAGTGCTGCTTGAATAGATTTAGGATGAAGTCTCTTACTTCAGAAAGACATGGGTCTTAACCTGTGCTTTTGGAAGTAATGATGTTTGCTGTAAGTGTGAAGAATACAGTGTGGTGTTAAATTGTGTTGATTTTATCCGCCACATGATGCTGAACGTATTAATTCCAAACAAGAGGTTCATCACTATTGTTCAGGGCATCCTGAGATGTAAACCTGGGTCAGACTGACTTTACATTAGCTTCAGGGAGAGTCTTACTGGTAGTAGAGTAGAATTCTGTTGGGACACGCTGGTCAGTCACAAATTAACTACTGGAAAATACCAGTTCACAAAAGAATCTGTGAGCTTCTGGTGCCAAACAGTGGTGCTACTAAATGCTAAAGAGATAAAGCAAAACATCACTAGAATTGAGCTAAATGCCTTATAATTACTTGAATCTTTTCATGTACTTTAAAAATAGATCCAGTTCTCGCGTTTTTGTTAAGGTCATGTAAACTGGCTAATGGGGACAGGATGCAGAATGGAAACGAATGCAGAAAAATACAGTAAATGCCTGGACAACAATCACGTTGTTTTGTGGGCTTTTCAAAGATAACTTTCCTTGACCCTCTTTACACACATTATTTGTCACTGAAAGTGTCTAACAGATGAAAAGTGAACAGTGCACAGTAGCACTGTACATCAGGCTACTCATTTGTAACTGCTGCTCTTATGCAACTTGGGTGTTCTCAAGGTTCTGCAAAGAATGAGCTGTAGCCCCAGGGTTTAAAGTCATCTATGGCAGCTTCTCTCATTAAAACCAAGGGCTCTGGAGCTGCCCCAAAGTGGAAGGAGGGGTCATTCCTGCTGCAGAAACTGCTCTTGTGCTGTTTGCTGCTGAATCCCTTTGTTTACTCCTCTCCTGTGTCACAGCAAGTGCTCCTGCTAGGCAGGCATTTGTGGCATCTGCTCCCGTTACACTGCCTCATTTACCTTGGAGATAAAGTGGAGCAGAACTGTTGGTAGTGACAGGGAGGAGAACAGCAATCCTCAGCTTTATCTCTCTTTGTTTGTCGTTGAGCTCTTTCCCTCATTTGTTAATGCTGCTGAGCATTCTCCATATGCTGTTCGTATTTCCACATACGCTTCTGTGTATATTGAACTGTCTACAGTCGGCTCTTTCCATCTTTTCTTCCTGCTTCTTGTCTCAACTGTCTGTTCACTTTTCAAGCTTCTCACAAGGAGCCATTTCTTTGTGTCTACTTCTACGCAGCATCCCGTAAGATGCAACCTCACAGTTAAGTGAAGGCTCTGAATGATTTTGCTGTGTAAAATATATAATTACTGACTGTGCTCGTTGGTGTTTTCTTTTTTTTAGATGTCACTTTCTATTCAAGGAAAATCACAGCAGGAAACTTAATTCTTATCAGTAACCACTTCTTGCCTCGATTCCTACAACCTAGAGAGAAGAAACCAGTAGACAGCAGTGTAAGTGCACTGTCTCTGTAGCGGATGGTGCAGCGATATCTCACTGCTTGTGCTCATTGTAAAATCTCATTGTTCATGTTATTGGGAAGATTTTTAGGCTACTCTGGATAGAGAGGTCAAAATTTACCAAGGGGAAAAAGGCAGAAATAGGGATGTTTCCTTCCTGGAGCATTGCCTGTGAAGGCTGCTCTTCAGAATACCGTGTGACTATTCACTGGGATACGCTGTGTCCTTGTGATATTCTAACATTTTAACTCACCCAGTTTAGCCTCAGGAACTGTTCATTACTGATTGATCTTCATTGGCTTTTGGTGTAAAACAATTAACTTTAGTTAAAGATTATGATTTTTGTCTCTAAAGAATGATATAGGATCAGATCACGAAGTGCAACCGTTAGCCCAGCACAACCCAGCCCTCTGCTGAACGATGTCCTTCAGCTCCATAACTGTACAACTTTGAAACATGTCAAGGGATGGCAATCCAGCCATTTCCCTGGGCAGTCTGTTCTGGTGCTGGATAACCCTTTCAATGAAGATGGGTTTTTTTAATGTCCAGCCCAAACTTCCCCTGACACAACTTGAGGCCATTTCCTCTCATCCTGTCCCTTGTTACTTGTGAGAAGAGACTGACATCCACCCCTCTACAACCTTCTTTCAGGTAGCTGCAGACAGTGATGAGGTGTCTCTTCAGACTCCTTCCCTTCACACTGAATAGCTTCAGTTCCCTCAGCTGATTTTCTTATTGTTCTCCAGACCCTTCATATCATTGTTCTTCTTTGGACCTGCTCCAGCATCTCAATAATGTCTTGTATTGAGGTGTCCAAAACTGAACACAAAAAGTACTTCTCCATCTTCTAGTCTCACAGTTCTTTACCACCATTCACTTTTTCTTTAAACCTTAAAGCTCTTTTCTATTTTTTTAACATCTTATCTAAACTTTTAGATCCTGTTTCAGAATAATTAGATCTTTAGTTGCTGCTCTTCTAGAATGTGTGATTATACTAAGAATGGAAATAATAAACCTCCACAAGTTTTCTTGGTAAGTTTTGCACTGAATAAGAGTCACTGGTTCCACAGTTAGCACCTGGTATCTCCAAAATACTTCAGTGCTAGAAGCCTTTCAGAGATGAAATGTGCTTTTCCCAGAGAACTGCAGCTATGAAGTGTTTAAGATAAATGTTAATCTGTCTTCCTGTCCTTTCTCCTGACAGCAGCAATAGGAAAGCACCAATCCGTTAGTTAATGAATCCGTGTGATAACTTCATGACTCTTCATTTTCTACTCTGTGCTTTTGGCAGTTCTAGAGATGTTAATCTCTCAACATTTGCACAGCAGAGGTGTGCTCTGAGAGCATTCCTTCAATGCTTTACCTACCAAAGACCAGTGTCAAAAGGCACTGCTGATGATGTGATCTGTGTCTGATTAATCCCAGTGAGTCCTCTTGCCTGTCCAGGGGAGCTCTCCCCCTTGCCTTTTTGAATCCACCACTCAGATGTCACTTTGGGTGTGATAACAGCTCCATCATCCCTGCTCTCTACTGAGCTGCTCTTTGTGCCTCTGTGCCAGTCACAGCTCAAAGCCAGGTTCTGTGACAGGGTCTCTTGGCTGTTTGGGCTTTGACTATTGTCTGGGTGAGTGAGTAACTGAGGTTAAATGTCTGAGTTCCAGCAACTTAACCACCCTTGGCTAGTTTTGCCTCCTTTCCAGTTTTAGATGTTCTTTTCAAGACAGCAGTGATTTGGTACAAAATTCTTCAGCTGTACTGTAGGATTCAAAAGTAGTGTCATGTGGTGCCTGTTTCTGTAAAGACATCCATGTGGGAACAGCTTTGTGACACAGAGGCTGTGATAATGGACACAGGATTTCATCTGTGTGTGGTATGAAGTGATCCTTAGATCATGGAGTGGTGAAGATTTTTGATTCTTAAGTATCTGTATCTCCCCGAGGCACTAGATTGTCTTCTGGTCTTCATTTACAGATTGCCCGACAACTACTTTTGTAACCTAGTAATACTGAAGTGGGTGTGTGAAGGGCAAAGATCAAAGATATGGAGCAGCTTGGGAATGAGACAGCAATGGAAGATGTAGGACTTGTCAAGAAATTACGAGTTACAGAGCAAGTGAGTCTCACAGACTGTAGGAACTGCTTTTTGTTGCCATCAGTCTGAGGAGAAGAATTGTTTCTGCAGTATCAGGATCGTTTATTTTTTTGGTTAGTTTATTGCTTAAATGCAAAGTGTGTCCCTGTATTACAGCACGGTGCATATGTCAGTGATCGAGGAGGCACGGCTGGAGCACTGTCAGTCTTAGCGCAGCACTGTGAAATGAATAAGTAAGGCCTGACGCGTGGCAGTGAAATCAATATGTGCTCTTTTAAGGTGGTGCTCATTATTGCTGGACACAATAGACCAGACCTGGCTGTTAGTATCAGGAGACTATTTCAAATGCTGCCAAGGTCAAAAACAATACACTGTTGAGGACTTTAGCTCCCTCAGATGGGTGAGAAAACCCAAGACAGTGCAATCACACTTGAGTTTGGCAGATCACTTCAGGTTCTCGCACGAGTGAACACTTGCAGAAGTGTAAAGTTGATGAGGGCAGCAACTGTAAGAACCAGACTCTTAGAATCACAGAATCATAGAATGGCCTGGGCTGGAATAGACCTCCAAAGGGCACCTAGTCCAACCCCTCTGCTGGAAGCAAAAACATCCTCAACTAGATCAGGTTGCCCAGAGCCATGTCCAGCCTCACACGGAATAGTTCCACAGATGGGGCCTCAACTCCCTCCCTGGGCAACCTGTTCCAGTGTTCAACCCCTCTTCTGCTAAAGAACTACTTCCTAACAGCCCATTTCAATCTACTCTTCTCTCATGTGAAACCATTGCCCCTTGTCCTATCACTCCAGGCCTTCCTGATCAGCCCCTTTGCAGCCTTCTTGTAGTCCCCTTCAGGTACTGAAAGGTTGCTACCAGGTCCCCCTGGAGCCTTCTGTTCTTCAGGCTGAACAACCCCAGCTCCCTCAGCCTGTCCTCACAGCAGAGGGGCTCCAGCCTCCTGAGCATTTTGGTGGCCTGCTCTGGACTCGTTCCATCAGCTCCATGTCCTTCCTGTACTGAGCTCCAGAGCTGGATTCAGGACTCCAGGTGAGATCTCACCAGGGCAGAGCAGAGGAGCAGAATCCCCTCTCTCCATTTGCTGGCCACCTTGCTTCTGATACTGCCCAGGATGCCATTGATCTTCTTGGCTGCCAGCACACACTATCTGCTCCTGTCCAGCTTCTCATCCTCCAGAACCCTAAGTCCTTTTTCTGATGACTTCTTTCTATCCCCTCCTCTCCCAGCCTGGATTGACAGTAAGGATTGTTCTGAAACAGGTGCAGGACCCAACACTTGTTCTTGTTGAACCTCATGAGGTTCACCTGGGCCATGCTCTCCAGCTTGTCCAGCATTGTCCTGGCTGAGAGTCCAAGTGATCTCTGTGGAGGGAGAGGCTGTGCTAAGCAAGGCTGTGAGACATTTCTTCCCTTTCTTCCCTTCTTTTGGAGGCTGAGCACACTGACCTCCTCATAATTCAGCTCTCTCCTCTGTAGGTAATCTCAGATTTGAGTGACCTGAGGTCCTCCTGGGACCTGCCTGCCTCTCTCCTTAGGAGCAGGCCAGAGATGTTAGAGATCCCTGACTCCTGTGGGAAGGCCAAAGCAATGCCCACAAGGATTAACAGCTGACGAGTGAGGTCTCTGTGATGGAAAGAGACAAGAGTTGTGTGAAACCCTTAGAGCATTAAATAAATGCAGAGTTCATTTCACTCTTGTCCTGGTACATGGCTTTGCATAGCAATAGGGGTGATGCTGTGGCAGAGTAAAGAAGGTCTGGTTCAAAATGGGTAGAAACACACAGGCCATACAGCTTGATGAAATGTGAAATGATTCATTAATTTGTCTTGAAAGATCTTAGGAATTGCACTACAGAGGCATAGTGTTTAAGAAAAGATCATTGCAGACTAATGTTACTCAGAGATCCACTGTAATTTTCATTGTCTGGACAAGAAACAGCATCGACTGCCGCAGCATAGAGTAGACACAACTATGTCAGGTTTGACTTCTGCCAGCAAATGGTGTAACACAATACATGAACTCAAAGCACTATGCCAAACAATACATAAAATAGAACAAACCAGCTTACCATCACAAAGAGATCATGTTCTTAATACCATAAGGATGGATAAATGCACTGTTTTTCACACTTGTACTCGTCAATATGTGAATGGAAATATATTTCAAGCAGCCTCTGCATTGCATTAGCTCCACAATAATGTATTCATGTTCTAAAGACTAAACTTAATTGGAACATGACCTAATATTTATCCCTTCTTCTTGGTAAACATTGTAATGCAAATGCACAACACAGATACGGACAGTTTGACACGCATCTTGATTACATTTTGTTATCTAGGAATCATTTGTGGGATGGTTGAAACATGACTAAATGTGGGTAGCTGTTTGTATTTTGTACAGGTCAGTGTTCCTGAAAATATCTTGGAAGAAAATAGTAAGACTACCTTAAAGCTAAATGCTAAGGATGCCTGGATTGCCTAACTGCTTTTTCTCAATGGTAGTCATAGAATCATTAGGGATTGGAAGGGACCTCGAAAGACCATCTAGTCCAATCCCCCTGCCAGAGCAGGATCACCTAGACCAAGTCACACAGGAACATTTCCAGGTGGGTTTTAAACATCTCCAGAGAAGGAGACTCCACAACCCAAACTGGGCAGCCTGTTCCAATGCTCCATTACCCTCACTGGGAAGAAGTTCTTTCTGATATTTCTATGGAACCGCCTATGTTCCAGCTTGCACCCATTGCCCCTTGTCCTACTACCAGATGACACTGAGAAGAACCTGGCTTCATCCTCCTGACACCCACCCCTCACATATTTATAGACATTAATGAGGTCACCCCTCAGCCTCCTCTTCTCCAAGCTAATGTAATGCTCTGGGCTTTATCAAGGCAGGAACAGTTCTTCACTCTTCCCTTATCCCTGTTTTCTGCTCCTTCTGACTAAACAGCAGTGATCTAAAAACAAGTGGAACCAATCCTGGGATATTCCACAGCTGTTCCTTCTTTTGTGGCAACGTCCCAGCCATAGAATCATAGAACCATTCAGGTTGGAAAGGGCCCTTGGGATCATTGAGTCCAACCATCAACCCTACTCTACCAAGTTCACCTCTAAACCAGAT
Organism: Phoeniculus purpureus; assembly: GCA_028565055.1. NCBI lineage: Eukaryota > Metazoa > Chordata > Aves > Bucerotiformes > Phoeniculidae > Phoeniculus > Phoeniculus purpureus. The sequence goes on from JAOXOE010000694.1 coordinate 13,879,902, forward strand.
CCCACAACACCACTTCTAAAAGACCTACAAATACCTCCAGGGATGGCGACTCAGCTTGTCCTGTTATTTCAGGGTAGTGAGAAATGTGCTTTAAAAAATAAACTAACCAAACAACCCCCCAACTCAGAATGGCAAAAGGAAAGGTAAAACAACCAAATGGTACAACATCCAAAAGGTAAAACAACCAATGGCTCCGTGTTTTTCAGCTGGGTGTTTAATGTCTTTTGTTCCTGACAACACTGCAAAGCTCTCACAGGGGCTCTTGAAGCCCAGCCTCATTCCTTTAATCCTTCTGTACCGATATCCCCCAGCTATATAACTGGTATGTGTCTGGGCTATGTATAATGACTGTAGTGATAGGCTGGAAAAATGACCATTGTAAAGCAATAACCTCGTATTTTTTTGTGAGACAGATATGCTGAATGTGCTTCAGCTCTTCTAAATTAACCTGAAAGCTGACTGAAGCATAGAAATGGCACTTTGAATATGAAATAATGCCAGTTTTGACTCCTGCAGTGCCGTCTGTATAAGCTGAATCTGGGATCCTCGTTAGACTAAGCTTAGAATTGTTTAATAGAGCCAAGGTGAAAGTTGGGGGTTTTTTTACACTTGTCTTGCCTATGTATTCAGGCTTTTAGAAGCACCCTAGAATACATCCCTCAAAGACATTAGAGCTGAGAATTTACCTAACATGGCTGATCCCAGCCTGCTCCGCATCCCAAGTATTAACCCAAGTGCCCTCCCTGCCGCTCTCCTTTTCTCCTCTGCCTGTGCTGCTCGGCCATCGGCATCAAGATGATTTAGGTGACCTTTGCTGAGAATTTTACCCACTGCAGGAAACAATTGTCCATGCTGCCTAGTTTATCTTACAAGCCCAAATTTCACTGCACACTTAGTGGTCCTCTGAGCATTAAATAACCTGCAGTCAAGCGGCTTGTCAGGCCACATCATGGCTATATTTGTAATAGTGAGCACTGTGCCATTGCTGAGCTGCTCAAGGAAACAGGTAATAGGGTCATTGCCTCATTTGTCTGGAAGGGAGAGTAAAATTTATGGGCAGGGCATTGACCTATTATGGAGGTTAAAGAATAACTTGAAGAATCTATCCATTGGAGGTGTGCTAGACCACTAAGTAACCCTCAGCAACGGGTAACTGATCTGTAATTACATTGAAGAATTTCACTGGAAGGGCTATATTCCTTTAAGCTATTTTGCTGTTGTCTATGCAACGCACATCTTGACAAAATATTCAGTCTGGAGTACTGTGTGGACAAGCTGACATACTGCCTTCTACCTCGAGCTGCTTTCGGTGCATTTATGCTGCCTGTGTACTGTTTGGTTTCTAGATTTTCATGCCAAATAGCAGATCTCTTTGATTCATGGCTGTCAGAAACACATTAGAAACCGCCTTGAGGAGTTGTATTTGGAAGTGTGAGATGACAGCGTGCTTGTTATTTTTAAGCATTATATTGGTTTATACATAGTGGAAATGATTAGGAATACTTGGGCTTTTTCTTGTCTCCTTGCTTCCGCATCCCTTTCTTCTTCCAAAGTTTTGTCAGTGGTTGTCACTCAATCAGGTTTTCAGGGCCTTCGCTCTGTCATTCTTGTTATTCAGTGCTGTAACCTCCAACTTGTACACATTATTCTCGAGCTTTTTTTGTCTAGTTTACAAACGGAGCTGCAGATGGGAGGATGCTTGTACAGAACCGTAGTAGCTCATACTAGTAGCTGCTAACTATAATTGCAGACATGAATTAAGAATTTTGGTTGTACATACAGCTAAAGAAATTGTAGACGAGGGGGGTAGGCTTTGCTTTGACTCTTAATACAGCTCATTTCACACTTTCTGTTTTCCTTTATGCAGAATCAACTTTATTTCTTCGCCTACCCGTTTGTCTCCTCAAACTTACTGGCACTGCCACTCCTGTAAGCCTAAATGTCGTGGGATTATGTTAGCGATACAGACTGGGGAGATGGCCTATTTCAAAATACATTCATGATACAAAAAAGAGTCAGAAATAAGTAGGATTTATATTTTTAAATGAACTAGGACTTTTACCTGCTTATCTTCCCAAGTGAGAAATACAGTGAATTAAGACGCACTAAGCTGATAGGCACCCGTGCTTGTGGAAATTGAATCTTACTTCTTAGCACTCAGCCTCCTGAAGAGCTAAGACCCTCCTCACAGTTTAACTGGGTGTTAAAATTTATTGATTTCAAATCACTCAGACTGCATTTCAGGTCTCCCTGATGCAGATGTGCAGTCATTTGGCTGACTGGGATTAATGGACCATGAGGGAGGTCTCATTTCAGCGTGTCGTCAACTCCTTGTAGACTACATTCCCATTGTCCTCGTGTGATGCTTTCCCAATGAATTAAACACCCAAATGATGGTGATTCATCTGAAAATATTACCTGACATGGGAATTAATTAATGCTTTCATTCTAAAGTAAGCCGAGGTAACGTAGGTGAATTGATAATTACTTTGGAATTGTATTAAAAACTCATGACCTCCACGACCGATGCTCTTAATTCCTGCTACTGAGACAGATGTGATATTTTCCTAATAACTACTGACAGCAAATCACATTTAGCCTCTGCATCATGAGCTGTCAGGTGAGGACACAGGTTCCAAGAGGAGCTTTGCTCTTCCATGAAGGGATGCTAGTGAGAGTATTTTGACATTACACGTTAGGATCTTTAAGAACTTCAGGGTTTGAGAAAGAACTGTGAAAGGGAACCATATTCAAATACAGCACCAACATAATTTTCCAGTGTGTTTCTTCATTCAACTTGTACTGCCTGACCAGTTCAGTTTTGTGTGGACTGATAATGCATTTTCCAAAAGCTTTTTACAGGTGGCAGTGGCCAGACCCATTTTATAGCTGAGATGTTGTTATTAAACGAAAAGAAGCAGAGAAGTAAATGGTACCACGGAGGCCTTGTGTAGATGTGCTCTTAAGCCACAAGTCTTCCTGCACTGCCACTGGGTCAAGTAATTATTCTGCTTTAATGCAGGAGTTTAAATTAAAAATCTGCTAGAAAGCATTGTGCTGTATTTATATCAAAGCTTCAAAGCCTGCCTCATTATCAAGGCTCGCTTCTGATGGGTTTTATCCTCTTTTATCTTTGCTCTTTGAAACAAAGGTATTTTGAAGTATAAAACAGGCAAAGTATCTTTTGTAATGGATTCACACGAAGGAAGCTGGAGGGAAAAGAGATTTATATGGTAGATGAAGTGCGGCGAAGGAGCATTTGAAAGAATTAAATGGAAAACAAGAATGGAATTGTGCCAAATTACAGGCACAAATTCTTTTGCTTGGTTTACATTTCAAAAATCAACATCAGCTGCTGTATTTACAAATGAATTTTTAACATTTGCATAAATTATGTGGAAAGACCAGTCATTTCATCACGACTTTTGAATGTAGAGACATTCAGAATTCTTGCCTGATAAAGACCTGTACAGACATGAAACTTCCCATTATGCTTCTTACAAGCCAAGAGTTTTGGATTTATGGAGCATCTTTTATCAAATCTTCCATGAATTCTCCTTAAGGGCTATCTGAAATGTCTGTATGTAAGGTGTTCTCTTTGCTATTGCACTATTCCTGTGCATCACCCCTAATTAAATCCTCTGCTAGTGCAGTTATTACCTTCAAGCATGTGGAGATCCTACAGCTGTGCTCTCTGCAAAGTGAGGGATAATTCTGAGCTTGTTTTGTAACTGGTGGCCCTGCAAACTGGGGACACGTGCACTTTGCCTCCATCGTGGCTTTAGAAAAAATACAGATTTATGCTTTATTCTGATGTATCTACTGTTTCTACTTAATCTAAAGATAGAGGAAAACTTACAGAACTGGATTGACTAGGAGTATGAAGCTAGGCTGCTTGTTGTTGATTTTGGAATGGACCGTTTACTGTGTGACTACAGGTGGAGTGGGTCCTTGAGCAACCTGGGTTACTGGGAAGTGTCCCTGCCCGTGGGAGGGGAGTTGGAACTAGGTGATCTTTAAGGTCCCTTCAAACTGAGACCATTCTAAGATTCTATAACATTTAGCAAAGTTTGTGAAAGAACATAGGTTTGAGGCAGTATTCCAGTGGGGTTTTTTTTCAGAAGCCACTTATTCCTTGAGCTCAGTGAAATCAAGTAGGAGGTTGAGCTAGGACTAACAGCTCTGCGCAGTTCCTGGTACCAAGGGAAGGTTATAATGGGAACTATTGCTTCAGCAGCAAAAAAAGGTACCAATTCCAATAGGTTTAAAGGTGTATTACCTCTTTAACATTGACATCTGAGCTATTACTTGGCTTTGTGAACGTGGTACCGTAGTTTGAGGGTAGCTGAGTGGATGACAGTATAAGAACATCCCATATGTGAAATAAGCTTCAACTATAAACTTTGCACGACACATTAGTTGACTGCAAAATGAGCACTAACCTTAATTATATCGTTAATATTACAAATACTAAGCTCTAAGGAAGATTCTCGTAAGTAATTGTCACTTCAGGTACATCACTTTAGTAGCTCAAACTCAATTTCAATGCTGGTCCCTAGAATCTCAATGACATGGGGCAGATGTGAAAAGGAAGAGGAAGACTGTCACTCTAGAGCTGTATTGGGCTTATGCCTTTCTTCTCGGCTAAAGCCAGCTCCTAGAGGGAAATGTGTTAAGGGAAGGTGCTTAAGCTATGACACCCGTGTAGGCAAAAGGGAGTTGTTATGCTTCTTGAGGCGGTTGTGCCCCTGTTTCACTCATGCAGATGGATTTCTACAACAGAAGCACAGGGAGACTACTTTCATGAAAACAATTCTAACTACACATATGGACAAGTAGAATAGGAGCAGGCTGAGCTGTGTCCTTACCTGGATTCCAGTTTTGAATTATGTCATGCACAAAGACAATGAATGCAGCTCTAAAAGCTGTAAAAACATATTGTAACCTGCTGGATTCAGGAATTACAAATCTCATTAAAGTAATCCAATGTCACTTTGGCAAGAAGCTTTCAAGAAAAATTCCTTTTCTGAGATCCACCCAGCATAGAGCACGTGTAAACTAGCAAATCCTATATGCAGAGGGGTGCAGACACCTTTAATTACCCCATCAATTATTTTAATTTTAATGCATACTTGAGACTGTGATAAAAATAGACCAAAGGACGTTATTTGTTACCTGCAGTTTCATGGCTGAAATTGAGCTGAACACTTAAGGCAAGTCTGGATGAAGCTCTGTATAATGTGCCATAGAGAACTATTCTACATAGGCAGCAAGTAGAGAAGTGTGGGAACTAATAATTCTTCTATCTTTGTTTTATTTGGTGACTCTCTGGTAAGAAAAGCTAGAAAATCTAGCTCAAGCTCAAGTACTCTTCCCCCCCGACCCCAACTTTGTCTCTCCCAGGAAGGCTGTATGATTTTAGTTGGAGCCAGGACAAAATGCACTACTTCTTTACTGCAAATTATGCCTGTATTTTCCTAGTTGTGTTTCTTCAGGCAGTCTTTCAGAGCACGCCACATCTCCTTCATTCATGACAAAGCACTGGAATCACAAGGTTTCCCTAGATTTTTTTCTGAAAAGAGATGACTCTGACTTGCAAGTAGAAAAAATACAATTCCACGTAATGCACTTCAAAAGGGGAAAAACTACAAGAAGGTAATTTCTTCCTTCAGATAAACTACCTCTGTAGCTTGAACCTCAGTGGATGGCTCACAGTCCCAACCCAGACTCTACATTTGAGTTGGTCCTGACTGTAGTATCCCCAGCTGACCTCCCACGTTGTCAGAAATTCATTCTTCTAGTTACATCTGCCCAGTTAAATGTATTGAAACGTGCAACGTGTCCTACAGCCAGTTGTAGTTTCCACAGCAGGACTCCCCAAGTTTGTTTTTTAACCCAGCACAACTATGATACCTCTCTGCTAGAACTGCAATATCTTTTTTAGGAAAAAAATTAGCCAGTATTTCATTTTCCTGAGGCTTAACAGAATTTCAGATGCAAAGGGGTTAAACAAACAAATGGGAATTGTTTAATGCTGTTCCCCAGCTTTTGTTCATGTCTAAAAATTTCTGCTTTGATAAAATTTTTTTTTTTCATTAAGATGTGAAAGTCAGGATAAAACATATCCGGCTAATACTAGTATTGGGAATTGTCAGGAGACTGTAGAGCAGAACAACATCCTTGTTTGTTTTGTGTTTCACAGAAGAGCCTTAGCAGAGAGCATCCTTCTCCTTTTTCTGGGAACTTTGTCACCAGGAAAAGAGCTTCATGTGTAAGCAGGCAGTGATTGAGGAGGGAAACTTCATCTAAGCTTGCAAATAAATGCCATCTGCTTTTTGTTTTTAAGTAGTATAAATATAAATGCAGAATTCATTCTGACTTGTTATTAGCACAATGCGTTTATAGATCTCACGAGTCTTACACATGTACATGTGCAGGTTTTGTTTGTGGCTTATGGAATTTCTTGTAGTGGAAACACTGTCCTCGTGTGTCTCGATAAAAGGGACAGTATCTACAGAACAGATGTATAGGGGTGTCCAGGGCTTTAAGCTAATTTACTGTTCTCTATGAGTAATGGTGTATGCATGACCATGATAGAGTGTCTGAATAACCTGCACCATGAAGATAGCTGTGAACTTGTTTAAGGCCAAGAAATCAAAAACCTTTGCATTATTTTTCTTTGCTTTAATCTCTAAATTCAGTGAGATGTAGCATCTCAGCAAGGGCTTTGCCTTCTCTTCAAAGTAAATCATAAGCAGTACTTGTGAACATCTCTGTGGTGTTAGGGGTTTAGTTGTGGGTCTAATAGTACAGTGGTGTATATAGTTGGACTTCACGATCTTAAAGGTCTTTTTGAACCTAAATGAGTCTATGATCCTATGATATCTGTCCTTCTGTGTAGCATCTGTGGCCACTGCTTTTGTTGACTGCCTCTTTCTGGGAGCCTGCAGCCTGCTTTTGGAGTGCTTACACTTTAATGGCTTAAGACCTTTAAAATCGAGCCCATTGCAAGCTACTCCATGGGTGAAGCCTATGCTGTGTCTTCATTCTAGTCTGCTGTCCCAGGCTCTTTTCTGGGGAACCACAGAGGAAAAAGAGTTGGCTGTGTGTGTACTCTGGATCAGTCAGCAGCTCATCATCTGAGACTGCCTAACCTGCAGCTACACACCTAGAATAGAAAACTTCTGTATAACTGCATCTTCTAGGTGAAAGGACGAAGGACAATGGTTTCACATTAGAGAAGGACAGATTGAAATGGGATGTTAGAAGAAGTTCTTTCACAGGATAGGGGTTGAACACTGGAACAGGTTGCCAGGGGGATGGAGTTGAGGGCCCATCTCTGGAGATATTCAAAGTGAGGCTGGACAAGGCTCTGGGCAATCTGAGCTAGTTGAGGATGTCCCTGCTCACTGACGGGAGATTTGACTAGCTGACCTTCCAACCTGGGCCATTCTGTAATTCTATGATACTTGCTTTTGCACTGCAAAAAAAGTGTTTGTAGAAGGAGAAGTCTACAGATTCTCTTCCCTTTCCACCCACAACAACAACTTCTGTATTTGAAATTCCAAGTAAATGTGACAATTTTATAATCCATAGAATGAAGTTTTAACTTGGATTAGTGTTAGGAAACCTTCAACCAGAATATTATCATCAGTCTTTTAGGTGCATAGAAACACATCTAATCTTTACTAGCTTACTTTCACCAAACAGCCAGTACTTCTTCCTTCAGATATTATTCTTCTTCAATAATTCTGTGGTCATTCCTAACAGCTGGACACTATGAATTTTCCCGAGGTATCTATTTATTTTATGACTTCTGAGAGAGTGAAATGTCATCTCCAGTGATGAATTCCACAGAAACTTCTTCAGTAATTCCATGTGTCTAAGGATTTAACTGTGAGGGTTTACTCTTGCTGTTGAGTAAAAGGGGAAGTGGTGTTGTCCTTGCCCAGAAGTAGACCAGGAATGCTAGGGTGACTTATAAACCATGTACATCCTATATTCAAGAAAAACATCCTACCACTCTCATTTAGCTACTCCAGGAGTATTGTATTTGTATGTCCTTCTGAAGCTTTAATAGCCTGAAGCACAGCATAAAATGAAATTGGTGGTGTAAAGTAGAATTAGAGTAAATAATTTCAGCATCTGGGACTTACCAGTAATGGTAGAGCAGAAGACCTTCTATCTGTAGCTTGTCCCCCAGATGGTCCCTGCTCCTTACCTGAAGTGCATGTCAAACAACTTGCTGTCTCACTTCCTTATGCTGCTGCTTAGCATTTCCAAGGGTCTTTATGCTTCAAGGGTGCTACTGCATATGTAGATTACAACTGCACAGCTGTGGGCAAGATGGAGGGATGAGTCAAGTAAAACTTACTACAATAGAACACTGACGCCACTCAAATCTGAGTGCCTTCCTGTTGTGCTTGTTCCCACCACCCCCAAAAGCCACCAAAGCAAACAAACCGAGTTAAAGAGAACCTGTCTAACAATACAGGATGATCTCAGAAGTATTTTCCAGCCTCAATAACTCTGCAATTCTGTTAAGGACAGGAACCTGATGGAGCAGGTCCAGAGGAGGCCACAAAAATGATCAGGGGGCTGGAGCCCCTCTGCTGTGAGGACACGCTGAGGGAGCTGGGATTGTTCAGCCTGAAGAAGAGAAGGCTCCAGGGGGACCTGGTAGCGACCTTTCAGTACCTGAAGGGGGCTACAAGAAGGCTGCAGAGGGACTGATTATGAGTGATAGGACAAGGGGCAATGGTTTCACATGACAGAAGGGCAGATTGAAATGGGCTGTTAGGAAGCAGTTCTTTAGCAGAAGGGGGGTTGAACACTGGAACAGGTTGCCCAGGGAGGGAGTTGAGGCCCCATCTGTGGAGCTATTCCAGGTGAGGCTGGACAAGGCTGTGGGCAACCTGATTGAGTTGAGGCTGTTCCTACTTACTGCAGAGGGATTGGAATGGTTTTGGAGGTTCCTTCCAACCTAGGGCATTCTATGATTCTACCGAAATCCAAATGCCTTGCTGTTGTACCCACTCCTACCACCCTCAAAAAGCCCCCATACCAAGCACACTTTGAGTTAAAGAGAACCTGTCAAATATTTGAGTGTCTGGAGAGCACCTGGTGTTCAATAGAGCAGTGGTGGGGGTTGTTAAGCATAAAAAAGTTGGAGAAGGTGATAGTGACTGTAGGACAAGGAAGAAGTAAAGTATGAGGAACTTCAAAGATGTGAAAGTCTGAACAGGAAGACTGAGGTAATCCCAGACAAGGGGAATCAACAGGGATAATAGTTTACATGGGAGCATGAGATTAAAAAGTTGGTTATTGCTTTTGCAAATACAGTGGGTATAAGAGATTTTTATTTTTTGTGGGTTTTCAAACAGTCATTACCCAATTCTGAGTCCCTAAATAAATGCATTAAATACCAATATGTATTTAATTATAAATTATATTACATAATATTTATTAAATAATAAAATTATGAGTCGGTAAATGAATTTATACAACTATAAATTATAAAATCTTTGACTAATCCTTTCTGATTCAGAAGTTTCTTATGGAATTCTCTGCAATTACTTTGTTTTCCCCAGCTTCAAAACCACACAGAGGAAATTCTTAGGGCAAATAGGGATGTTACGTTTGTGTCACTGCGTTTTCATGTTTCAGCTTTTCTCTTTAAATATTTGTCTTTAAGCTTTTGAAGAGCCCTTCTCATTGAAGGAAACTGTGAGGTCAGAGAAGAAGATGATAGCTTAGAAACAAATCAGTCCCTGGCTGTGACTGGTCTAGGGGCAGAGCTAATTAGAGGTAGTAATATTGGGCTTTGTTTGTCCTCCTATGTAAAGTAAACCTTGTTCTGGTTTGTAGGTGGCTGTAACTATCACCCAGTGCATATACACTGGGAATAGTCATTATGTCAAGATTATAAAGAATTGCTGAATCTTTTCAACCTACTTGTGTTTTGTTTAGGCTTGTATGCTGAGAATTGGCTTTGTTCTGAAGAAAGTGGGGTTTTTTTAAACCCGTTGTTTAGATGGAGTGTCAAAGTCAACCTGTTCGTGGACTTCAGTGGATGTGGGACTTTATTCTTTGATTGCAGTGAGGAGGCAAGAGAGACATGGTGAAAGCCAAGTACCTTTTTCTCTAGTGATGGCTGATGATGCAGGATTTGAGATGTAGCGGATAATGAAAAAAGCTCTTCAGGGTAGGTGAAGAACGCATCTCATAGGTAACTAGACATTTCTTAATATATATTTAGGAATAGGACCTAAAGGCAGCTATTCAGATGAGCAATATAACCCACACAGGTACATGACCTTCATTACTTGCCCTTGCCACAAGCTGGAAATGTAGTTAAAAGATAAGGCAACCTTAGTAGATCGTGTGGACCATAGGAGTAGACTCTATTCCAAGAGTGGAACATGAACCTAAAAGATGGAAGGACCATAAGGTGAGATAGGAGGCATCCACAGATTGCTCACCCTTAATCGTCCTCTCCTTTTACGAGGATGATTAAAGGACTTGAGCATCTTCCCTATGAAGAAAGACTAAGAGAACTGGGGCTGTTTAGTCTGGAGAAAATGAGACTGAGAGGGGATCTTATTAATAATGTCTATAAATATCTGAGAGGTGAATGTCAGCTGGAAGGGGTCAATCTCTTTTCTGTGGGGCATATTAATAGGACAAGGAATAATGGGTATAAACTTGATCATAGAAGGGTCCATCTCAATATGAGGAGACACTTTTTTACTGTGAGGGTGACAGTTCCTGGCACAGGCTGTGCAGAGAAGTTGTGGAATCTCCTTCTCTAGAGACTTTCAAACCCCACCTGGATGCAGCCCTGTGTGACCTGATCTAAGTGATTCTACTCTGGCATAGTGGTTGGAACTCGATGCTCTTTTGAGGTCCCTTCCAACCCCTAACATTCTGTGATTCTATGACTCCAAAGGAAATATATAACCTCTAAAAACTCACTGCTGTGAAATGATGGTGACTGCACAAAGATGAGAAACGTGATAGCTCAAGTAATTTTTTGTTAAATCTTTTGACCCTCTTTTAAAAAGACAAGAGGTACTAGAAATGATTGGTAATAAAAGGATCATGTACTATGAGCAATGCTTTGTATTTTAACGTTTCATGTATACAAAGAAATCAATATAATGAGGACTGTCTCAGTAACCATAGACTCTTTTTATATCATATCCCTTATCTGCTCCTCCTTCCATGTCATTCACTCATGCAGAGTTTACTTGATGGGGTAATGTTTGTCACTGAAATGCAAAGTGTCAAACCGATCTGCGTCTCCAGGTCTTGGTGGTGATTTGTGTGCTGATACCAACATGTTTAGGTGGAGCTGTCATCTTTATCTTTTTGTCAATTTACAGCACTATTGGGTGCTGTAATCTAAGGCTACTGGGGGGTTGATTTATTTTCTGTTTTGATTTTCTATTTGAATGTTTATTTCAGTGTTTGTGTTTACACCTAAGAACCTTGTGTGCAGGATGGATGTGATGCTATATACATTGATATTCAACACACAGAACAAAAGGTCATCCAAATCATATCTAAAATACAGGTGAAAAAGGTCACTTGTCTACAACTGATGTATGTGTGAAAACTCGCGCTTGCTGTGAAACTTTGTGTGCGTCTTCGTACGTGACTTGCTAGTCTTTCGGAGCTTGGATCTTCAAGTTGAATGCATCATAGATGGTTTGTTCACGCTTTGTAAAAGGGAAAAATGGAGATTTTATCTATGTCAAGGGGTGCTATGTCACAGTTCAGAGAAACTGTCGATATTCTGCAGCATTTTGAATGGTTTTGGATGAATGCTGAAACTTCCAAATTTTCACAAATAGCTGTCTTTCACTTTCAGTATTTTGCAGTGAAATGAAAAGACAAATTCAAATCACCCGGTAGCCTGAAACTACCAGAAACTTATGAGTAGTCTCAGATTATCTGAATTCACAGGACACAGCTATTTCTGAGGGAACCACTGCTAATTACTTCAGTCTGAATAACTATAAAAGAACTTCTCAAAAACGTTTGTTCTTTTGAATTAAGAAGCAGAAATTGAAAATCAACCTGTGTTTTGTTTTTGTTTTACCAACAATTGCCTTGCAATTAGAGTGCACTGTTGACACAAAGCTGGGAGGGGTGGCTGACACCCCAGCAGGCTGTGCAGGACCAGGACAGGCTGGAGAGCTGGGCAGCGAGAAATTGAATGAATTATAACAAGGGAAGTGCAGAGTCCTGCATCTGGGCAAGAACAACCCTAGGTACCAGTAGAGGTTGAGGACTGACCTGTTGGAGTGCAGTGTAGGAGAAAGAGACCTGGAGGTCCTGGTGGCCAGCAGGATGACCATGAGCCAGCAATGTGCCCTTGTGGCCAAGGAGGCCAACAGCATCCTGAGGTATATTAGAAGCGAGGTGGTTAGTAGAATCATAGAATGTTCTAGGCTGGAAGGGACATCTAGAGGTCATCTAGTCCAACCTCCCTACACAGGGCCAACTCCACGTACGTCAGGCTGTCATAGCCTCATCAAGCCTGACTTTAAATGACTCCAGGGGTGTGTCCCCCACCAGCTCCCCAGGCTACCCATTCCAGAGGTCAACCACCAGTAGATTGAGAGAGGTTCTCCTCTTCCTCTACTCTGCCCTGGTCAGGCTGCACCTGGAATATTATGTCCAATTCTGTACTCCTCAGTTCAAGGAGGACACAGAACTGCTGGAGAGAGTCCAGCGCAGAGCCAGAAAGATGATGAAGGGAGTGGAACATTTCTCTCGTGAGGAAAGGCTGAGAGAGCTGGGTCTCTTTAGCTTGGAGAAGAGGAGGCTGAGAGGTGACCTCATTAATGTTTAGAAATATGTGAAGGGTGGGTGTGGGAATGACGGAGCCAGACTCTTCTCAGTGTCATCTAATGATACGACAAGGGGAAAAGGGTGTAAGCTGAAACATAGGTGGTTCCATATGAATATAAGAAGGAACTTCTTCCCAGTGAGGGTGACAGAGCACTGGAGCAGGCTGCCCAGTTTGCGTTGTGGAGTCTCCTTCTCTGGAGATGTTTAAAACCTGCCTGGATATGTTCCTGTGCAACTCGGTCTAGGGGATCCTGCTCTGAGAGGGGGATTGGACTGGATGATCTTTCGAGGTCCCTTCCAATCCCTGATGTTTTGTGATTCTGTGATTATTTCTGATGCATTTAAAGAACCAGAATACACTCTGTAAAGGAGTTATATAGCCCTCCAGTACCTATGCCACAGGGTGCCAACACCTATTATGGGATACATCTGGGATTTCCAGCCAACTCTACTTGTTGCTGTTCTCTGAGAGGAACCACCATTTACTTGTAGACCTGAATATGAGGTCTTCATGCGTAGCTGTTAATAATAAGGTTCATGCACTGTGTGGTGATGAGCATGATGCAGTGTTATCCTGCAAATGAGTATCGAATGTTTGTTTTGAGTATATCTGAAAGCATTCAATATATTGAAAGCAAATAAATTTGAAAGCAAATAAATTTGAAAGCAAATAAATTTGAAAGCAAATAAATTTGAAAGCAAATAAATTTAAAAGTATTGCACTGCGTGTACAGAAAGTCACTGTGTTTTGATGAGAAGCTTAAGAGCCAGTGGAAATAAGCACGACTTTAAAAGGTCTATTTTTCTCTCATACTCAAACACACACACACACGAAATGATAATGAAAAAGTCAGTTTTGGAAAGGTTACAGAACAGTAGCTCAAAGGACACTTAGCAGCTTGCTGAGCTACAGCCTGCAATGCTAATTGGTGACGGTGTGTTAGTGGTCTTCAGAGTGGAGAGATGAATGCATCCCCTGCAAACCACAAACACCTCACTGGGCTACCCAAGACCACAGGATCCACTGAAATAATATTTTTCTTCTGTCTAAAGAGGTTTTTTCTGATTTTTTTTTTTCCTCCCGTTTACTTATTCCTATTCCTCCTGTATTGTATTTATTTGCAAAGAAGTGAGACCCTACACGAGTCAGATGTAGCACTAGTGCCTGCGCTTATTTCTCTGACTGTCACAGCGGCGTGCCAGGCACTTCATTGTCTTGTTGCTGAAAAGGACTAGGATTGAGAAATGCCTGTTTTGCCTAGAAAGTGCTTGAAATATTTTTATTTGTGACTTTTATTCATTTTTTCAAACCAAGAATATAGTGGAAAATAGACACCAACATATTTTCTTACTTGAAATATCTATTTGCATAATACTGGTACTAACAAATTCTGTTGTTTCCACTGATCTGAGAGAACCTGCTCTCCAATAGGAAACTGCAGTCCCTCCTTGTGCTGGTGTTTGTCCTTTGAGCACCAGGTGTCAAGAATGGGGAGGTAGTAAATTTTACCGCTCCTTTGGTTTACATGTCAGTGTCGTGGTATAAATGCAAACTTCATTCATCATGACACTGGTAGTATGTCCATCACCCCATTTCTTTATTGATGAGCTTTAAAAATATATCGACTACTTAGCTGAAGAGAAAACAGAAGGTTTTTTTCATGTTGTAGTTATATGTAGTAGTTGATACCTGTAATCCTCATGGCTGAAGTTGTGTTAAGAGTATGAGATCAAACCCTGCCCCATAGCAAGGGATTGTACTGAGCTCTTTGGTTGGTCTAGCTCTCTCTGTCGAATAAGAGAAAGCAGAGGAAGCCCAGAGAGGCTGTTTAAAAGGCATCATTCAGACTGCAAGCTGTAATTTCATAGTTGTGCTAACATTTTCAGTGTAAATCAAGTTATGCTAAATATGTGACCTTCCGTTTTTCCATCGAAACTCTTCTCACTCCTTATGACTAATTGGCACAGGTTGCTTTGTGTGTTTATACAATGATTGATAGGAGAGGCTGGAAGAGCTGGGGTTGTTCTGTCTGGAGAAGAGGAGGCTGAGGGGAGACCTCACTGCTCTCTATAACTACCTGAAGGAAGGGTGGAGCGAGGTGGGTGTTACCCTTTTCTCTCTAGGGACTAGAGATAGGACAAGAGGAAATGGGGTCAAGTTGTTCTAGGGGAGGTTCAGACTGGATCTTAGAAAAAACTTCTTTTGACACAGTCTCCCACAGTATCCTTGCAGCCAAACTGAGGCAGTGTGGTCTGGATGATCAGGTAGTGAGGTGGATCATGAACTGGCTCCAGGATAGAAGCCAGAGAGTAGTGGTCAGTGGGACAGAGCCTAGTTGGAGGCCTGTATCTAGTGGAGTCCCCCAGGGGTCAGTACTGGGACCAGTACTGTTCAATCTATTCGTTAAAGACTTGAATGAGGGATTAAAGTGCACTGTCAGCAAGTTTGCTGATGGCACAAAGCTGGGAGAAGTGGCTGACACCCCAGCAGGCTGTGCTGCCATTCAGTGAGACTTGGACAGGCTGGAGAGTTGGGCAGGGACTAATTTGATTAAATTTAACAAGGGCAAATGTAGAGTCTTGCATCTGGGCAAGAACAATCCCAGGTACCAGTATAGGTTGGGCACTGAGGCACTGACCTGTTGGAGAGCAGTGTAGGAGAAAGGGACCTGGTGATCCTGGTAGACATCAGGATGACCATGAGCCAGCAATGGGCCCTTGTGGCCAAGAGGGCCAACAGCATCATGGGGTGGATCAGAAGTGAGGTGGTTAGCAGATTGAGAGAGGTTCTCCTCCCCCTCTACTCTGCCATGGTGGGACTACATCTGGAATATTGTGTCTAGTTCTGGGCCCTTCAGTTCAAGACGGACACAGAACTGCTGGAGAGAGTCCAGCACAGAGCCACAAAGATGATTAAGGGAGTAGAACACCTCCTTTATGAGGAGAGGCTGAGGGAGCTGGGTCTCTTTAGCTTGGAGGAGACTGAGGGGTGACCTCATTA
>JAOXOE010000694.1:13895860-13945457 GCA_028565055.1 Phoeniculus purpureus
GGGTTGGTTCTGATCACCTCCTCAGCACGGGCAATGTCTACAACAAGAGATTTAGAGCACCAAAACCAGTCTAATAATAGCTGACAAAACACAAGCATTGATTTTGAAAATGCTGCGCAGGTGTGATAAAAGAGTAGGTTTGTGTGGCTGACAGAAAACTGTGAACTGTTTGTTTGGCTTTGTCCAGAGTTGAGTAAAAGGTAAGACGGAGAGAGAGAAAAGGATCTTTTGATAGTATCATGAATCCGAACGATGTAAGACACACTCAGACCACATAACGTAATTCAGAGCCTCCCCTCCTGTCGTATGCAGCAGCACACTGCTAGTAGGGGTGGTCACTGAGACAATGTCCATTGCCTGCTACGAGCAGCTTATTTGCCTTTATAAAAGAAGTGAGCTGGAAGCACAGCTCACAAGCTCAAACTGGGGTAGAGGACAGATATTTCCAAAGCTACTGCCAATCCCCTTACATGGGCATGATTTGACTCCTGCACATACTTGAGAGGGACCCATGACTCAACACGTGAATCTGAACTGAATCACATTCACAGGTTTTGATTCATTACGATTCCTAAGCACCAAAAAGAAAAGACTTTCCAGAAATGTATTTAGCAAAGAGACTGGCGGCGGATTTAAAATCAACAACAATAAACCGACCCCTCTGAAATAATGGGAGCAGCTGTAATATTTCTTTGCCGTGAAAGAACTAAAATGCAGGTATCTTCTGGCCCAGATAGATCTTAAATTTCTTGTGTGTACAACTGAGACTGTAAATCTGGAGAAAGACTGCTGTGGGAAGATGAAAGTTCACTTGCCAGATGAGGACTTGGCTCTTCTTGCTCCCGTACACACGTGTTTTCAAAATTATTTGCTTTGTTGTAGACAGCTCTAAATCCAGGACCTTCAATCTCTTAACCAGTCTCCTGACCATGTCTAACGCACCCACAATAGACATCTCAGGGAAACTGAAACCTGCTGAATGTCTGCCAGAAAGAACGGTACATCTGCAAAAACGCAGACCAAATCGGGATGCCGAATGCACTCAGGGTAGGAATTCGGTTGTTTCAGAGTACCTGGAGTAGATGCAGCATGACCTGCGCTTGCAGAACTAAGCCTGGAGCTGTGGTACATCTGTCCCTGAGATGTTTGGCTCTTTGGCTAGTGCATTGGAAAATATTATACAGTTTGAGTCTTCGGTTCGTTATCTCACCAACATAGGTGCGTTTGAGGCCAGCAGCACAACATTTGGTCCAGTAAATAAGGTAAAAAATAAAGCTGAAGATGTTGATGTTCTCCTGAACTACCTCGTTTGAAGCAGGTGCCTCTGAATGTGATGTAGCTACACCCCAGGGTAGCCTGAAAGGCTGTGGTTAGTCCTCTGTAGCAGGGTACCTCAACTTTGTAGTCTTTTTGTGGTATTCACTTGGCCCTCACGCAAGCAACACACAGAAGGGATAGTTTTGCAAGATGTGCAGAGATTCAAACTTTGTTTTGAATTCCCATCTGGTTCAGATTTTTACAGCAAATACCTTAAATGGAAATCTAACCTTTTCTATTTCAGATGGAATAAAAATTTAGACAGAGAAGAAAATACTAAAAATAAACCCCAGCAACCAAACCGTCAGTCAGGGTGCATCTGAAATGTTGTCTTTTGAGTCCACAGAGCTGGTAGCCGAGCTGAAATCTGTGGGTAGCAGTGCTCCAACTTGGAGTAGGGCTTTGAGAAGCAGAAGGTGTCTGCATGTCCCTGGGGCAGAGCAGGAGAAGCAGGGCTCTATGTGTGTGGGAGGATCACAGATGCAGGGATCAACCAAGCTTGGACAAACTAAGTCCCTGCTTTATGGCTTCTGCTGAAGGGTGGCTCTTGAGGAGCCATTCCCCTCCCACTGAAATCAATGGGACCTGCTGCTGTGACTGACTTCAACCCAGCGCAGCTGAGAGCACAATCAATGGTGCTACCTCTCCAGCATGGCAAGGCCCTTTGCTCCTTTTCCCAGTGCTACCAGTAACACACAAGCAAACGGCCTCCACATCAGAAACCAGTGATCTTAGTAGACCACAAGCAGGCAGGGCTATGACAGAGTCAGAAATTCAGGGTTAATTGAACTAACGTGGCTCACGCTTGAACACACCAATCCCACCCTTTCATTAGAGATCAAAGTTCTTAAGGTGATGAACCACTGATGGTTCTAAGCTGGAGGAGAGGTCAGAAACTGACATTTCTTGATTCTAGTGTTTAGACCTTCTGCCTCAAAGCATACAGATGATGTCTGTTCTCTCACTTAAAAGTTAATATTGTGATAGCAGTACCGATACGGTGGAGGAACGCGTGTCACTCAAACAGTGTCAGGATGTATTGTCTACAAAGCTGCAGAATGGTTTGTGTTTGCATCTCTTCTATGCTGGGAAAGACTGCAGCTTTTCCGGAGTCTGAAAACACGGACAAACACCGCCTGTGCATGGAGCCTGTTAGCTCCCCTCCAGAGCTGGATGACTGCTCGTAAAATGAAAGCAAACACTCCAAACTGGCCTCATCTAAGCCATCCTGCACTGCTTCTGTTATTTGTCGACTAAAACAGGGCCAGCTGTCTAGTTAGTGAAACACAAGCATTAAATCAGAGAAATCATAGAAAATGGGAGATGGGGAGGCCCCTTAAAGGTCACTGGTCCATCTGCTGCCCTGCAGCGGGTTAAGCTTTACCGGCAGCACTTCTCTTGGCTTTGTGTAACCTGTTTTCAAAATCATCAGTGATGGAAATTCCAGAATCACACACTGTGAAGTAAAAAATAAAAGAAGTGCTTCATGAAAAATACAAACACTAGCACTGTGTTCTCACTAGTCTGTGAGGCTCATCTGGTATAACACACATCCCTGCGTGGTGCACTGATGCTTCGAGAAAACACGCTGATCCTTTGGGGACGTGCAGATCTCAGCGCTGGACAATGGGGGATACACGTTAACTTCCCCCTGTGAGGTTGTTACTGGTAGTGTGCACGGATGAATTTTGGCTAGGAGGGGGTTTTGGTCTAATATGCTGAAGCAGTTCCCTTTAAGACCTTAATGACTGTGATTAGTCTACAATTCTCCAAGAGAGGCTGCACTGTGACAGGGTCTGGGAGTGTTTGCTTCCAACCTACCCAGGCCAGACAGCACAGAGGATGCTGCTGTCCCATTGGCTTCTTGATTTAATTAACATACTGGGGCAGTTTATTCTGTGTAGCAATGAAGTACAGCCACAATCCTTTATACATCCCATCTGCAGTCTTTTTAACTCAGCCTCTCCCAACACACATCATTTCAGAGTTTACAGGAAAGTTACTCTAGTGCTTTTCTGTTTCCTCTGCTGTTTTTCTATTTCCCAGGCATGTGCTGAGAAGCTCTCGTGTAGTGACCTGTTCGTGACTTCACTGGGAATGCTCAGCTCTTTCTCTGTCTACCCTAAGCGTAAGGCAAAAAGGACTGAACCTGGGATTTGGTGCATCCTCCTTTACCTTCTACGTTTCACCCCGCCAGGACGTGTTCCTGTGCGACTTGGTCTAGATGATACTGCTCTGGAAAGGGGATTGGATTAGATGATCTTTTGTGGTCCCTTCCAAACCCTGATGTTCTATGAGTACGAGGGCAATGATAACTTCCCTTCTCCTGCTGACCACGCTATTCCTGATACAAGCCAGGATCGTGTTGGCCTCCAGGAAAAGGTTGCCACACAGTCTTTGGCAAGCCTCTTCCACACTTTAGGTCCAGTTACTTCTCCCCAGCACTTACTGGTAATTGCACCAAATTGCTTCCTGCAACCTAGCATCCTACTGGTCCTATCAAGCTGTCCCCCTCTTGGTCTTCAAATCAGTCTGTGCAGGAGTTAACAGAAACATTGAAGTGTACTGTCAGCACAGTAATGGATTAATTTTTTTTAAATATCAAGTGTCCACATCTTAAACCCAGTCAAACTCGCTGAACTCCTAAACACTCTTGTAGGGACTGCAAGTGGATGAAAAGGAAGGATTTAGATGGCTGATGTAAACCAGCAGGAAGTGTTATCACACAAGAGGCAATTGAGAGCTAATCCCAGGCTCTGAATGCCCTCTTAGTTACTGATGAAGAGCAATTGACTTGTGGATGTCACCATTTATGCAGTTTCTGAATTGTACTATTGATAATATGTTTTAAACATTTTCCCAAATTGGAATAATTTGCAGGAAGTCAGAGGAGAGGCCAGCAATGAAGAAGTGCAATTGTAAACGACTTAATAGGCCTGACTGTCCTTTTGATTCCCCTGTATGTGTGAAGCTCTTTCAAGGTAGCTTTAAGAAAAAAGAGAATGAACCCTGTTGAACTTATGCTGTTTTACATAGTCTGAGGAGTAGCAAAAAGCTTGTATTCCCTTCAGTTCATGAAATATAAAGCAGAGAATTTATACATTTAAAAAAAACATTTTTAAAAGCAGAGAATTTAAAACTTAAAATTAATTCTGAATCTGCTCAGCTTAACACAGGGAAAATAGATTATTGCAGTGATAGTAGCTATAAAACTTTTCTATCTACATCGGGTACTGCAGGTTTTATCATTGGTTCCTGACTTACTGCATCACTCTACAGCAGTTGGAATTTCTTCATAGCCTCATATTCCAGTATTTTCACAGCTTCCTAATTTGCAAGATATAGTCTGATGTTGGACGTATCTGCTCAGTGATAGGACAAGGGGCAACGGGTGTAAGCTGGAGCACAAGAGATTCCACATCAATATGAGAAAGAACTTCATGGTGAGGCTGCCCAGGGGGTTGTGGAGTCTCCTACTCTGGAGACGTTTAAAACCCACCTGGACATGTTCCTGTGTGACTTTATCTAGGTGATCCTGCTGTGGTGGGGGAATTGGACTAGATGATCTTTTGAGGTCACTTCCAATTCCTAATGTTCTGTGATTCTGTGATATAAAATAACCTCTTCTCTGGCAGATCAAAACTCCTTAAGCCCAACAGAGTAGACACCTATATAGTACGTGTTTCCTAACCCAGGACTAGAGTTTTACCTTTTGGCCTCACTTAGACAGCATTTAAATTAAAGATGAATGCAAGTCAAAAGATTTGAAGGTCTGGGGGTTTCACTGATGTCTGGGAGTTTGGGTTTTTGCTGCATCATTTGGGACCTTTTTATCTTTTTTGCAAACCTTATCCAAAGTACTGGAACGTGGTGGAATTAGAGACAAGGTCAAATAGCTGCCCTGCCACTTGTTATCTTTTCCTTCATGTGACTTATCCTCCTGTTAGGTAATTGGTATTGTTTGAGTAGATTTGGTTGAGTGCAGCTTTTGTTCAGGCATTTTAAATCCCTCTCAGAATAAAGTCCCAAAGCAAAAGCTGAGGAAGAAGAAATTAAGAGGAGAAACTCCTGAGGACAGACACTTTGAGCTGAAATACTACTCTCACACTCACAACTTTCACAGATGCTTTTACGTGTCTGCACATGTAGCCAGAAGATCAAAACAGGTACAAGAGTGTTACTTATTTGTCATCAGGTTACTGGAAAATTTGGTTGTGCAAGAAACACTGGACATTTCTCCTCAATTCTTCTCACAGCTTCATACTGACCAGAAATAAGGTGGCAGAAAAAATGTTCACAGAACCACAGAACGTTAAGGATTGGAAGAGACCTCGAAAGATCATCTAGTCCAATCCCCTGGCCACAGCAGGATCACCCAGACCAATTCACACAGGGACATATCCCGGTGGGTTATAAACATCTCCAGAGAAGGAGACTCCACAACCCCCCTGGGCAGCCCTTTCCAGTGCTGTCAACTTCACCGTGAAGAAGTTCCTTCTCATATTGATGTGGAACCTCCTATGTTCGAGCTTGCACCCACTACTCCTAGCGCTATCATTAGATGCCACTGAGCAGAGCCTGGCTCCATCCTCCTGACGCCTACCCTTTACATATTCATCAACATTAATGAGGTCACCCCTCAGACTCCTTTTCTCCAAGCTAAAGAGACCCAGCTCCCTCAGCCTTTCCTCATCAGGGAGATGTTCCACTCCCTTCCTCATCATCTTTGTGGCTCAGTGCTGGACTCTCTCTCCAGCAGTTGAATACAGCTTCATATTTTCCAGAAATAAGGTGGCAGAAAAAATGTTCAGGTAAAAGCAGAAATTTCATTAAGAAATAACAACTGAAACACTTTCTTGGTTAGGAAGCCGCAGCAGTTCAAAGACACTTGCCTTTCAATGTTCTGCTGTGATTCCTGTCAGATGTAGAGGCAGCAAGAAATTACATGACATTAATCAACTGACTCTCAGCATAAAAGGATGTGATGATTTTTCTCTAATTGGGGGGATGGGAAAGCAAACTTTCTTTTCTCCTAATGTTATTGGCTGTCAAATATCCAGCAGTATTTAGTGGAAAGCTGGATGTAAGCTTTCCAAGTTGCAGTTTTTGCCCATTCCCAATGTTTTTATTTTGAAAGTGTTTTATTTTCTGATATTTCTGATGTTACTTATAGGAATATTTTTCCCACATTTTATATCTCCATTCAAATTTGCCTGCTGACTTGTTATGGCATTCTGACAGCTTTCCTTGGGACCAGCCAGCTCTTTGCAGTCTATTCCAATTGAGAGGTTTCAAAGTAGTTTTATTTTTGATCTTCCTGTGACTGTGGAGTATTATGCTGGCCCATTCTTTTCTAGTTGGCTGCTCTAGTATTTCTTTCTCTTTCTTCTCCACTGACTCCCAGCAAATTTTTATCTTACAGGTGGGTATTGTTTTGTGTGCTTTTCTTTGTGTATGATTTTTCTTAGCCTCTGGATTTAAAAATGAGCAGCATTCTACCTTTTTATTTTAGAAATCCAGCTAGAATAACTCGGGAGCAGAGGACTTGTGAGTACAAACTGCTCTCAGCAGAAATCTAGGGTCTGTGCTCTATCTGAGAGGTCAAGAGAGAAAGGGTGACTGGCCCTACTTCTCCTCATGTACCTCGATGTGGCTTTAGTGACTGCAGCAGGTTATTTGCAAGAGTCCAATACCTGCCCTTTCAGATTTTACACAGGATGTGGGCAGCATTTCAAGCTGTGCAAACATAAACTGAAAAGCCAGTAGAAATACTGGTAGAAGTGATTTTTAAATTCAGGCTGTGAAAATAACTATTCACGTTAATAATGATTCTACATCCCTGTTTCTTTGTCTTTACCGGCGGTTCAAGGTTATAAACATAACCCAGGACCGTCTTCTGGGTTTGCTCCTGTCACAAGGACTTCCTCTCTCCTCTCTTGCTGCCAGTCTGATAGCTTGGAAATGCAGCTGCCTCGGTTTTTGTCTCATTGTATATGAAAAGCAAACATCTGCAGCAAGAGGATACTGGAGGCCTTGGAGGAAGAGGAAGGATGTACTTCCAAAGGAAGTACAAAATGGAAAATCAAATGTTCAAAGAAGCTGTTGCTGTTGCTTTGCACAGAGTGACTCAGGTCTCTGGGCATGGATTTGCCAACATAAATGCAGTTGAACTCAGTGTTTCCATGAAACCAATGAACACACTGGTCATTCTCTGAGGTCTGGCACTGCCATGTGAAAACCTCCACAGAATCTGAAATTTGTTGAACTTTATGACATGGTAAGAAACTAATAAAACCAGATCATTTGATTTATTATCTATGCAATCACAAAACATTAGGGATTGGAAGGGACCTCAAAAGATCATCTAGTCCAATCCCCCTGCCAGAGCAGGATCACCTAGACCAAGTCACACGGGAACATGCCCAGGCGGGTATTAAACACCTCCAGAGAAGGAAATTGCACAACTCCCCTGGGCAGCCCCTTCCAGTGCTCTGTCACCCTCACTGGGAAGAAGTTCCTTCTCATGTTTATGTGGAACTTACGCTGCAAGGCATCTGCAAGCACTGTATGAATGCACAGGCAGGAAAAATCCCTTCCTCAAGTTGCTTTTATGTCCATATGGGAGAGGAGGTCAGCTAAGAGGAGAACAGAAGAAGCCAGAAGTAACGTGACCAACAGAGATAATTCACATATCTCCAGTTCAAGGTTGTCCCTCTCTAACACCCTTGCAGAGCTTACATCCTCTTGTAAATTACACATCATTCAGGTACCAAAATGTAACTCTGCTTCCTGTTCCTTCACAACACGAGGGAGCACAGTTCTGGGTCTGTGAGAAGAAGAAACTGAGCTAAACCATTTGTCAGTCTGCAGAATATTTTGGGAAAATGTTCATTCTGTTTCATATACAAATTAACTTTGTAGTTTCTGACCTGCAATTGCTCACCAACAATATTTCCTTATGTTTTAGACACTAGATTGAATGATCATCAGTAAGCAACAATGATTTTTTTGGGTAGTTGAATCTGGAATCCTGGCTCTAAACCCATGAAAATACAGTTGGAGACCAAAGACCACGGGTGTGCATGCAAAACCAGTGTGTGTAAGGCTTGATGTCAGACGCTGTTATTGAACAGTACAGTACAGGATACGTAGCCTACTGTCTGCTCTTGATGCACGTGCGGAGTCTTGCTTGGACATGCAGTCCATCCTTCTCTAAACTGAAACATTCACCACCTTTGTACAACTCCATGAACAATTTTCATCCACCTAACTGCCAGATATGACACACCATGAGTAAAAGATCCACACATCACCACATCCTGTACCGAGTGGTTTATCTTTAAAGACACCGTTTTCAGTTTATCTCAAAGCCCAGCTTAGCTCTGAGCATCTCCTTTATGCCAGCACCACCAAATTGTATCAGCACCACAGGATTACGAAGTGGGATCACTTACCCTGTCAACTGCGGCCTCACAGTGATACTCCCAGCAGGGCAGGTGCTGTGTTTTATTAGTTACAGAGATTCATTGTGCCCCCAGAAACTGCCCTCTGCACCCTGCTTTTCTAATAGGATTCAGTACAGCTGAGCAAACACAACCTCTCTAATGGATATGAAATGCAGGAAGAGAACAGAAGCAGGATAAACTCTCTGATTAGGTACAGTGTGCACAGGGAATCGGAAACGCAGAGATACTTTGCAAGACAAGGGAAAAGGGGGAGAGGAAATGTGTTTAAGGTCTGCCATGAAGGCCTGGGAAACCCTGCTTAAAGGATTTCTGTCCTAAGTAACTCTGTAATCCCCATGAAAGGCCTGATCGCAATTACAACCTCAGTATATTTCCATGCTGGACTTCAGTTAAATTCTTAACGTTGCAGCTAAATAGGGGGAAAAAAACCCACAAACCAAATCAAATGTGCTAGTGGTTAGTAACTTTGAACATCAAACCGACAGCAGCTCCCCAGCCCAAACAGCTTAATCCAGTTGTTTCTACTCACCTCCATTTGTCCCTTGGATATTTAAGGCAAAGGCTCATTTTGTCGTGCAGATTCGGTGCTGCTGCTCAGTATTATCTTGCCTGATCATAAAAAGGCTCCTGACTGAAAGGAAGAGGAAAGCAATACGTAAAACAAACACAGAAGCCCAAGAGGAAAGCTACACCCTAAAGACCAGTTCTACTAGCAACTGCGAGACAGGGAAAGACAGAACACTCCCAGTTACTAACTTTTTCCATTGATGCATCTGTTAACAAAACAATTTTGCTGCAAATTTCTCTTCCTCCTTGCAGGCAATGCTTTGCTGGACGTGTGGACCTCAGGCTAACTACATGATGAATGTGAGGTTTGTGGGTTGTCTGAGGGCTTTTTTTGGACCAAGTAAGCAAATTAGTGAAATATAAACTAGCAGCTCAGCTGACTGCTTTAAAAATACAGTTCTGGGCAGTAATTGTCACAAGGTGTATTTGTCCATGCTTCAGGTTTTTTTAAACTCCAAGTCTTCAGTGGAAGCGGAGTCCTATTTAAATAACCACCTATGGCACTTGCTGGCCAGGAAGCCTTAGTGCAGCCGAGGTGAATGTTCAGATGATTAATAACTTAATTTTTTAAGAGCTTGATGGGCAGACGAGGAAAATAAGCCAAACTGTCCTCACCTCAAAGGAATTTTTGGTGCCAAAAAAGAGCTGCATTGAGAAGGCAAGCTCATGACTTCACCGCTAAAGACTTTAAGGCTAGAGGGACGTGCAGAGGGGCAAAGTGGGATTTACTGCAGCAGCAGAAGCTGCTGGGCCCAGCTGTGTTTTCACACCCTTGCCTCAGTGGATTTAAGCTCCAGGGCTTTTCTAAGCTCTACGGCTCTTCCTCAGTGTAGGTCATAGGGTAGCTATGCATGTCAGCCCACAAAAGCTGCATGGAAACTTTTGTCACTGACATTTAATATGTGGCTTGGAACAAATAACAAACATCTTGGTTTGAATTAGAAAGTTTTGATAGCTACATCTTGCCAAATGTTTGTCAGAAACAGAAACCAATGGATGTGTCATTTTTTAAAATTCACAGGGTGTAGTAAACTTTTGTTCCCCTTCAAGGATCGGATTCTCCCCTCATCTTAGAATAGTAGTAAGGCTGACAATGGTCCTACTAAAGGTATTATTAGCCCCATTATTGAGGGAGCTGGGTCTCTTTAGCTTGGAGGAGACTGAGGGGTGACCTCATTAATGTTTATAAATATGTGAGGGGTGGGTGTCAGGAGGATGGAGCCAGTTTCTTCTCAATGTCATCTAGTGACAGGACAAGGGGCAATGGATGTAGGCTGGAACATAGGAGGTTTCATATGAATGTGAGAAGGAAATTCTTCACAGTGAGGTTGACAAAGCACTGGAATGGGCTGCTTAGAGGAGTTGTGGAGACATTTAAAACCCGCCTGGATATGTTCCTGTGCAACTTGGTCTAGGTGATCCTGCTGTGGTGGGGACATTGGACTGAATGATCTTTCGAGGTCCCTTCCAATCCCTAATGTTCTTTGAATCTGTGATTATTCCCAGAAGGAGTGGGGAGGCCTTGGAACAGGCTGCCCAGAGAAAGGCGTGGAGGCACCATCCCTGGAGGGGTTCACAACTGGGCAGACAGGTTGTTTAAGGAGATTAGTGGTTGAGGGTTGTAGCATTGGTGGTTGGACTTGATCTTCAGGGTCTTTTCCAACCTCAATGATTCCATGATTCTATAATTTTGCTAGTCAAAATCAGTCTTGATTAGGTTGAAGAAATCCCCTTAGCCAAGGATGTGCTTTTTGAGTTGTGAAGGCTGCATCTGATAGTGGGAAGATGTGTCCTCTCACTCTTCTGCTGGTACTGTCTATTCATTCAGACCCACCAAGCCTCACAACAGGGTGAGAAGCCCATTGTTGCAGTTTGAAAATTAACAGAATTTTCAGATATATAGATTTGTGCTTTCATAAGGAAAAAAAGGTGCATTTCGCTTTAGGAGAACTGTCCCAGGTTCTGCCCTCGAGGGGTGTGGTCTAGGTGAGAAGACAAAAAGGGCTAATGACCATAGCTGTTTTTGTAGTTCGTTTTGTAGAGTGTTTTTTATACCTCAAACTGAATCTCAGGGCCATTTTTAAGTAGGTGAATAGATCCTTCCTTGCCAGATACTCATTATTTGCAGGGGGTTTTTTTCCTGCTGCTCCTCTTAAAGGATGAAAAAGTCATCAGGAAAGAAATGTATTCATATTTCCATAATTACTATGGTTCACACTTTTAGATGACAGCCTTTAAAAGCCAAGTCAGAGGATGCACAAATACAAAAGACCCACTTTAACTGATAGAAACTTTTAAAAATCACAGTCTGTTTTCCAAGTCTTTGATTTTTTAATTTTTTAAACTTTTTTCCCCCAATCACATAGTGTCTTATTAAAACTAAAGTTCCCATTATCATAAATAACGCTTAGAAGTTTAAGAACAAAGTAAACCATATTGAAACCTAGTGAGATTATGAAATTTAGATGTGTAATATCGTTACAGATATTAAATCCTACAAAAGACCTACAAAGCTTGTAGAGCACCACTAGCTTGGATTTTTTTGGGGAAGAGGGAGTGGGTGGATGGGTTGTGGGAAGGTTGTTTCAGGGTATCCCCAATGCTTTTTTTATATTATGAAGAGTTAGAAAAGGTAACAGGGATCATAGCATTCCCGTACTAGAAATGAGTACAGTTCTTCAAACACAGACCATCTATTTTGAGTTACTAACACCCTAAGCATCGACAGTGCTTCAAGGTGAGACACTGGATTTTTATCCAGTTGTAAGGGCAGATCATGCAGACATCCATGAGGTGGTGAGGAAGCCAAGTGAAGCCTATGAAAGTGTACCTTTTTGTTTTGACCATACAGACCATCATAATCCAATCCAGTTTTTAGATTATCAGCTGCAGTTTTGTGGGAAAACGATTCCTGGTTTGTTACCCTCTTCCAATGCTGACGGTATTTTCTTTCATTAGTCTGCTTCATGAATAAAGGCTTCTTCCGTTGGAGATATGTCACAGAATGAAAGACTCACAGAATATCAGGGGAAGGAAGGGACCACAGATCAGAAAGTCCAACCCCCACCTCCACCAGAGCGGGACCAAAACTAGGGCACACCACTCAGAAATGCATCCAAACAGGGCTGGAAAGTCTCTAGAGAAGGAGACTCCACAACCTCTCTGGAAAGCGTATTTCAGGACTCTGTAACTCTCACAGTAAAGACGTTCTTTATCATGCTGAGGTGAAATGTAATGTGCTCGAGTTTGAACCCATTACCCCTCATCCTATGCTAGGGCACAAGTGAAAAGAGGTTGTTGCTGCCTTGTTGATGCTTAGCCCTTATGGATTTGTGGCAGTAATTAGATCTGGTCTCCATCATCTCCTCTCTAGACTAAAAAGCCACGGGTCTCTCAGCCTTTCCTCATAGGGCAGGTGTTCCTGTCTCTTCATCATCCTTGTAGCCCTCTATTGGACTCTCTCAAGTAGATCTCCTTCCCTCTTTAACTGGGGAGTCCAGAACTGGATGCAATACTCCAAGTGACATTTCACTAGGGCGGAGTAGTCATGTTTTATAGGATGAGTTATTCAGTTAGTTATCAGCATAGGATTAATAAGTTTCCTCATCAAATTTATATATTCATTAAGAAAGGTGGTGGCAGGTGGTTGCAGTGAGTGCTGGAGCCTAGCACTGGATATGCAGGATGGCAGGGGGCAACACCTGTATTAGGTGTGAGCAGATCAAAGATCTGATGAACATGGTGGCTGAGCTAAAAGAGGAGGTGGAAAGGCGGAGAGCTATAAGAGATTATGAAAGGGAAATTGACTATTTCCATAATGTAACCTCTACAGAACCTGATCTAGGGTTAACTCTTAGTGGCTCGGGGGGTCCAACAACCTCCCTACAGCAAGTCTCTCAGCCCCCATGTAGTAACCCACAGGAGCAGGGTCAATGGTCTCTGTCCAGCGGAATAAATGCAAACGAGGCAAGTGTGCTACCTTAGGAAGTCCACCATTAACTCTTTGGGCCCGGCCATTCAACCAGTGTTTTATCCAGCAGATTGTGTCCTCATCCAAGCCATGAGCAGCCAGATTATCAAGGAGAATTCTGTGGGGAACAGTGTCAAAAGCTTTTTGAAAGTTCAGGTAAACAGTATCCACAGCCTTTCCCTTGTCCAATAGTTCGGTCATCCTGTCATGGAAGGAGATCAGGTTCATCAGGCAGGACCTGCCTTTAATAAACCCACGTTGACTGGGTCTGATCCCCTGGTTGTCCTGTATGTGAAGTGCGATGGCACTTGAGATGATGTGTTCCATGACCTTCCCTGGTACTGATGTCAGACTGACAGGTCTATAGCTTCCTGGATCCTCGTTTCTGACCTTCTTGTAGATGGGTGTTAGATTTACCACCTTCCAGTCCATTGGGACTTCCCCAGCTAGCCAGGATTTAATGTAAACAATGAAAAGTGGCTTGGCGAGCACATCTGCCAACTCTTTCAGCACCCTTGGGTGCAACCCATCTGGCCCCATAGACTTGTTTATGTCTGGGTGGTGTAGCAGGTCGCTGACCACTTCCTTTCCAACTGTGATGGCCTCATTCTGCTCTCCCTCTCTGTCTTCCATCTCATGAGGTTTGCCATCCAAGGAACAGCTAGTTCCACTGCTAAAGACTGAGACAAAGTAGGCATTGAGCGCCTCAGCCTTTTCTGCATCATCTGATACTGGGTTTCCTTCTGGATCCAAAACAGGATGGAGATTTTCCCTGGTCCTCCTTTTGTTATTAATGTATTTACAGAAACTTTTTTTATTATCCTTAACAGCTGTAGCTAAGTTGAGCACTGGCTGTGCTTTGGCCCTCCTGATTTTCTTTCTGCAGAGTTTGACTCCATCCTTAAAGCTATCATGAGAGGCCTGCCCCCTCTTCCAGAGATCATAAACTCTATTTTGTTCTTGAGGTGCAGCCAAAGATCCCTTCATAGCCAAGCTGGTCTCCTTCTCCAGCTACTCATCTTTTGTCTCATGGAGACAACCTGCTCCTGTGCTCTTCAGAATTCCCTCTTGAAGGATGTCCAGCCTTCCTGGACAAAGGAGTCAAAACTAACACAAAGTAAACTTCAATGATTCAATTTGCCGCTGTGCTCAGAAAGAAATAATTTTGAATGTGACTCTTGGAAGCACTTTTTCTTTTCCTGTTGCCCAGAGTTACTCACCATACGAACATCATGCTCTGGAGTTTATGCTTTTCTTGGAGACAGTCCAAATGGGAAAGTACGTCAGGACCGAAGTGAGTGCTCTACTAAGAGCCCAAATTAGTTTTCTCCTTGGTATGAAATATTTGGCTTAGAAAGAATCAGCTTTTAGGAGCCACGTTCTGAAGGCCAGAAATATGGAAGAAGCGTTGCTGCAATATTTTATAAAGATTAAAGGTAGACAGCCCTGATGATAGTGGGAATGCCAGACTGGTGGTGGCATTAAACAAAAGAAGCGACAACTCCTACCTGATTAAATAAATAACTCAACAGTGGCAACATAAGCAAGCTTATAATTTTGAGCTTACTGGAACCTGCTGGTTTTATGACACTGAGTTGTCTGTCTGAGTAAATCACAGAGGTGTAGTACACACAAAATCATGCAAAATGTTGGACTTGATGCTGTATTTTATCTGAGACGTTAGCTTTGTGCAAAGTAATTGTTGAACTGATCAGAAAACACAGATATTGCTGCAGATGTGTGAATAATAGGGTCGCACAAATATGTATTTCCAGCCCTTCATGCTTTGGCATTTCAGTATAAAACACCAAATCATGTCTGCTTCTGTTTAAATATTATGGAGAAAGAGACAGGGTAAATGAGAAAAGAAGGGAAGAACATTAATACCACTTAAATGATGGTAATGGACTCTTTAGTTTCATAATTCCTTGTAATTATTTTCATTCAGCACATAGATACTGCTGTCTAGAAGATTCTGCCTTTAATTATAGGAATAAAAGCCTTGGCAAAGCTTTTCTGTATAAGACACATTAAGGAAAATACCAGCCACTGTAGTAGGACGTCGTGAACGTTCAAGCGGTGTTTTTGTTGTGGGTGTGTTTTTTCTGCCTCAGCTTTCCTAGATTCTGCAAGTAACATAACATTAGTATTTTCCCTGACTTCTGCAGAGACATTGTGATGAACTGTTTCACATATTCCCTGTAAAACAGTTGGTTATGAGTTCAAAGTTTTAGTCTTCATTAGAGAATGCTCTGATAAAGTAACTCACTTGGTGGACCTTGAAATACTAGAAAGATGTGGACCTGGGGGAAGGAGAACCCTCTTTTAGGTCTCTATGACAAATTGGGGTGGGTTAGTCTAATACAGTGAAGTACTTGTGTACTTCATGCAGTGTAGTGAGTTAGTTGACTGCTTTGGGCAAACCACCAAACCACTTAGTTAACACAAAACTTTTAGAAGCTCTTTCCCAACTCATGTATCCTGCTTAGGAAGTCCCAGAGATACTGGCACACGTGGAACCTGGAGTCAGGATTTGGAGATCTCCATCAGTCAGGCTGTAACTACAGCCACACAGCATTGGGCACTCTAGTCCTGGACTGTGCTGAGCCAACAGATACTGGAGTTACTCAAAGACCACAAGCATCACCAAGGTAGATTACTGCCGGTGTTCCCTCTTGTTTGTCTTCGCTCAGAATAACGACCTCACACACATTTTCTTTGTGGTGTCCTTGCACTCATCTGCCTTTTAGAGATTAAAAATTCCTGTTGTATTATTTAAGGGGTGGGAAGACAAAAGCCTTAGGCCTGATAGACTAAAATCCATTTCATAAGAGGGAAAAAGAAAGCTCCTTATCTTTACCCTGGTGAAAGGGCTTAGAGGAGTAGGCTTTTTCTGTTAGTTCCCTAACAGCATAGCCTATATGTGCTTTCAGTTCCATCACGAGTCTGGACATTTCCCCCATTTTTCTCTTTCTCTGTTGACTGCATGTTCTTTTCACTTTTATTGGCAGCACTGTAGATGTATGAAGTGAAAGTGAATTTTCTGGGTCAAGTCACAGCCTTCCATTATTTCAGACAGCAGCATCATATATCTTTTCTTCTAAAATTAGTTAGGTGTCTTTCTCTTTCTCACCTCTCCTTTGGAGGGCTACTTCAAACCCCTAAATGTGGGACTTCAAAACCTGCCTTCTTTTTTTCTCAGATAAAATTTTTTCTGCCCATCTGGTTTTGTGCCAAATTTGTCCTTGAGTTTAAGAGTCTCTTCTCCTCTGCTCCTTACTTCAGATAAGGATGTTCTAGGACAGCAGTCCATCCTATCCCCACTCAATTTGACAAACTAAAAAATGATTATCTAAGCATTTGGAGAGAACAGCATTGTTCCCCACTTGTGGATTCGTAATAACCTCCACTGTTTTCTGTAGTTTAATGTATTGAGTTGATGTGCAAAGTCAATAGCCATCCCAGACTGTGAAATGCTGAACGTTCTTCAGGAGATGGCTGTTCTCAGAATCACAGAATCCCAGAATGATTGAGACTGGAAAAGCCCTCTGAGCTCATCCAGCCCAGCTCAGGACCTAACATCACCACATCGGCCAGACCAGAACACTAAGGGTCACAGCCAGTCTGTCCTTAAACACCTCTAGGGATGGGTCTTCACCACTGGCCTGGGCAGTCCATTCCAGGGTCTGATCACCCTTTCTGTGAGGAAGGGCTTCCTAACATCCAACTTAATCCTCCCCTAGCGCAGGTTCAGGCCCTGCCCCTTGTCCTGTGTTCATTGCGCGGGAGAAGAACCTGACCCCCACCTGACTACAACCTCCCTTCAGGGAGTTGTAGAGAGGGAGAAGGTCCCCTCTGAGTCCTCTCTTCTCTCTAAACGCCACCAGCTCCCTCAGCATCTCCTCATCCGACTTTCCCTCCAGTCCCTTCCCCAGCCTCATTGCTCCTCTGGACCTGCTCTAGCTCATCAATCTCTTTCTTGAAGTGAGTGGCCCAGAACTAACCCCAGTACTTGAGGGCAGGCCTCCCCCGTGCCCAGTACAGTGGGAAAATTACATTCCTAGTCCTGCTGGCCACACTGTTGCTGATCTAAGCCAGGATGCCATTTGCCTTCTGGGCCACCTGGTCACACTACTGCCTCCTGTTCAGCTGGTTGCCACCCAGTACTGCCAGGTCCATCTCTGCCAGGCTGCTCTTCAGCCAAGAAATGGAATGGCATTTACAGCTGGATTCCCCTGCAGGCTGCAGTGA
Organism: Phoeniculus purpureus; assembly: GCA_028565055.1. Lineage (NCBI taxonomy): Eukaryota > Metazoa > Chordata > Aves > Bucerotiformes > Phoeniculidae > Phoeniculus > Phoeniculus purpureus. The sequence continues at coordinate 13,913,432 of JAOXOE010000694.1, forward strand.
ACACTCATGCAGCATTTGAGGCTCTTAATATAAAATAAAAAATAAATTCTAATGGTTATCTAATTATCAATGTGACGACAAAAGAGAAGAGCCAGGACAGACAGCTGATGCTGTGGGTGGTGTAGGTTGTTCCTCTGGGGTTACCCATGAGATAATACGTTCTCCTGGGCAGTTTTTCCTGTGCTAACTTGAGCACATGGCACAAATCAGTGTTTAGAGAAGGAAATGTTGGTTATGCTTGATGCCGCTATACCTATGTTGCTTAAAGATCCTTTTATTTTGGTTTGGTTTGGGTTTTTCCTAACTTCATTGCTGCATCCCCCGAATGTCATAGAATCACAGAATCATAACGGGTTGGATTGGAAAGTCACCTGGTTTCTTGCAGGACTGAGTGTAAAGGTTGACATTACATCCTTCTACCTTTTGAAATATTATCAAAGGCTCTTCAGCAATCAATTCATGTACTCCTGCTCTTCAAAACAACCCCTCTTTTCTTTCGAGGTGACGTTCATGTATGTGCTGGCCAAAAGTCTTTAAGTGTTGTGAAAAACTTTCCAGAAGTTGTGGCTCGTTGTTAGCATTGCTTGTTTTATGTTTTCCAAATTACTTTCTTTTTTTCTGTTTTCTTTTGTGCAGTTTGCACCTGATGTACTTGATGAACTCCTCAGTTACTGAGGCATACTGTCATCACGCGTGTATCTGAATACAGGGTGGCGAGGAGAGAGCCCGGCAGTGCTGTTCTTAGTCTGATGCTGACTGACTCAGTGGTCTCATCTTACAGAGAGCTCCTGAAGACAGTTTATCACTGAAGCAAACTAAGTCAACAAGGTGTTTTTGACTCTTTTTTTCTCCTGTCTTAGTGGCAGTAGGGAGAGAACCTGTGTGTCTGTAGCTGTACTTGAACACGGGCAGCGAACAGTGAGGCCGGTTGCTGAGATGTGCTGAACCGTGTAACTTGCCACATTATATAACTCTGATTTTCAGCTGTTTGTAATTTTCAAATTCATTAAATGTTCTCTACTTCACCTCTGTTTTTGTTTGATGAGGGGATTTCCTATTTTCTACAGGTTTCATAGTCATAGAATCATAGAATTGGCTGGGTTGAAGGAATCTTAAAGATTATTGGGTTCCAACCCCCTTGCCATGGGCAGGGACACCTCTCACCAGACCAGCTTGCCCAGAGCTCCATCCAACCTGGCCTTGAACACCTCCAGGGATGGAGCAGCCACAACCCTGGACGACCTGTTCCAGGGCCTCAGCACCCTCACAGGGAGGAATTCCTTCCTAAGATCTAATCTAGGTCTTCCCTCTTCTAGCTTAAAGCCATTTCCCTTTGCCCTGTCACTACAAACTCTTACAAAAAGCCCTTCCCCAGCTCTTTTATAGGCCCCCTTCAGCTCCTGAATGGCTGCTACCAGAAAGTTTAGGGGGTTTGTTTTGGTTTTAGCTTGTCATGTTTTTTGCTTTGGGGTTTGTTTTAATGTGGTGGGGAGAAGTATAGAGAGGTGCTAAACAAGCAGAGAGATCCCGACAGTAGGAACCGTATTAAAGAATGTGATCAAAGATGAGAATATAAGGAGGTATAAATGAGGGATTAAAGAATACCCGGTTTTGGTACATTTGGAATTTGCAGTTTAACATGTTGCATTCGTTTGATTTCAATATAGTCTACAAGCTTGCCTGTACCAGTACGAAGGAGCTACCTGGACCTCCAGAACCCTGCGGTGGAGCCTCAAGGGCTTTCTTTGACGTGAACATGTCAAAATATACCTGAAGGCTCCTTGTCTTTGAAGCAGTATTTTACTAGAACATAATATAAGCTGGTAAGAGGTAGCTTTTTGGAAGAGTAAAAACCCTCTGATGTTCTGGACAGGACAGACCACGGAAGAAGGCTTTAAACCCCTATTGTCCATTGCAGTTTCTGTTAGATTATCTAAAGGAATTTGGAAGGACTCTGTATGATTCTTGCTCATGAAGCTGTGTGCTAGTCAGGCATCGGTGAATCTGTATGGCTCAGGAAAGCTAAGAATCTTCAAACACACCCTAGAATAGCTTGTGTGTATCACAGCTTTGCATTTGTACATATTTAATACCAAGTTTTGCTAGGACTAGGAGTGACTGCATATGTCAAGCCGGTGGAAATCTCCTTTTGAAGACATAAAGCACCCATTTGTAGCAACACCGAGCCATTAGATATCAAGTTCACAGTGCTTGCATAATGTATACATTATGCAAAAGTGGCTTCAGGCAAGTATGATTTTATGACTTTCTCTTTTTAGAAGTAATTCCATCTTTTGACTAGAATTAAACACATCTCTGACAAAGCAATTCCATTTTATGAAAAGTCTGTTGAAGTGCTTAGCTACTTGGAATACTAGCGTGAGTTATTGGGGAGACAGATCAGCAGTTGGACAATGAAATTAGAGTAGGTTCTGAACTCACTTAGACCATGATACGCAGTTCTGTACAAGGATTTGGATCTTCTTCACATGTGAGGAGTGTGTGTCTCTGGTGATGCTAAACACATGATCTATTTTTCCTTTCCCTTGCACTTGCACTGTGGAATCGTTTCAGCGAGGAAACCACCACAGCGTGGCTGTGTCAGTTTTAGAGCATGAGCCCACGGACAGCTGAGGGGTTTCTTTCAAGACTATTTTCCAATGCAAAAGAAAGAAACATCTTTAAAGGGAGAGCAGAAGTTAGATGTGAAACCGCTCTTTGTGCATAACCTTCAGTTTTTATTAAAGCTGCTTTTTTTTTTTTGCTGCGTTTACAAGCTAAACCGGCTGTGAAAGGTGCAAGCACATAGTTTGTATTCAGCAAAGATCTGTCATTTTGTGCTTACTGCAAGGCAAATGGCTCTGCCAGTTGGGGCTACGATTTATCAAGCTGGCAGAGTGACAATTTTCATTGCTCCTGAAAATTTATCATGGATAGTCACTTTTGAAGGGTTGACTCTTGTGTTTAAGCAAGCTTTTTACATTGAGACTTACCAAAACGGCAATTATTAATGCCATTAACCCACGAAGCAAAGATCACTTCTGTCCCTGGAACCTTGAGTATGTCTTCTTGACAATGAGATTTATCTGCTTCAGCGGCTTCCAGGGTTCATAGGTTTAAAGAGCAGATGTAATATTACTAAATGCTGTCTCCCTAAAGAACAGTGGAAGTCATTTTCATCCCAGTTGTTTTATAAGAAAAATGGGTTAAAGGAGGGAGAAAAAGGTTAAATATTAGGGGGTCAAAATTATTTTCTTGTACTTTGCTTTGCCTCTTTCTCCTCAGAAATTGACCTGCTTTGACAGGGTTGGTAACATCTCTCTAACCACAGCTCATCAATAAGGCTCTTTCACATTGTATTGTAGACAATAATTCCTCAGTACCAGCAATGAGTGGGTTTAGACACTGTTCTGTGAAGTATTAAGCAGCTCCCTAGAGACACTGAGCATCCTCAGCTTTCACTGCTCTGAAATGGAAGCAGAAAGGTGTGTCCTGCAGGCTCAGGACCATGGTGAGGCATTCCTGGTGGACCAAATTATCTAAAACCTTGTGTCAGAAATAAGACTTGTGTGATGTGGTGCAGTTTGTTAGAAGCACTAGCTGTCACTATACATATCTGTAGTAAAATGAGGTCCACTGCTATTAGAAAAGCTGTGTAGCAATGTCTTAACTCAGAGCAGAAAGTCCCATGTCCCAAATTTACTTGAAATTCTATATTTTCTTTATTAGAAGATTGCATTTTGATTTAGTCTAGGGTCAATACTGACTCCTACAATTCTTTTTCACTTATGCGGGTGGAGTTATCTCATTCTAACAGCCACCAATAGCTAATATTAAATAAATGAAAATTGGACACAAAACCCACGTGTGTCTGGAAAGTAAAACTCTAGAATCTATTAAAAAGCTTGTTTTAATTTCTTAAAAAAGAAAAAAGAATAATAACTTATTAAAAATACTGGTGCAAATTGTTTGTTAAAGCACAGTGGAAAAATGAACCCATTTCTTCATCCAGTCCTGAACATCCCCATCAGCTGCAGAGTGTGTCTGTGTGTCCTGATGTGGTCAGCAGTCCCACCTCTTGCTAAAGCCCAGCCAACAGGGATGAATTTGAAGGAAATTTGTGGCAGGAATAGTCTACTTTCTCCATCAAATATAGAAAACATCAAAAAGTATATCCAAAATGATAGGGGAAGTCCACCTGCATCACACATTTTCCTGGGCTAGTCAAGTGCCCGTCCAGCAGCAGAGCACAACCACCCTTCACACCTGCAGCATGTACATGTCTTTGGACCTCCCATTATTAGGAACTGGTAGCAGGTTAAAACTCCCCAAGGTTGTTTACTGAAGACAACAAACAAATTAACCCAATATTTTCTCTAGGAATAGCTCCTACAGCCGTTCTAATTACATGAGCATCTTGTCTGAGTGCTTGGTAACTCTTCAGTGCTTTGACTGTGTCACTGGGTCCCACTCTGCAGTGTGAACTGGTACATGCAGAAAGCAGTTGAGAACACATGGGAAGAATCTCATATCTGTGACTTGGTTGATTCTGATATTGTGATATTTTCTGTTCTGGGCAGTTTTTGAGGTGAGGAGAGGAAAGGATGCTTACTGCACCTTCCTGTTGTTCACAGAAGCAGGTTTGGGGTTGTAGGGCAGACAGTTGGACTTGATGATCTTGAAGGTCTTTTTCAACCTTGATGACTGGTTATTTTAAAACATTGATGCCGTAATCACACTAACAGGAGAGTAATTGTTTGCAAGCCATCATGCTTGTGTAAGAAATGCAGTATGGGAATTCTTTACCTGGATTTTAATGAGGTTATCAGTATAATTTCGATCGGGAAAAATGTGAAGAAATCAGTTTACAGGGCTATCACTGCTAAAAACTTTGTATCTGACCCCCTTTCCTTTCAGAGTAGTGAACATCTGAAGAGCTTGTACTGAACATACCTTCCATAAAACTGGTCTTAGGAAAGAATAGAATCAAGCTCATTGTCTGGGCAGGAGGAGGCATATTTTAACAGAAGTTAAAATATTGGGCTCCATTACTGTGTGACAGAGAGAGTCACACAGCTTAACACTATTTTGGAATGATGTGAGAGCCTTTAGTCAATCTGACCTGTATAAATCTTCTCTTTTGTAGAAGACATCAGCCTTGAAATGGCTGCAGAAGTACTCATGTGATACTTCAGTGGCTCTTAGTGAAGGTATCTGATGGGAGACCGAGGCAAGTGAATTGGCACAGCAAAGTAGATGTTAATGTTAAATACCTGTTCCAACGAGCTGATAAAGTTTAAGTGTAATAAACAGGACAAACACACTCGATTTTTCAGAAAATCACCTGATACTAAAAAAAGCTTCAGAGTCTGTAAAATACTGAGTTTTAATAGTTATCCAAAAATGTCTGGTTAATTAATATGGTTTAATCCCAGTAAGAAAATAACCCCTGTAAATTAGAACTTCATCTTTTCAGAATGTTGCATACAACCAAATTAATTGCAGGTTTGAAGTCTATCAGAAACTGGGAGTGTTACAGGACAGTACATTTTACATCTCAAGTATACAATCTCTTTACAAGGAATCCTCATACTCCCTCATTCCGAAGAGGAGTCCACGTTAGCAAATAAAATATTCCAAACTGGACATTTCCTTGTGGGATCAGGAGACAGTGTTATTATTCAGACCAGCTAGCAGTGCCATGTTACAGTCTTTCATCAACGTCTTTCTTAATTTTACTGCTGCTGAGCAGTTTAAAGAGCTTTTTTTGGTACTTGATCCCATTGCTCCTTTTTAGTCCCAGTCCTGTTTTTCTCTCATGGGATCAATTTTGGAATATCTGTTGTGATTTTCCTCTTCTTTTCAGTTGCTGGATGTTCGCTGTGCAGTCAGTAAGCTGTACACCAGTTTGTGTGAATAAAGGTAACGATCAGAGTTTTAAATGTCAGCTCGTAAAGCAAAACACTGGTAAATTAGTAGAAGTGAAGCCTGCAAGAAAAGGGAGTTTGTAACATCCTAAGGGAATTAATTTATCAGATAGGTCTAACCTTGCACTTCTGAGAATGTCACCTGAGAATAATGCTCATCTAAACTAGAATTTGAACAGAAGTTAGCAATCAATTGAATAAAGTGGCACAGGTTCAAAAAGATCTTATCCTTTGCAGAAGATATGAGAGTGTTGCCCTTGATTGCCTCTGAAAAGGCTTTAAAACTCTAAATAAGGACCTGTTAGGAACTCAGGATCTGACTCTCTGGATTCCTGTGCTGTATTTGCGCCTTTTCTGTAAAATCTGGTGTAGTATATTATCAAAAAGTCTGAAGACAATGAGGACTTAGGAATAGTTTTATATTCATCACCCATTCCTGTGGCTTAGGTCTGTCTCTACTGAAAGCTGATGTGGAAGCATCAGTTAGACCCCATGTACTTGGAACAAAACCAAGTTTCTGTAAGATCTTTGAGCAGTGGCAGTGTGATTAACATAGACACAAATGCTGACACTATGAATAGGAGAGAGCCCCTGTTTGTGTTTTGGCATTTAGAAGTAAATACCTGCTTCCTGTCCCATGTCTTTGCTAGAGTTAGTGATAGCAGTTGTCTCTTCCGATGAACCACCATCGTCAACTTGTTCAGTGTGGTGTGGTTGTTCTTCTCTTAATTTATTTTAAGAGCTTTATCTTCATACTTACTCCGTTTATAGGGTCCCAAGGTTCTTTCATCCCTAAAGTCTAATATTCAAAGGGACAGCAAAAGTTGAATTTACTTAAGGGTTGTTCTTTACTAAATGTCTTTTGGGGCCACCTTTAAGTGAGACCAATGTAAGTTGTTTCAAATGGTATTAGATCTTCATAGAATCCAGAATCATTAAGGTGGGAAGAGACCTACGAGATCATCAAGTCCAACTGTCAATCCAATTCCACTCTGCCCACTAAATTCTGTCCCTCAAGGGCCACATTTACTTGTGTTTTGAACTCCTCCAGAGACAGCAACTCCACCTCTTCCCTGGGCAGCCTGTTCCGACCCCTGACCACTCTGTCAGGGAAGAAATTTTTCCTGATGTGCAATGTAAACCTCCGCTGGCACAACTTTTGGCCATTTCCTCTTGTCCTACTGCTAGTGACTTAGGAGTAGAGACTGATCCCCATCTTTCTATACCTTCCTCTCAGGTAGTTGTAAAGAGCAATAAGGTCTCTCCTCAACGTCCTTTTCTTCAGCAATACTCCACCTTTATTTCTTGTCAAAAGAGGTCAGTGGGAAATACCCACTCTTTAGTTTGACTTGGAATTAGACATCTTGTGAGAGAGAGAGTGTAATTGTAACAGCCTCAAAATGTGGCTGAACTGGCAAGGTCTACAGGTTGTCTACAAGCCAATGATACTATGATTGCAGAATCAGAAAATCATTAATTTATGGGTTGGAAGACACCTTCAGGATCTTCTAGGTACTGTTTGCATAACTTGAGGGATTGATTTCCAAGGTTCATTTCAGTTCCCTTGTGGAGTGTTTGGAACATGATTTAAGTATGTTAAAAGAATAAGGTTCTTGAGAGAATCTCAGTCATGGGGAAGATTTGGAGAAAACCCCAGAGGATGACTAGGTTTTACCAATGGTCTTTGGGCATTTAACTGTCAAAGGAAGAAAAAGGATTCACACTGTTGCTTGCACTGTTTGTTTCTGCCTGATAATGTGCAGATCACAGAATTACTGAGTGTTAGGAATTGGAAGGGACCTTGAAAGATCATCCAGTCCAATGTCCTCACCATAGCAGGATCACCTAGATCAAGTCTCACAGGAACATGTCCAGGTGGGTTTTAAACATCTCCAGAGAAGGAGACTCCACAACCCCCTTGGGCAGCACGTTCCAGTGCTCTGTCACCCTCAACGGGAAGAAGTTCCTTTTCATATTAATATGGAACCTCCTATGTTCCAGCTTACACCCATTGCCCCCTGTCCTGTCATTGGATGACACTGAGCAGAGCATGGCTCCATCCACCTGAGACCCACCCTTTCCATATATATCAACATTAATGAGGTCACCCCTCTGTCCCCTTTTTTCCAAGCTAAAGAGACCCAGCTCCCTCAGCCTTTCCTCACAAGAGAGATGTGCTACTAATCTTTGTGACATTGTGCTGAACTCTCTCAAGGAGTTCCGTGTCCTTGAACTGAGTGGCCCAGAACTGGACACAGTATTCCAGATGTGGCCTCATCAGGGCAGAGTAGAGGGGGAGGAGAACCTCTCTCAGTCTATTAACCACCCCTCTTTTAATCCACCCTGGGATGCCATTGGCCTTCTTGGCCACAATGGCCCATTGCTGGCTCATGGTCATCCTTCCATCCCTTAGTAAATAAGTACTGGTGAATTATCCCATCTGTACTCTATGGATCCCCAGATAATGCCTTCCTGTTTTAGAGGGATTTTCAAGGGCGTTATGTCTTGCTAGTGCTAGCGAAAGGTTCTGAGCACACTACAGACTAATCTATGTGGATATGAAAACTGAAATCCAGGCACCTGACTTGCCAAAGGACAATCGCTTTTTCTCTTTTCTCTGTGGCCATGATTACAATCACACTTTGCTAAAAAGAAAATGGTTTCAGAAGAAACATACAGAGTACGATGGGAACTATGGCCTTGTGTCAAATAATCTGTACTTTTTTGAAATGAGAACAATGGAGTTTTGCATCGCACGTTGATTTATAGGTACTTTAACTGCATGATCACCCCAGTAAATTTTGCAGGAAAATGAATAAAAATGTGTAGATCAATTCTTTATGAATAAAACCCCCTAATGTTTCTATTTTTTACATGTTGATTCAAGTGGAAAAGATTACTCTCTTTTTTTTTTCTCCTAGAAAATTCTTTAGTGATTAATTGACAAAATCACAAGGGCATTAGTGCCAAAGTATTTGAGCTAAATAATGTTATGGAAACTGCAAAGTTCATTTAAGAACTGATTTTCAGTCTTGCAGAGCTGCAATAAATAATTTTACTTGTCGTGCTTTTAAGTAGCAGGAGAGTTTTCCGCGTGGTGTTTTCATGGAAGTTGATGGTGGTACAATTTTATCTATGGGCAGACAGTTGTAATGAACACACTCATTAGCTCTGGACATCTACAGTGATTTCTTTTTTATAAAACACATACAAATGGTCAATAAATGAAATACCCATTTCATAAATTAAAATGAAGATGCTCTGTAGACTTAATCAGCACTCATTAAATGTATGATAATTCCTCTGTAGTCTTTGGAGAGTGTTGAGGATGATCTCAATTTCTCAAATGACTATTTTGATTAACAAAGAAATACAATTAAGTTCAATGTTTGGATAGTTATTGCAAAGGGATTTCAGCTACTAATATCAGTGACTTGGCTGAGAAGAAAAAAAGGAGGGTTTTAACGATTTTCTGATTTTTTTTCTCAATTAGTTGATATCCTTAAGGGTGAGATACAAAATACAATTAATGTGAAAAGCAGAGGCAAGAATTATAAATCTTAATAACACTCCTTGGATGCTGCTGAAGATACTACTTATCCTTTCTGCTTAATATCTCCCCATGTAGAGTTATAGATGGACAAATACTCTAATTACATGAATTATATCCATGCTCTTATCTGGCTACCCTTAAAAGGGCACTACAGGAAAGCTGGAGAAGGGCTTTTTACAAAGGTCTGTACTGATCAGACAAGGAACAATGGACTGAAACTAAAAGAGAGGAGAGATTCAGATCGGATATTAGGAAGACGTTCTTCATCATGAAGGTGCTGAGGCACTGGAACAGTCTGCCCAGGGAGGTTGTGGATGCCCCATCCCTGGAAGTGTTCAAGGCCAGGTTAGATGTAGCTCTGGGCAACCTGATCTGGTAAGAGCTGTTGGTGCCCACGGCAGAGGGTTGACACTAGCTGAACTTTAAGGTCCCTTCCAGCATAAACCATTCTCTTATTGTCTGAAAAGTGCCGCTTTGATCAGCTCTTCAAAAGACAGGATACAGATACCACTTCTCAAATGTTGCAGCGCTGACCAAGTGGATAGAAGTGCCCTACTGCAGCTCTTAGTAAAACATCTAAAAGGTCAGATTTAAGATTTCTTCTTGTCCAGTAAAGTTTCTTCTAGTGAGAGAAAGCTCCCATTTCTGAAGCTTTGTCTCCATTTTGAAGGGTCTGTGCTCCAAATAGGAGCAGGCTGCCCAGGGAGGTGGTAGAGTCACCACCATCCCTGGAGTTGTTTAAAAAAAGGAGTAGCTAGAGCACTTGAGGGTATGGTCTAGGGGTTAGGGACATATTGGGATGAGGGCTCTACTTGATGATCCTGGAGGTTCTTTCCAGCCATGATGATTCTATGATTCTATTCTATTCTATGGTTTTATGATATGGGCTCATCCTAGAGGGCAGGAAAACTGAAGCTTTGGTATCTCAGTCCTAAAACTCTTTTATTAGGTCTGGCTCTAGAAGGCAACAATAATAGACATTATTAAATGTCTTAAACTTGGTGAGCTTTTTAAACCAAGACATATACTTATTTCTGCTCAGTGTTAACCAAATGACCTCTTAGACAGGTTCTGTAACGAAGGATCTGAAAAGCTCAGTCTGCTTTGTAATGTACTATGCCAATTTTGCCTGTTAACAATGATCTCTTTATTTAACTTTTCTCATTGACTAGTCACATTTGCCATGAAAAATCTTCATCGTTATCTAGCAAAACAGTCCAAAAGCTAAATAAATAGTGGGGTTCAATTTGGTTTCTAGCTGCATTCACTTCAGATTGAATGTACTTGAACGCACATGTCTGATCTGTAAAGCGGCATCGCTTTGTGTATTTGTTTAGAACCTGGAGCAAGCAGAGGAAAAATAATAGGCAGTCACCTAATGGTGTTCTTGGCTGTGGTGGAGCTGTGGTGTGTGTGATTATCTCCCCACTTACACTGAATTGTAGTAATAAATCCTTCTTGCTTGCTGAGACTCCTCGTCTAATAGTGGGTGAATTTTGTGTCACCATCAAAACAGATGGATTTCCTCCAGTTACACAGGTAAGACAATACAGGTCGGTTCAGTGCAACGTTTTGTATGGGAAGAGCACAAGCCTCCTTGTGAGAATAATCAGAGAAGTCTTTCAAAACTGCACTAATCCATGATGGGAAGATGACAGAGTAGTTCCTTCGTTTTGGTTACTAGGTAAAAGCTTTATAGATCATAGAATAGAATCACAGAATCATTAAGGCTGGAAGAGACCTCCCAGATCATCAAGATCATCACCTCGGCCCCACCCTGCCCATTAAACACTGTTCCCTAGGGCTGCATCTACTAGTTTTTTGAACTCCTTCAGGGACAGCGACTCCCCCCCTCTCTGGGCAGCCTGTTCCAATCCCTGACCACTCTGCCAGGGAAGAATTTTTTTCCTAATGTACAATGTGGCTCACACCTGCCACAACTTGGGGCCATTTCCTCTTGTCCTATCACTAGTGACTTGGGAGGAGAGACTGACCCTCACCTCTCTACATCTTCCTTTCAGGCAGCTGTAGAGAGCAATAAGCCTCTACTTATAGAGGCAATAAGCCTCAGACTCCTTTTGTCCAGACTCAACAACTCCAGTTCCTTCAGCCCCTCCTCATCAGACCTGCTCTCCAGGCCTTTCACCAACTTCTTTGCCCTTCTTCGGACCCACTCCAGCATCTCAATTTCCTTCTTGCATTAAGGTGCCCAAAACTCAACACAATATTCAAGATGAGGTCTCACCAATGCTGAGTACAGGGGCAGGACCACCCGTCTAGTCCTGCTGGCCACACTATTTCTGATGCAGGCCAAGGTGCTGTTGGCTACCTGGGCACACTGCTGACTAATATTCGACACACTTACCCAGCTTGGTATCATTTGCAAAGTTGCTGAGGGTGCACTCAGCCCCCTGATCTGTGTAGGCGTCTTGGCTGTGTGTTCTTTATTTCCTTTCCTCAGTGAATACCTCTGTATCATTTTATATGGTCTTCTTTCTGTGACACCGCTGTCGGGTCCCAAATCCCTCAGTGTAGTGCACAGAAAGACTTCAGTATTTCTTAAACCATTTTGGTGTATGTTCTTGAGGCATTTGTGCTGTGTTCCAGAGAGCAGAGCAGGAACACACTACGTGAGTTTGTAGCCTTGTCTGGTACTTGCTATTTAGTGAGACTTCTTTTGGTTTATAGTCAAAGCGTAAAGACATACCAGATTGATAATACATATATGTATTATTTTTAGGTTTATGGTGTGGCTGCAATTCAGTTCAGTAACATGACCAATTTCATGGTGAACTAAACAGATCCTTTTCAGTGAATTTTTTGCTCTTCCTTTCCCATAACCTCGTGCCTTCCATGACTATTTTTCCTTGAAAATGTCAGTACCACTGCATGAACAGGTAAGCCACGGTTAAAGATTTACTGACGTATCAGAGCCATGATAGGGGTTCTCTGCCCAATCTTGCTGGGATAACAACCCAGTTCACCTCGGATCCTACTAACTCTTGATACCCAGTACATCTCGATGATAACTACCTCTGTAAGGAAGATTGCAAAATAAATCAGGTGTCTCATGTGTCACTCATAAGCCAGATATTCTGGAGCAGGATCAGCACTTTAAGCTAAAATGCCAGACTGTGGCTTGGCCAGATGTGGACAGACATACTCAGGAGCTTTGTATGGATTTCATGGAGAACTGCTGTTTCAACCCCCAGAAATACCAGTTGTATGAACTGACAGCAGTAATAAAGAATACCTAATAAAATATCCTGATAAGTCATAAAAATAATAATAAATAATAACATATTATGACCAGATGGTAGGGAGAAATATTATTGAAATTTTTAGCATGGCTATAAAAAAAAGTAGGAAATAAGTCCGAATGAAGTAAAAAAAAAAATCTAGCAGATTCCAATCACAGATTGGGTTTGGAGAAAGTAATTATGAATGCAATACAAAAGAAATCAAATTATTTCTTTTAAATATTTTTTCAAACTCATTCAGTGCTATTTCTTCATTGTAATTTGCTCACCCAAAGCCTGTTTACAGTAAAATAAGTCAGTGCATGCTCTTTTCTTGGAAGACAAATCAGACTTGGGGATCCACATTTTCGTTCTAATTCTGTCTTGGCATGAGGTAATGCTGAATCAGTCTAGGAATTTGAGGTTGCTGTACCTCAACATTTTCCTTTATAACGCCCTCCCCCAAAAGACTGCAAAGCTTTTAAGCTTGTGTTTTAAAGTGTTTTAACAGAGATTATATGAAATGATCAGCTCAGAACATGCAGGGAATGTGTTCTCCCTGGACCTGCTGTGTCTTTCCAGGCAAGTCCCTGTTTCCAGGTGAACTTGATGACTTTCTGAGTTGTGTAAAACTCTGCTTCATCCTCTCTGTTCTTTAGTATAGCATTTCCATCACTTTTAAGGCTGGGATGCTATCTGTGGGCTTCCCCATCCTACTGTGATAGTCTCATTTCTCTGCCAACCCCATGTGAAAGGGTATGGATTGATCTCCCTCAGGACAGTCTCCATATCTTTCCAGGGAACTGCCTTGACCCAGTTGCGTTTAAAAAAATATGCCATACAAGCTAGGAGAAATCAGTTGGTGCTTTTTATTCAGTGACAATGTCACTGTTAGTGCATCACCAATAAATTCAATGCTTTCTTTATCCTGTGTGGAGTTAAAAATGAAAGCGATATCAGCTTGTCAGCAAGAATGGGATATTTTGGTACTTCTCAGCATGCCAAGTTTCAGAAGAGGTCTTTGCATAGATCAAATGATTCCTTATTTGTCAAAGAGATATTGAAAAGAACTAAAATTGCAACTGTTCAGATCTTTTTGCCGAAGTTTCTCACTATTCTGTCTTTCTTCCTGGTATATTTTAATCTCTTTCAAGGTATTAATCTCATTTGGTCTCCCCTAGGACGCCGAAATGTTCCCTCTCAATTTCATGTGAGGAAGCACCTAAATCACTAGCTATGGCAAGCCTGCCAAGTCTAATTTAATTTTGGTTCTGTTTAATTTATTGATTCCCAAGCTGGAAACCATATTACAAAGAACTAGCCAGGGCTGCAGTTAAGTAATAGAGAAGCAGAGCTGAAAGGAAACCTGTGTGAGCTGTTCTTTTATTGTGACAAGACAAATAATTTCATCTCTTTCCTGACACAAAAGACAAGAAAGGAAAAGGAGAGTCTAACAAATAACACAAAGAGGAGAAAGAGCTGAACAGGGTGAAAATCTTCCAAATGTCAGAGGAAATGAAATAGTGAACTTTAAAGGGAGCAGCACTCATTTTGCTCAGGAGAGCTGTCTCGAAGTGTCACGTTGGGAAAAATGGAAAAGCTCGGAAATGCTTTTTAACCTGTTTGTGTTCAAGTTGGGATAATGACTTGGATGAGGGATTAGAGTGCACTGTCAGCAAGTTTGCTGATGACACAAAGCTGGAGGGAGTGGCTGACACCCCAGCAGGCTGGGCTGCTATTCAGAGGGACCTGGACAGGCTGGAGATCTGGGCAGGGAGAAATTGAATGAACTATAACAAGGGCAAGTGCAGAGTCTTGCATGTGGGCAAGAACAACCCCAGGTAGCAGTATAAGTTGGGTGCTGACCTATTGCAGAGCAGCGTAGGACAAAGGGACCTGGGGGTCCTAGTAGTCAGCAGGATGACCATGAGCCAGCAATGTGCCATTGTGGCCAAGAAGGCCAACGGCATCATAGGGTGGATCAGAATTGGGGTGGTTAGCAGATCAAGAGATGCTCTTCTGCCCCTTCTACTCTGCCCTGGTGAGACCACATCTGGAGTATTATGTCCAGTTCTGGGCCTCTCGGTTCAAGGCTGGATGAGGCTCTGGCCAGCCGGACCTAGGGTGGGGTGTCCCTTCAGGGGGATTGGACTAGATGATCTTTCAAGGTCCCTTCTAATCCCTAATGATTCTATGATTCTATGACATGGAGCTGCTGGAGGCAGTCCAGTGTAGCACAATGAGGATGATGAAGGAAGTGGACCACCTCCCTTATGAGGAGAGGCTGAGGGAGCTGGGTCTCTTTAGCTTGGAGAAGAGGAGACTGATGGTTGACTTCATTAATGTTTATAAATATGTGAGGGGTGGGTGTCAGGCAGATGGAGCCAGGCTCTGCTCAGTGTCATCTGGTGATAGGACGAGGGGCAATGTGTGTAAGCTGGAACATAGGAGGTTCCATATGAATATGAGAAGGAACTTCTTCCCACTAAGGGTGATAGAGCACTGGAACAGGCTGCCCAGGGAAGTTGTGGAGTCTCCCTCTCTGGAGATGTTTAAAACCTGCCTGGATGTGTTCCTGTGCAACTTGGTCTAGGTGATCCTGCTGTGGTGGGGACATTGGACTAGGTGATCTCTCGAGGTCCCTTCCGATCCTTGATGTTCTGTGATTCTGTGTTGGCAGCAGGTGTCTTCTTAATATTCGTTATTCATGTAGCCTCACAATGCATTTCAATTTATAACTGAAGAGGTATACAAGCCTTTCTCTGTTGCATTCAATAAATTAGATTCCTGCCTTTGAGCTTTTGATGCCATGGCTGTAGCTTGAAATTTATTTGCCTGCTACACCTGATAGATGGAAGATCTGTGGAGAAGTTTCGTTTTGATGGATATGGACAGGATCAGAGTTCTTTCCCGTGTCTTAATATTTTACTGGATTATAGTGTACTTCCTTATATTATTGTAAAATCGTAGGTCTCATCTTCAAATTTCAAGTAAATCAGTCAACTAGAAATATGTATCATTTTCACTCTTAATTTTCCCCTTATAATAATGTGCCCAGGCTTCATTCTGTCAGATACTGAGTAGGCTGGATCCTTAATCCTCATTCTAGCCAGGTCCCACTGCCTTCAGCACAAACCCTGCGTGAACCAGGTCTGAGATAAAACTGACCTCCCAATCCTGTTGCACTGAAAGCAGTACAAAGTCTTTGTCCTTCATCTCAGTGGGAGCTGAAGCACAACTAAATTGTAACCTTAGAATTTTACCCATTAGCATCAATGGGATTGGAAGATAGAACAGCTGGCACTATCCATTATTAAAAAATACAGCCCAAACCAGTAAGTCCTTTCTCTGTGGGAAGTACTGCATTTCAAAGAGGTAAACTTCTTCTGGACCCGAGCTGCTGTAACTCCCATGCTGAGAGATCCCTACGTGAAAAAGGGTAGCTAAAAAGATGAAAGGTTGAAGGATTAAATTCCTAAACCATTACCAGAAGCATTTTATTTATACACTCAGGTCTCCATTCCTTAACAGTCTCATCATGAATACCAATAGGGGGGGAAAAAAATGATGCAGCCTTTAAAATATGTTCAGTTCTTGGCAAGTCCTGTTGCCTTTGATGAACAGGACACAGAACATCTTTGAGACCCTGGAGTTTTGCATAGTTAGGTTGATAGAACTTTCTCCATAAGGCGTATGCCGAGAGCTGCTGAAGTCATTCTGAGTCTAGGCTAGTCCTATTTAGCCTTTTCTCCTACTAATTTGCATGGGAGTTTGGTAACACAAGGAACAGGCTTCTTGTATTAACCCAAAGACTTCAATGAGAATAATAGATTAAAAGAGAGCTGGAGCAATCTGTGTGCTATCGGAATAGGCATAAGAAGCTGTCACGCTGTTTCATGATGAGTTTATGCCAACCTAAGGGTGTACTGGATTTTTTCATGGCTGCCGTCATGGGCAATTGTGAGGCTGTGTGTTGAGTCATTGAGCCATGATGTCCCTGACCCTACTAAAGCTGTTTAATATTCATCCATTTTTCCTCCATGACATTCTCCTCACATTGAGTAAATATTTATGGTATTAAGAGAGGTAACAGAGACCTGATATGTTGGTCCGCTCTTCATCTGCTTCTTGAAAGTGAACAGAATTTCTAGTCCATCAGCTACATTAGCTGTTTGTTCCCTCCCTCAAAAAACTCAGAACAGTAGAACTTTATCTATCCCCAAGCACAGGCTCCTGAATACACATTTGATTTCCTATTACCTTTCTATAGTCAGAGTTGTACAATTTTTATGTGTACCTGGATATGCTGTGTGGAAGTATGGAGTGACTGTACATTGAGTTCACACTCACAATGTACCCAGTGACTGACACTCTGCACATGGACATGAGATCATTGCAGAGGTGCTCAAACCTCTTATAGCTTGGAAGGACATTGAGGTGCTGGAGAGGGGGCAGAGAAGGGCAGTTGGAGTGGTTAAGGGTCTCGAGAACAGCTCTGATCAGGAGAGGCTGAGGGAGCTGAGGCTGTTCATGCTGGAGAAGAGGCTGAGGGACAGAGGCTAGAGACTAGGGGTAGAACAAGAGGAAATGGGGTCAGGCTGTGCCAGGGGAGGTTCAGATTGGATCTTAGGAAAAACTTCTTCCCAGAAAGAGTGGGGAGGCCTTGGAACGGGCTGCCCAGGGAGGGAGTAGAAGCACCATCTGTGGAGAGGTTCAACAAAGGGCAGACAGGGTGTTTCAGGAGATGGGTTAGTGGTTGGGGGTGGTAGGGTGGATGGTTGGGCTTGATGATCTTGAAGGTTTTTTCCAACCTTGATGATTCTATGATTTTTCAGAAATGCAAGTCCAAATCTTTCCATCTGTCCATGAAACTGCTTAGTAGGTTCTGTCTGTGGGCTGCTTAGTTTCAAACTGGGATGCCAGAGATATATTCAGGTACTGAACAGGCGAATATTCAGTGAACCCTTGAACATGCAGTAGCATTGTGTTCATATATGCACCCCTTGTTTTGTGTGTTTACTCCCATAAGCAGTGACAATACCTGTGTTCAACAGGTTACACGATGCAAATTTTTAAGAGAGACCATTCCGTGACAAAAAGGCAGTTGCGATGACTGACTACTTGGAAATCTTTTACGGTTTCATCTGCAGATAGCTATAGGAAAGGTTAGACTTGCTTATTGTTTCCATGCAACGTCTGAATTTTGATAAAAATTTCTAAAAGAGTGCAAGAAATGGCTGGAATAGAAGTATAAAGATTGCAAGATGTGATGAAATAATTCAAGATTGGATGTGACACTTAGTGCCATGGTCTAGCTGACTGTGGTGATGATAGGTCGTAGGCTGGAGGTCTTTTCCAGCCTCAATAATTCTGTAATAAAAATGACCATAGATAAACCATTGTTTGTTTAGAGTCCAGCAAATTAGAGGCTTGAGACCTTATTTTGATAAAGCTGAAACTATATTTAATGTTAAGATACTTCAGATAACTCTATCAGTGCTTGCCAGACCATGCTGGTTTTGAATGCTGAGATTGCTAAGCGTTACTGTTGGTGTAGACCGTTGCAGAACACGGTGCAAGAAGCACTAACTGGACATTGCAGACAGGAGGTAAGCTTCTGTTGGAATTAATGAAAACAGTGGCATTCCTGTAGAAATTGCCATTCCATTAAACCAAGCCAGCTCTGGTTTTGTCACAGCTGAAATGATGCCACTGCTCGCTGAGGTCACTGTAGAATGCTTAAGTGTTGCTCCTCCTGAGCCATGATGGAGTCTGGGCTTCACAGATTTTCTTTATGTGGTGTGATGTCCCTGTTTCAAGAATGTTTTTCACGCTCATAACAAGTGATGTGGTTTCCCTGAATTAGAATGGGAAGTGATAGTGTCATCTCACAAGTTCACTTTGTTCAGCTATAATTAGGGGATTGTAAAGTAGGTGGGATGAATTTTCGGGGAAGATTAAGATTTCAGTGGAAGGAATTGTGTGGCAGTTTAGTAGAGGTGGAAGAGAGTGCATTTTAAAATAAAATTCAGCTTGCAATAGCTTTCCTGAATATTTTTTGCAAACCTTAATGATATAGTTAATAAATCTTCCAAATGGATTTACGCAAGTGTTATAAATATTTGAGTCTATCTTTTTTATGGTGAGATTTCACTGCATATCAAGCAACATATTGTCTACCTTGTTGTAAAGTACACAGTCACAGAGTCATCATGGCTGGAAAGGACATCCAGGATCATCAGGTCCAGCCCTCATCCCAACATCTCCCTAACCCCTAGACCATGGCCTTAAGTGCTCTGGCTACTCAGTTTTTAAACACCTCCAGGAATGGTGACTCCACCACCTCCCTGGACACCCTGTTCCAGTGTCCAACCACTCTCTCAGTAAAGAACATCTTCATAAGATCCAATCTAAACTTCCCCTGATGCAACTTGAGGCCATTTCTCCTTGTCCTATCACTAGTAATTTGAGAGAAGAGACCAACATCAGCCTCGCTACAACCTTCTTTTAGGTAGTTGTAGAGAGCAGTAAGGTCTCCTCTCAGCCTCCTCTTCTCTAGACTGAATAACCTCAGTTCCCTCAGCCACTCTTCATGGGACCTGTTTTCCAAACCTCTCCCCAGCCTTTTTGCCCTTCTCAGGCCCCTTTCCAGCAGCTCAATGTCCTGTGGCACCCAAAAAAGGACCCAGTACTCAAGGTGCAGTCTCATGAGTGCGGAGTACAGGGGCACCATCACCTCACCATTCCTGCTGCTTACACTGTTTCTGATCCAGGCCAGGATGTCATTGACCCTCTTGGCCAGGTAAGCACCCTGCTGACTCCTGTTCAGCTGGCTGTCAAGCAACACCTCCAGGTCCTTTTCTGTCAGGCAGCTCTCCAGCTGCTCTTCCCCAAGCTGTAGTGCTGCTGAGGGTTGCTGTTTGAAAACAAGCAATTGTTTTCAAACCACAGGATTCCATTAGCAGATGTTCAGTTCAGAATTGTTATCATTCCATATTTCTGTATGGAATTCAGCCTTGAGGCAAATATTGAACGAAATATGTGGGTCCTGATGATGAATTTTTAGAACTCAGAAAGCAATGTCGGATTTATCTATAAGGACATGACTCTTCACTGCAATGTGAGTGAGATCTGTTGAGCTGTGCGTACAAGTGATATCTTGGATTCTATAAATCTTCTGCATCTCAAAAAATAAAGTAAGGGTGAGATTCACAAGGGTGCTAATTTATTCTTGATGATGAAAAGGAATTTAAAACAGAAATAGATAATGCGTTATGGATTTGGTGTAATCATGTTTGCTCATGGTATTCCTTCATCAACTCTCTTCCAGCACATAAGGTGTTAACTCATCTCAGCTGCAGGAATGTCTACTTTTCCTTCCTGTGGCAAGTGGACAGAGGTCAGTGGCTGGAGGTCAGTGAAGGTCAGTGGGTGGAGAGGTGGCTGCTGCAGGGGACAGGTTGAGCAGTTGGAGTAGGGCAGACAAATTTTGGGGTCTTTATTTGGGGGCAAGGTATTCCTTTCCCACTCTTCTTGGTACTCCCCTCCCCAGTTGTGTGTCTTTGGAGTCCGGCTTCAGTTTCATTTTGCCAGTAGCACACTGCGGCATGCCTGTCCCTCCTGTGCTTCACTCCCTGTCTCTTCCTTTTCTCTTCCCCTTGTCTTCCTTATCTCTTATCTCCATCCTTTTCTACAATTTCAGACCATAGACTTGGAAAGTGCTTAAACTGGATATGTCAGCATTGCCTAGATGATTCCCAGTATTTCCTTTTTACTTCCCCCTCATCTGTGGCTGTTAGCATTTGCTAGGAATTAGAGGTTGCCAGGTCTGGCCAAGGGGAGGGGTGGACTTGAGAAAGGAAGAACACATTTTTTTTCCTTTTCCCCTTTCCCTTTCCCCTTTTTTTTTTCTGTTTCTGCTTAATAAAGTCTTTAATAAAGTTTAATAAAGCTTAATATTTCTAGTTCCAGTTTCTGGAAGTGTGTTTACTATACCTCTTTTTTCTCCCATCCTGGGGGGTGGGAGGACATTTCCTTCTGCACGGTTGGGCAGAATATAATTTTGTGGGCTAACCTGGTGCTACACCGTGACAATATGGGTGTGAAGTGCGCTTGTGGTGCTATTTTAAATTGGTCCTAGTGATGGGATGAGGGGCAATGTTTCAAATTAGAGAAGAACAGATTGAAATGAGATGTTAGGAAGAAGTTCTTGAGCGGGAGAGGGGTTGAACATTGGAACAGGTTGCCCAGGGAGGAAGTTGAGGCCCCATCCCTGGAGATCTTCAAGGTGAGGCTGGACAAGGCTCTGGGCAACCTGATCTAGTTGAGGCTGTCCCTGCTTCCTGCAGGGGGTTTGGACTATATGCCCATTGGAGGTCCCTTCCAATCCGGGCCATTCTATGATTCTATGAATTTAAAGACCTCTGCTATTTTCTGTTTGCATGGGTTGGTTTTGATTTGTATTTTTTTAAATCTTATTTTTAAACTGTTGTTTTAAGTAGTTTCTAGTAGCTGTTAAAAATACAGGGTTTTACTATTTACAGGCAGTTCCTATAAACAGAAAACTTGAAGCAACAAAGCAAAGTGCTAAACCTTATTCTAACACTGTGAAGAAAAATAATTAGCTGTTGGTTAGAAGACAGAAGAAGATTAATTAGTTTGTGAAGTCATGATTTTGGAGTGCAAATTACCATGGAGAGTGAGTTTGCAACCATTCAGTTGGGTAAGACACAGCTTACATATTGAGCCTGATGGTAAATAAATGTGTCGCTTTAGGTATCTCAAAATATGCAGAGGTCTCAATAACCCACAGTCAGCACAGATATCATCTGCTGTGACATGGTTCTGCTTGCAAAAGCACAGTGCAAGTCTAGTTAAGAGCTTATGTTTGCATTAGAATTGTGTAAAGGCATGTGGAGAGGGTGGAGAATGCTGTTGGGGTTCCTCTCAGAGCTCATGTGTATTACAGACTTTCAATGAATCAGTTGACCAGGATTAGGGTTTTTTACTATATCAAAACAAGCAAAACCAGTACTTAACCTTCATCAGAAAAATTAGGAGTCTGATGCTACTTATTTCATGAATATCAAGGATGAAGTTTTATACAAGACCTTTTATACAAGACCTTTAATGAAATAGTTTATCAGGAATAAAATAAACATGAACTGAAGGACTCCAGGAGTAAAGAATCAGTCTAGGATACAGAATCAGCTAGCCCATGATAGGACTAGATGAGCTAATGTTATGGTCCAGCTAATCCAGGGTACAGGTTAAACTGGGTTTACTGAACCTTGGATAGCTGCCGTTTGTTTAGTTGGCTTGACTTGCTTAAAAAATTAGCTATTTACCTTGGCCTGTATTTAAAAGAAAAACAATTTTGTTGTTCTAAATATGTTTTTCATAACCATCTTTTTTGGGAGAGAGGGAAGGAGATATTTCCTTCTACTGCCAAAGGCAGAGCTCTTTTGATAGCCACATCTCAATTTCATTTTTCAAAATGCTATTGATTTTGTCTGTGTGCCAGAATTCTTTCCAGTTATCACCTCACATACTGATGTCCCTTGGTAATGTCAGGAGAGGAAAGAGGCAAAAGCAGTAAGAAAAACATCCTTAAACAAGGGGATCCTTTGATAGGACAAACTAAATACCTAAAACTAAAAATCTAACATCTCTATATTTCTAACAAGTCCCTTGATAAATAATGGGAAAGCTGAATGGCTGAAATCGCAGCTTGTCTGAAATAGCATCCTGAACACTTCATCAATTTTAAAAATAAAATAGTCCCTGCAGTGTAAGAAAGGTCTACACTGCAAGTGGTTTGCCCTGCAAGAAGAGATAGCCCAATTGAAGACAGATATCTGTTACACACAATATATTGCTAATTTAACCATTAATGGCAGTGTGTGGCAGTAATCTGTTAGGGCAGGGGGGAATAACCCCTAGTAACTGAGGTCTTGAGCTGTAGCCATTGCCTGCTTCTGATGTATGGAGACTCCTCACTTCCTGCTGGTAAAGGTGGCTACAGAGAGCTCTGCTTAAGGGAGAGGCTGTCAGAAGATGGGCAACTGAAAAAGGCAGTGGGAATAGAATCATAGAATTACCTAGATTGGAAAAGACCTCTAAGATCATTGAGTCCAATCGTTAGCCTAACAGGGACAAGCTTTTCACTAAACCATCTCCTTCAGCACCGTGTCTACATGACTCTTAAATACCTCCAAGGATGGGAGCTCCACCACCTTTCTGGGCTTGTTCCAATGCCTGATAACACTGTCAGTAAATGTGCAATCTAAACTTCTCTTGGTGCAACTGAAGGCCATTTCTCCTTGTTCTATCACTGGCTACTCAATTGAACAGGTCAACTTCAACCTCTTTTCAAGTAGTTGTAGACAGCAGTAAGGTCACCCTTCAGCTTCCTTTTCTCTAGACTAAACAACTGTAGTTGTCTCAGCTGCTCCGCATAAGATTTATTCTCCAGACCCTATACAGGGTACAAAGACAATATAAAAAATACAAACATACAAAATACTGGGGTTAAAGGCAACAAATTAATATTACTTGGCTAGTTCCATTGGTGAAGCAAGGGATGTGAAATGGTTTGGAAATAATCTCTTTGTTGTCGTTCATTGCTTTGACAGCCCAGACAGAGGCAGGGATAACTCAGCTCTGTGGTATCTACTCATGCAAATGCCATTTTCAGAATGGATTTACTCTTCTAAATTCTTTAACTTTAAATAAAGCTCATTGTCCCAGTGTAAATGTCACCTTTGCTGGTCAGACTTCCACCCCAAAGTCACTTGAGTGATGTTTAGAAGGAGAAATTATAAAAACAAGTTTGCAGACATGTTTTTATGCTAAGCTCTGCCCTCCTACATGAAATAACAGTGATCTGCAGAAATTGTTTTCATCATAATCTGCCTTTGTCAACTCAGGGAATTAATCCAAGAGATGAAACTTTAGAGCAGAACGTAGGCAATTAGTCCCTTTGTGGATTTTCTGATGTGAGAGATCTGCCTGAGACAATCACATAGTATTAATCAGACCCTGTGCTTGGTAAGAGCAGTCAGAAGGTAATGACTTGCTTTGAAGTGTCCAGCTAGAAGGAAGCTTTGATACTGAATGTGTCATGTCATTTATTGAGGTGATAAAGCTGATGTTGGTAATTGGCTGCGTTCCTGTTTGAAGTTCTGTCCTGGTTTAATGTGTCAGCCCACAGTTAAATGGATGTGCTGCTTTTCCTCTTTCACTGTCCGTGACCTTATATACACAAAGATTATCCTGGATATGCCTGAAACATCTTTGCAATAACATAAGTGACTGCTTGTTGTACTATATTGTACAGCACCGCATCCTACACTGACTATTCTCATCACTACAGAGGATTAATAATGCTCCATGTATTTAGTATATTGAAGTTGACTTAATACCAGTTTGGGTCCTTTGCATTTCAGATAGGGAAGTAGTTTCAAATTTAGTAAACACCTAAATATGTAATGAAATGTATGTTTGGGTTGTCCAGAAGATTTTAGTGGGGCTGCTTTTATTTTATAGCTCTGTAAACACATTTCTGCAGGCTGAATCAATGCAAGTGTGTGCAGAGCTCTCAGTGATTTCACACTCTGTGGATGTGTGTGCGTGTTTAAGCTGTTTCCAGACACCTTGCATTTTACATAGTGAGAAACACGATGTTCTTCTGTGAGCAACACACATCACTAAACTCTATTATTAATATTAAAATTATAGATGACATTAAACAATGGATCAATAGAATGATAATATCAATATTATAATGGTATCAGTATTACAATAATATCAGTATGATTATAATAGCAATAATAACATCAGTGATGATACTATAATATCAATATTACTATTAAAACGCAGGCATACAGGTGTGCTAATGTAGTACATGGGAGCTTTTCCTGAATGCTTCTGTCTTAGCTTCAGTGTTATTAGTCAGGCACAGCTGATGTCTTGGGCTATATGCGAAAATGGGCATCTCTACCATTTTTAATGGAAAATAAAGAGAAAGGGGAAGGAGAAAGACACGCTCAAGCATTTCTATTTCTAGTGATAAAAAAAGGTGGAATGCTTCAATGACTTTCTGTTCCTTGCAGATTTTCCTATGTGTTTTTCAGGGGGTTTTAAGATGATAATCAGATGGGTAAACACTTGGCAAAGGTGGTCAGCAACATGAATCCTCTTCCATGGTGAGAAAATTAACAGAAAAGCATCAACTGGTGGTAGAGAGTGCCTGTCTCATCTAGTTCTCTAGAGGTAACCAGATACACAACTCATGGATTAAGAACATCATAATTAGAATATGAGAAACTGCTTGGAAATAGGAACCAGTGGAAAAAAGTTTTTCCTGTTTCTTCCCTTTTGCCTGCTATTCCATCTTCACTGTTACAACCTTTAATAGGAGTTCTAAGTTCAGAGTGTGTGGCTACCTGCAGCTCTAGGAAATCTGACCACATAATGGTTAGGATGTTCTTTGGAAGGTAAGAGATAAGAATTTGGTTGGGAAGGGTTTGAATTAAGGTCTCTAACTTCTTTTGTGAATACTCCAGTTGCTAGGCTATGACAGAAAAAGGGACATCACTATAATTTCTTGCAGTGTCTAGGTAGGAGCCCAAGTTCCAGAGGTGGGTGAGATATTGCCTTAGTGTGGCTCAGGGAGTACTCTGTTCTCAATATATGGACATCCTTCAGGGATATAGAATCATAGAATGGCCTGGATTGGAAGGGACTTCCAAAGGGCATCCGGTCCAATCCCCATGCAGTGAGCAGGGCCAGCCTTAACTAGATCAGGTTGCCCAGAGCCTTGTCCAGCCTCACCATGAGGATCACCAGGGATGGGGTCATAACTTCCTCCCTGGGCAACCTGTTCCAGTGCTCAAACCCCCTCCTACTAAAGAACATCTTCATAAATCCCATTTCAGTTTGCCCTTCTCTAATGTGAAACTGTTGTCCCTCGTCCTATCATTCCAGACCTTCATAAGCAGTCCCTCTGCAGCCTTCTTGTTAGCCCCTTCAGGGACTGGCAGGTCAATATGAAGTCCCCAAAAAGTTCTCTGCCGGCTGAACAATCCCATCTCCCTCAGCCTGTCTTTGTAGGTGACAGACTATATCCAAGAGGATATAATTTTGGTCTTTGGTTTCTAGTCGTGGGATCAATAAACTAGAATCTGGAGAGTACAGTGGCTGTTGTGCTGGAGCTGCGGCTCTTCGTCCTTACTCTTTTGTTGCTAGCCTTTTTCAATAGTTAGTGAAAGGGCCTTGCTGATCACAGAGGTGTTTTCAACACAAAATATTGTCGAGTGTGACTGTAAACTTGTTAGAGGAATGAAATATGAAGTGGAGAGAACGTGCCTGACAGAAGGGCTCTGTTGTTAGGAAGGATTTGAGGTTTTGAGGCAAAGCAGAAGTTTCAGGGAAGGGAAGATTCTTAAAGCAAACTGAAAGCTGTGAGGATGATTATCATCTCGCTGGGGCTTCATGAAGATGACAATTACAAGACAACATCTGTTCAAAGCATGCACCAGAGAGCCTCCTGATCAAGGAACAGAAGTTTCCGTGAAAGGAAGGTGAGGAGCAATACTGTCGAAAATGAACAGCAGGACAGATGTGCTTGAGAGAACTCTGTGATCAAGTATTTTTTTTACAATGTCAGTTCTTTTTGATGTTTTCTAGAAATCGTAGTAAAAGTTAACTGTGTAAAACGGGCAAGTAAAGCCACTTTGTAGCAGCTGGAGTTTAACTCCAGTTCCTCCAGAAATAAATAATTGACTACGAAAAAGCCATCTAAGATGCAGGTTGGATCAAAGTGGTTTGTTGAGGTGTGGGTGTGTGAGCAAGGGAAGTGGGAAAATAGTTTGAAATGTAGGCTGTAGGGATGGAAAAGGGTCACAAGGAGTATTGGTGACAGATACACAGAACAGGAGTCACTGTACAAAGAAAACACAGGGTGATCCACTTGCCTGTTCTGCTGTCTCTAGTAGACTCATATGGGCACAGATCACGGCTAATCTGGCACTGGCTTCTTTTAGTGAGTGTGGGTTGGGAACTTTGCATCTAGCTCGTCTTATCTCGATGTGTGACCAAGCATCAGGTGGAATTTATTGCATGTTTTTGACAGTGGTCATCCACAGAGAGTCGGAATGCTTTTTTATGCTCCTTTTTTATGTCTTCAGCAAACAGACTGGGAAATGAAGTGTCTGCTGCATCCCATCCTGAGGACATTTCCACAACACTGTATTTGTATCTAAGTTTGGGTTATTTTATCTACGGAATCCTTTGGCTGAATTATATTTGCCTCTTTTTAAAACTGTACTTGACCTCTGAAATAAAATATTAAACAAATATTCTCAAAGGAGGAAGGAAAAACGGCAGAGAAGCTCCAGAGATTAGACTAAATTAAGTCACATCTTTATCATTTGCACTGCCTTCATCCAATTACCATCTCAGTGTTTTTTTTAATCTCATGTCTTTATTTCCATCATTTTTGCTTTGCCAGAGTGGAGAAGGAAGCTACACTGTTTGTTGGTTTGATTAACCTGGAAAAGTTGTTTAATACCTTTTATATGATAAATATATGACAAGAACTACAGCCATATTATTTTCCTGTGTTACAGAACAATGTCACACACTGTCCCAAGTCAACACTATCATCTCTTTCTCTGGAATCGTTGGTGTCCACAACACAAACCTCTTTGGCCATTACAAATGCTTCCTGCAATGTATTTGTTGTTAAATTAACGTTAACCTGCTGGACTCCCATGATTAATGAAAGGAATTTTGTGTCCAGTCTGTAGTGTCTGAGACGGAATGTCACAGAAGTGATAGCACTTTGGGATCCGGGGAATGAGCTATCGTGGATCTCTGTAACACACAAATCACGTGTTAATGAAGCAGTTTTTAAACAAACAGGTCATTGAGGAATGACTGGCAGAAGAAATGGCAGCAAGGACAATGTTTGGGTTTTTTCAGATTAGATCCATCAAATGTGGCAGCAGAGGTTAAAAGTATCTGAATATACAAGGAACTAGCGTGCAGGATTTCTGATTATCATGTTTCAGATAAATAAGAACCTAGCAAGTATATTGAGCAGAAGCAGAAGAAGCAGTACTGATGGTGAGTTCACAAGCCATCCAACAGCACGCTCCTCATGGCCAAGGGATGCCATCTTTCACTGCGCCAAAAAGGAGTTTTAGCTGGGTTCCTTAAGTCCTCAGGGCCCAGCCCATGATTCATAGAATCATGTAATCATAGAATCAGCCAGGCTGGAAAGGACTTTCAAAGGGCATCTGTTCCAACCCCCCTGCAAGAAGGAGGGACAGCCTCAAATTGATCAGGTTGCCCAGAGCCTTGTCCAGACTCAACCTGAAGATCTCCAGGGATGGGGCCTCGACTTCCTCCCTGGGCAACCTGTTCCAGCGTTCAACCCCCACTCCTGCTAAAGAACTTCTTAACATCCCATTTCAGTCTGCCCTTCTCTAATGTGAAACCATTGTCCCTTGTCCCATCACTCCAGGCCTTCATAAACAGCCCCTCTCCAGCATCCTTGTAGTCACTTTTAGGCAGGTTACTACCAGGTTCCCCCAGAGCCTTCTCTTCTCCAGGCTGAACAACCCCAGCTCCCTCAGCTTGACCCTGTAGCAGAGGGGCTCTAGCCCCTGATAATTTTTATGGCCTCCTCTGGACCCACTCCATAAAGTCCATGTCCTTCCTGCGTTAGAGGCTCCAGAGCTAGACACAGGAATCCTCTCTCTCTCAATCTGCTGGCCACACTTCTTTTGATGCAGCCCAGGATGCAATTGGCTTTCTGTGCTGCAAGTGCTCATGTCCAGCTTCTCATGCACCAGCACCCCAAGTCCTGACTCCTGAGATTAGGTTTGTAATTACTTTTCCAGATTGCTGCAGTCAACACTTCACTTGTTGAACTGCAGAGTATATGACAGTGAAGTGCAAGAAAGAGGTTGGTGAGTATGTAACAGTGCACAAGGATTGCAAAGGGTATAATAGCCCCCTGTAAGAGATGGTCATCACTGATGTGAGCTGCTCTGTTGGTCTTCTCTGTAATGTCTTTCTTTGCACAAACTAACTTTGCTCATTTTTGGGAAGGGTTTCGTTGTAGCATGCAGACGCATGCTGCTCGACTGCATCTATGCCCTTGAGCACATAGTCAATCTTTTTGTTGTTTGACTGTCTAGCAAATGGTTTTCCCCCCTCCCAAAAATTAATAGCTAAAGCCTAGAACATTGTGTCTTGTGTATAACCACTTCAAAATATTAATTACATTTCATAGCACTGTTATCATTTCCTAGCTGATTTGGAGCATCTGTGTTTTTCTCCCTCTACTTTGTAGTTAAAACAGCCGCGGTGTGTTGGCATTGAAAGATCAAGAGTCCCTATAGGAAATTTCAAATGAAATTATGAAACTGATGTTCTGTAATACATCAGATTTGTTTGATCTGCCTTTGGAGGCAGGTGGAGAAGGTTCTCTTTCATGGCAGAGTTTCTCAGGTGAACTGTGTGACATCTCCCTCACTTTACATTCTGAGACACCTTGAAACATCCTTGTACATACAACAAACAAGTCTGTTATTTCTTGCATCACTCAGAGTATCCCATCTGCTTAGGTTGGCCTTTGAGTTACCTGGCTTTGACTGTAAATGGGAGAGCAGACAGATATTGCAACGCAAGGCTTTCAATCCCAGGAGATGGAACAGGTTTTCTTTGATTGGCATTGCTGTGTAACTTCTGTAGGGAATATGCACTGACCACAGAGACCTCTCCTCTCCGGCAGTATGCCAGTCGATGTTTACCTACCTCTCTCTGTTCTGAAAGCATTTCTGTTTTATCCCTATAGCCATCAACTTGATATTCTTCAATTAGCTCAGCTTTGATTTAACTCTTTCCAGCTGTCAGTCCCATCTTATTTCCTTTAGAACGTACTAGAGACACTTAGAAAGAGATTTTTAACCCCAAATTTGTTCAGCAAGCGCTTATGGTATGAGGTGCCTGTTCTTTTAGACCTTAATGAGAACTCGTGAAGGGTTGTGTTTTACAGCCCTAGTCTTGTTAGAGAGGAAAAGGTGCTACTGCATTTATTTATTTTTCAACAAGGAAATGGCATTTTAGCTTAGCTTAATTCCCTCTTGGTTTGATAGTGGTGGAGTGATCCACTCTTGCGCTTGCCATCAGCAAATCCATGAAGTTGCTAATTAAGAGAAGATTTACAGGTAGGGGTAACAACTTTAATTAGACTGAGTATAGCTGAGGAAAAAAAAACAACAGATAAGCTCTTGGGCACATAAGTAGTTCTTTAGGTCTGAAGCAGAAGCAGGAAACTTCAAAGCAAAATTCAAGTTGGAAGCAACTGCTCTGACTTAATTAGAGAGTGACCTACAAAATACTTTTGAAAGATAAGTTTGGAAACTCCAATTCCAACATAGTAAATACCAAAAACTACGGACTCAGTGGAGAAACTGGTTTTCTAGTCTGTTATAATCTGCAAGTCCTGTTCCATCCCCAGCCCTGACATCAGCATTAATGTGTTCCACAAGTTAGAAATGACATGTGGCCCTTTCCTGTGGAGCCAACCAGCTCTCACCACTTTTCCTTCCTTATTGTCTTGTATCCCCTGGTACAGTTCCTCTTCTCCTGGATAGTCTAACAGATATCTAACGATATCTAGGAATCAAATGAAAATCCAAGTGGATTTTTTAATGTCTTAATTACACTTTGCTTTACCATTTTCTCCTTTTGTTCCAGATCTGAAACAGGACTTGTGTGCCAGAAATGCTGTCTGTATTTTCTGAACCTGTTTGTCTAACAAAAAGTACCAACTTAATATAAAAAAATCTAGTTTTGACTATATTTTGGACCATATATCTATAATCATAGAATCATACCGTGGTCTGGGTTTGAAGGGACCTTAAAGATCATCTAGTTCCAATCCCCTGCCATGAGCACGGACACCTCTTACCAGAACAGGTTGCTCAAGGTCCCAGTAGTAACGACCTTTCACATTTAGTTCCCCCTTCCTGCAAAAGGTGATTAAGGAAATATAAGGTTTGGGGGGTTTTTTAGTATTTTTTGCACTATTTTATACTCTTTTATTTAGTGGAATGGTAATCAATCGTAAGTCTTTCTGTGCACATAAAATGTTCCAGCACTTTATTGTAATATGAACAACTACTGGATTAAAGAGTTGTTCCACTTCTTTCTGAAATGTAGAATGATGAATCAAGGAACACTTCTGGGTGAAAGAAAGGTTTCAGCTTTACAGTATTACTGCATAAATCTCTATACCTCCAAATGACAGACTCAATATCTTGAAGTCTTGTCCTTATTTGTTAATATTCAGTTTCTTTCTATCATGAAGTGATGGAAAAAGAAAGGCAGAATCATAATCACATTCATTATGATGAGACAGCTGACAGCCTTGTGCATCTACAAGTAGCTTTCAGAATCCCGAGAAATTATTTCTCATTCCTTTGCATAAACTGTTTTGATGTGTGGTGCAGAGCTCCTGATTTGTGCAACTGAGCGTAGTGAAAGTCCATAGAGCAGAAATGGATATAGCAGAGGAAAACCCATTCCAACATCGTCTTGCATGGAAGAGTCTGCTGATTTGAAACCACATGAATAAAATCTAAGTCTTATTTCTAATGGGAATGTGATGTGAAGGTGCCTGTTATGTTGTGAGCAAGAAATTTCTCCGGATCAAAAAGACAAGAAGCAAAGCCCTTGCAAAGACCGTGAGGAATTTAAGGGCTTTTCTTTTAATAGTTTATTTTTATACCTGAAAACACCCACTTAAAGGAAGCAAAACAGTTTTCCTGAGCTGTTTACCAGTAATAGCTGGAAAACAATACTGTGAATTTGGAGTGATGTTTTGATAGTGTTATTAACTAACTTTGAAAAAGCAGGTCCATTAAGCTATTTAGGATGAGACTCTGACACAGTCATCTCAAGTGCAGTTGGTTCTGTTTTTTAGTATCACTCACATAGATGATCCACTAGCTGCAGTTACTGAGCATAAAATTTACCATCAAATCTGGAGGTATTATGTTGCAGCGGACAGTTTACTCTTGTAAAAGAACCTGATGTTTGCTTGGATTATTTCATTTTGGCTCGTCCCTCCCCTGTCAAAGTCATGGTTACATTGTCTGTGTGAACCAAATGAATTTAATGCCATTTTGGGAAATATTTATTTAACGAGATGACCATAGGATCATAGGATGTTAGGGGTTGGAAGGGACCCAAAGAGATCATCGAGTCCAACCCCCCTGCCGGAGCAGGAC
>JAOXOE010000694.1:13953979-14002011 GCA_028565055.1 Phoeniculus purpureus
CACCTTCCCAACCCCCTCAGCACCATCAGGCTACCCATAGACAGGACAGTGTTGCACCCCCCAGCATGGGCAGGAGCTGCCTTGGTCTCCCTGCCTGTTCACCCATAGGCGCCAGCAAGGCTGGGCACTCTCCTCTGCAGCCCCTTTCTTCTCCCAGGTTATAATTACACCTCGTCGGGTGGCTCAGGAAATACCAGCTTCTCTCCCCAAGCACTTCTCGGAATAGCAAGCGGCAGGGCCAGGTTCATTTTGCATGCATTGGGCTTAGCGTCGCCCCCCAGACACTTCCTCCTGTTGGGCAGTGCTGGGCATCTTTGGCACAGCCCTGGCATCACTTGCTGCCACCTCCCCATCTGGCCCTGGCCTTTGCCCCTCGGCCAGGGTCTCCCTGTGGTGACTGACTGAGGGAGTTGGAGAGATGAAAGGGGACGGAATGGGAGACGCTTCGATCGGGCAGAGCGTGCCCGGCCTGACGCTATTTGCCTTGTGATAAAGCTGGGCAGAACAACAAATACACAGAGCGGTGGATGGCATGGCTGCCCTCAGCGCTGGGGGCAGTGGGTTTACCCCCGTCCCCATGTGCCCACCTCAGTGGGAGACCCCACCTTCTCTAGGCAAAGCGCATCTCCTCAGCAATGCCTTCCCATAGTGTGACAGTCCTGAGTCCCAGCACCCGGCTGCTGTGCTGCCATACAAGCTGGGATGCTGTCGTACCTGCTGCCACGTTGGACCAGCCACGTGCCACCTGGCATTGCCCCTCTCCTGACTGCCAGCCTCAGTGCCGCTCACCCACTCTGACGGCGTGGCCACGTGCATTGGCACCCAGGGTCACATCCCCATGGATGCTGAGCCAGCTGCACCCATTTCCAGCTGTGTGCCTCTCCACTGCCTGCCAGACCTGAGTGACGAGAACACTGACAGCCCCACTGCACCAAGACCCCCCACCTCTCCCCAGGGCTGCTGTTGCTATCCCACTAGGGACATTGTCCACCTCCTGCATGGCCAAGCAGCCCAAGCCAGGTGCCAGCGCTGTCCCACAGCTCTCCATGGGAAGGCCAAGCTGTATGCACTGGGCAGCACGTACCTTCCCCACCAGCCACGTCTGCGCAGGAGGGAAAGCTATATTTGATCTCACACGTTGTGTCTCTGCCAGAACAGATGCCTGGCCCTCCTTGACAGGATGGGGACTTGTGTGGGGTGGTGGGGCTGCCACATCCCTTCCCTACCTCTGGGCAGGCAGGCAGCTGGCAGCCCTGGGCTCATCTCAGCCCCTGCCAGCCTTCCTCAGGGGCTAGGGCATCATGGCAGGAATGCAGTCCTGGAAGGGGCTCTGCCCAACACCTCAGTTACACCAGGACTCTAGTTAAAAGGTGGAAACTCTCAGCAGGGAGCAAGGCGCAGCCAGGAGCAGGGGGGCCAGGGCAGGGGAACTGTCAGTGATGCAGATGGAACATGTTGGTTGCGGGGTCCACTGCACCTGGGAGTATGTCAAAGAGAAGAGCTATCACCCTGGGAAAGACTCACCCCTACGCCACAGAGGTTCCCCCAGTAAAGTGCTGGCTCAGCACAGTCCCCACCAGAGCTCCTGGGTGTATGGCACATTTTGGGATGGTCAGCTGCTTACTCTGTCCCCACAGCCCACAACACCCTACCTGTGAGCACCCACTCACTCTCACCCATAGGGAAAGTTGGCACCAGTTCTCACTGACAGTGGGTTAGTACTCCCCAGGCTGAGGACCCCCACTACAGCACAGACACCTCCCTCCCACTCTCCTCTCCTTCTGCAGATGAATCCCAGCTAATCCACCCCATCTGGGGCCGTGGGACTATTCCGGGTGGTAATCCGGCTTTAGTGCCAAGCCTGCCACAGCTGCTGGCCTGCGTGCTCATGGCCAGGTACCCCACTGTCAACTGGACGTGTGCTGGGGCACTGGCAGAGCACAGACTCCCCTCCCACGCCTGCCTGCCCAGGTGGCTGCTCGGGTTTCAGCCAAGCTGGGCACACACCGATCTCATGTTCCCTGAGGCTGCATGGGTGACAGAGTGCTGCCGCAGAGACAGGCAGCATGGGCAGCAGACAACAACACCAGACATCAGTCCACAGTCCTGGGGTCCCCCTGGTACAACAGCCTGGGGTCCGTGGCAAACATCCGGCACCACTGCGGACATAGGACTGTGTGGGCACACAGGCAGAGCTGGGGCAGTAGCCTGAATTTGGGCATCACCTCCCCAGGGAGGTTGGCTCCTGCAGGGCACACACAGCAGGGACTACCCCACAGACTCTCTTGCCTGTCCACAGAGAACCTCCTCCCCAGGTGACCCTGGGAGCCTGGGCACTGGAAGCAGAGCCAGCAGGAGCAAGGCCCGCACATCCTCCTGAGAACACATAGACGTGTCTTTCTCTTCGACCTGCCTTCCTAAAATTATCACCCCAAAACTGTTTGGAAGGCCATAGCACTTCCACAACAATCTCCTCCCAGTCTAATTAAGTCAGTGCCATCTCCCACCTCTCTGAGAGCAGTGGACACCCAGAAGGGCAATCCTAACTGCTCAGGGGCACAGATGAGCACCTAACCTTTGGGGTGAAGGTGCTGGGATGCACAGCCATGCGCATGGTGACAGCAGCAGCTGTGGAGAGAGACAACTGGAGGTCACCTGCCCAGTGCATGGCTGGAGAACCCCTCTGGGAAGCCCCACTGCAAACACTCCACAAATAGACCTGCTGGAGATAGCTATCATTAGGTAGCCACACCAGAGACCTTCCCTGGTCAACCCCACCAGATTACCATGCCACCCAGCCCCACTCACGGTTCCAGCAAAAGCTGGGCAGTGTGATCATTGCTCCTGAGCTCACCTAGCCCTGGGGTGACCTGAGGTTTCAGCCCCAAATACTACACCATGGCTCAGCTCTGGCCATGTGATGCTCCTGGAGCTCCAGCAAGGGCAGAATTGGCTGCAGCAAAAAGGAGCAGGCAACTCTCCGGGCTGCTGTACCAGCTAGCAGGGCTCTGGAAGCACTGACTCTGACATCCCCATCACACCATGCAGGGAGTGCTGTCACTCAGGGTCTTCCCTTGAAGAGCACACTTGAATTCCACATTATAAGGGATGGCTCTGCCCAGGGCCAGGGAACATGTCCACAGGCAGAGCATACTGGTGACTGGGCTGGGTCAAAGCCGCTGCCCCAGCACTGGGCATCCCAGAGATCCTCTCCACACTGGGGAGAGGAAAGGCAGTGCAGGGTGGCAAGAGCCAAATATCACAGGTGGAACAGGGAACATGGAGAGAGTTTTCTAGCATCAAAGCCATGGCACAGCTCAGCCACAGCAATTCCCTGCTCATTGTGAGCCCCAGGACGCAGCTGCAATGGGGAGTGAGGGGGTCATGGGACAGGTACCAGCCACCACTGTCACACCACATTCTTCTACATCCAAGCACTGGTACGGAGGTGAGCTAGGAGTAGTGGGGAAATGGAGACATGGATCTGGAGGCCAGACAGTGGCAAGGGAGCCATGGCCAGCAGTGGGACACACAGCATGGAAGGAAGGTCCTGAGCCTGTGTGGGACAAGGTCAGGCAGTAGAGGGACAGGGATCCGGACAAAATGGGCACAGCGTGAGGCTAGTGGCACCCAGCATGGCCCTGGGGGAGGCTGGGCAAGACAGCTGCTTGAGCCCAAAGTAGCCCAGACGGCTCTTGGATTGATATTTGAGTTTACCTTAAACTTAAAGCCAAAGTACTGCCCATCAGGAGCTCAAGGCCACCCAGGGAGAACAGTGTCACAGATGGTGGCACTGTGGGGGCTGACAGGCAGGTAACACCTAGAAAACCTAACGTGGCTCTCTTTACAATTCTGGATACACATTTCACCTTGGAAGTGAGATGCTTTCTAGGAGTTCCAACTCCTCAAAATACACCCGGCCTTGGCAGGACAACACGGAAGGGTCAATAGCAAAAAAATACAAGGTGTCATTTGCTGCAGGCAGTGCTGGGGATACCAGGAGAGACTGACCTTGGCTGCTGCCCCATGTACCTCCGTGTCACCCTGCACCTCCAGCACAGCAGCTTGTCCCAACAGGGAGCCACAAATTGCCCAAGCCTGATTAGACCACAACAGTCCCCAGCCCTGCCGCTTTTGCCATCAGGACATTCTGCCAGCCTAGTGTCTACTCCCCAGCCCACGGATAGCAGAACCATGCTGGCTGTACCTGCATCAGCGGAGGGGACTCAGCTGGCTCTGGACCTGTGGCAGCAGCTGGGGAGGAGAGTGGCAGATGAGACCCGCACGGTGGGGATGGCTGGGGGCACAGGGAGATTGTCCCATTCCCAACTAGCCTCTGTTTTCTCAAGGGCTGCATTTCCAAAGAAATCCGTGGGATCCCGCTCTTCCCCCCATCCCCACGCGCCAAGGAAAACAGACTCTGCTTGTTTGTTTGCCGTGGCTGCGAACTCAGCCTGTGATTACAGCTGCAGCATGGCTGGGTGCTGTGGGACCCTTTGCACCTTGGCCAGGCTCCCCTGCAGTGCTGGCACCCTTCATGCCACCTCTGGGTGGGACAAGTTGTCCCTGCTGCCTCCCAGCATCCCTGGACACAGAGGCCAGGACCCAGCAGCGCTCCTGTGGGAGTTCTGTGGGACTGGGCAGTGCTGCAGGACATGGACATCGTTCTCTGGGGTGTCCCTAAAACACTGGAGGGGGCAAACTCATGCCAGTGGCCAGCAGCAGGGACTGGCCAGGTCTAACGGTTCATCTTGGGCCTGATCCAAACACCAGTGGAAAATTCCCCATCTCCTCTATATCAGCTCAGCACAGCCATGCCTCCACAGCCAGCAAGTGCTCAGCCCCGCACCGGGTCCCTGCTTCCCTCCGTCCTATCTGCTGAGCACTCACTGGGTGCTCTGGCTCATTCACAAGAGCACCAAGGTAGCCCTTGGTACCACAGCCTATGGCCAGCAGTTGCCAGTCATGCTCCAGTTTCCCCGAGAGGAGGGTTTCTCGCTAGTGGGATACTTACGAGCCACTCCGGACTGAGCAGGCCATAATACTAGCTGGCAGGGGACACGCGTGGCCAGCGGGAATGCAGTTAGCCGCCGGCCTGTCCGCACAGCCGTCCCAGCCAGCCAGGGTCTATAAATACCCCGGCCTCGGGAAGCACCACACGTACAGCTCGGTCCAGCTCCGTGGCACCCAGCACTGCTCTCCTCGTACTACACACCACTCCTCACCCCAACGTTCTGACACCCGATCCCATCCACCACTGCTTCCAGCCTTAAGAAACAGTGTTGTTCCCATGGGCGATTAAAAATTAAAGTGGAAAAAAGGGAAATAAAAGGGGGTTTGGGGGCGGCTGTTGTTGCCATCAGTGAAGCAGACAGCAATGTTGAACCAAGAGCTTTGCCCGGGAATTGGGATGCAAACGAGTTGGGGTGGAAAAGTAACGAGGCTGGGCTCTTGTCTTCTCTCTGCCCCCGCGGGATTTACCCACCCGTGGCAGGGTTTCAACCGTAGAGGGAAGTGGTGAGAGCAGAGCAAAGGAAACAGCTCCGGGCTGCCACCTGCCAGCGCTGCCCGAGCCCGGAGCCTTCCCGCCGTGCTGCCGGAGAAAACTGTCCGGCCCCGGGACGAGGAGGAGGAGGAGGAGGAGGAGGAGGAGAAGGGGCGTGTGGAGCTGCGGGGGAAAGCGAGGCCAGGCGGGGGGCGAAGGATATGGGGTGGGGCGGAGGGTTAGAATGGGGTGTTTAGGGGGCTAAGGGGTGCAAACCCCGGGCAATGTTCAGCGGCAGAGTTTCCCGAAGGATAAGGTAAAAAAAGCACGGGGGTATATACAGCTGGGGAAACTGGAAGAGACTGGGGCGGGGGGAATTTACCTGCCTCCGCTTTCCGGCGGTGCCTCTGCTGCGGGATGGGACGAGCAGCCCCCGGTCTTCGATGCCGCGGATTAGACTAACCTAGGGCCGTAATCCCGGCGGAGCCGGAGATTAAACCGGAGCCGGACCCGCCCCCAGCCCGGCGGCTCCCAATCTCCGCTC
The DNA here is from genome assembly GCA_028565055.1 of Phoeniculus purpureus. Lineage (NCBI taxonomy): Eukaryota > Metazoa > Chordata > Aves > Bucerotiformes > Phoeniculidae > Phoeniculus > Phoeniculus purpureus. Next base: position 13,960,009 of record JAOXOE010000694.1, read on the forward strand.
CGTCGGGCAGCGTCAGTGGCAGCGCGGGGGGAGCGCACCCGGCCCGGCTCCCACACCCGCCCCGCCCCGCTTGCCGCCCCTCCAGTTATTGCCGCCCCTCAGGGCATTGGTCCCTCACCGGGCATGGCCATCCCTTGGGCATCACCCACCTCCCGGGCACGACCATCCCCCTGGCACTGGTGCCTAACCAAGCATCCCTACCCCACGGAGCATGACCACCCCGCTGGATATCAAAATCCTGCTGGGTATCCCACCAGGCACCAACACCTCACCTGGTATCGCTGCCCCACTGGTCATCACTATCCCACTGCGTATCAACACTCCCATATGTGCTGCAGGGAGAGCCAGGAGCTACTGGCCAGCTATGAGAGGTGTCTCCACACCTGTCCCGTCCCAACAGGTGTCACCCACACATCACCCCCTGCTCCTCAGCCTGGTTTTTACTTCAGAGAAGAATCTCTGGGGTCCACAGGCCAAGGTGCTCACTGAGGCTGGGGCTCAAGGAACCCATCGCCTCCCATCACAAAGCAGCGAGATCCGTACAGCTGTGGTGGGACGTGTCTGTGCATTGCTGGGAGGCTTTATTTTTATTACGCATATCTTTCATAAATCCTCGAGAAGCTTTTGTTGGTATGGAATAGGCACAGCGGCGAGTGTCGCCACCGGGCTGGAGAAGGAAAACCTCCCCTCACGCATTGGTGGCAGCAGCACTCGCTCGCCCAGCATCGTGAGGCGTTAAATAGTTGGTGACAGCTCTGCCCTCGCTCTCCAGACAATCCCACAGCTCCTGTTACCGCCACTCTCCTTCGGCTGGAGACATCCATTAACTAATTTCTAATAACAGCAGCATGCGTAAGTGCTGAACCAGCGTTGGCTGGCACGCTGGGGGACCGGAGGCAGCCAGGTTTGGCAGGGTGGCCAGGGGAGTCATGGGCATGGCTGGCCCCAAGCTTAACCCTTCCTCTGCCTTGGTGAAGGAGGGTGCCAGCCACGTGGCACCAGCACAGAGACATCTCACTGCTGGCAGCAGCGCTCCTCGCTCACTCCTCTTAGGGGATTGTAAAAGGCAGCACAGAGCTGCCACCCCATAAGCAAACACTGCTTGGGGCGGGGATAGGCAGCACAGCCCCATGCCACAGGGGACTGTATGACACCTCTCTCTGCCTCTTCTCTCTTTTCAGCTGGGCAGTAATGCCCACACTGTCCCCACCATGCTCAGCTTAGGCTTTGTGGAAAATCAAAGTAATGAGAGGAGGAAAAGGGAGCAAAATCATCCCCAAATGCCCCAGAGCCTGTCCCAGAATGTCCCCACACCTCACAATCAGCAGTGGTGGCTCCAATCTCACACATCAAGATGGCCATGCAGTGGGGAGCCAGCATGCAGATTGGTTCCCTCAGCACAGTCAGGTCCGCCTGGGACAGGAGGGCACTGAGACCCTCAGCCCCTCAAGTCCCCAGCTTCCCCAGCACAGCTTGGGCAGTTTCACCAGTGGCTCTGGGGGTGTCAGCCTGAACCTGGGCTCCAGACGATTGTGAAACTGCAGTACTGCGGTTTTCTCCAGCCAGATGGAAAGTTTGACACCAGATTCCCAGATGTGAGGAGCCTTCAGGGGAGCGTGGTATGGCACAGCATGTCTCACTGGCAGCACCCTGCCTCTCCAGTGCTGGGAGCTGTGTGCTGTACCACATCACAGCTCTTGCCCACAACTCTCCTTTTCCCAGTTTGCCTCTTCACCAAGCCCCCCAGCCCACAAATGCCCTACTTTTTATGCTTCAGCCACACCTGGACACTGAGCAGATTAATGCAAGCCCATTGAACCTCTAGAGTATCCCAGCATGCCTGAAGCCAGCCAGGACCCAGCCACCAAGGAGTGGGAGATGTGTGTGGCCAAGACGTGCTCCACTTGTCAAACTTTCCTTGCAGGGGTCCTCACCTGCTGCCTGCCACCGCCCAGTGTTCCCAGGGGACGGCAGGAAGATACAGTGATCATAACAGATCTGCAGCCCAAACAGTGTTCCTCTGCCACTGCTGCTGCCACCGTTTCCCAAGCAAGAAACTTCCTGGCAACAGTCCTTGCTGGGAACACAGCAGCAGGTGCCTCTGGTCCCTGGTATTGGCCATCCTGCAGGCACAACTTTAGCTCCCCTCTAGCAGCTCTGAGATACTCACTGCCACCCCCTGTCATTGCCAGCACCATGCTGTGGCACACCAGGAGGAAAGTAAAATGGGCTGGGGAAGCCAGTGGCAGGAGGAGGATGCCTGTGGCCGGCACAGTGGATTGGGAGGACCTCAGGGCCCACAAGACCCTTCCTCCACACAGCCACCTCCTCCACAGAAGCTCCCTGACATGGGCAGCATGGTGCCAGGGCCCAGAGCAGGCAGGGGGCAGCTCCCAGCCCCCTCCCTTGCCTTGCCCATGGCTCCCTTGCGGCACATATTGTCATGTGGCAGGGAACAACAACAACAAGGACTAATTGGTTAATGTGATTTCAAAACATGATTTGCAGTTATAACTCGCCAGAGAGCATTCAATGATCCCGCACACTGGGAGAGTGGGTTTTTCTCCTTCGTTTGTTCCTGGAACCTCAAAACCAATTATCTTTACAGAAGTCAGAAGCAAAGTGCTGCTCACCAGACCTGAAGAGTGGGTTATCTCTGCGCCCAATCGCTTCCCTGCAAAGTGTAGCACTGGGAGCCAAGGACCTGAGGACAAGCCCCGGGGTAACCCTGCCACTTCTCTCCAGAACACCCACAGGGTTTGGAGGAGAGTCCTAGAACCACCTAGCTCCCACCAGGATGCTAGTCCCACACAGGCTTCTTCAACTTCCAGCCATCTAGCACCATGGCTACTTGGAAGCACTTGAGGGCAGAACGATGCCCTAAGCCCACAGAGATGGGGGACAAACTGCTCCTCTTGGCACAGGGGAAATATCTCTCACTTCCAGAGGTACCATCAGCAGCCCAACCACCTCTGCCACACAGGGCAGTCATGCCCCATTGTCCCTCCTGGCAGCCCTTACAGACCCACTGGGGCCAGGGGCTTTGCTCCTGTGTACTTGCTGTCCTGTAACAAGGGCTTAAATGCCTTTAAGGCAATTAAGCAAGGACTTAGCAAGGACTTTAATGTCTTTAAATGCAACTTAAAAGGCTTTAAAGCCACACGAGCCCGTGATGATCCCAAAACATTAGTTGTCCAATACCCCACACTGGATCAGCTCCTCCAAGTTTTGGCCCATTTCCACAGTGACCCCAGCTGCAGGGCTCCACCAGTCCCGACATCACCCACACTGGGCTGGCAGCATTTTCCCTCTGGTGGACAGAAGAGCTGAGTACCAGCTGTGGAGGGATGCTTTGACAGCTGGGCCCTACTCTGCTGGGGAAAACCTGCTCACAATGGGACCTGGGGAACCTGCCAGCCCACAGGGCTGCAGCACAGGGCCCAAGGGTTCCCAGACCATGAGATGCCCTTCATGTTTCTCAAGCTCCAGGATTTTCCATCCCACAGGGAGCTCATAATCCTGTGCCACAGCCTCCTGGAATTGCCAGGGACAGAGAGGGAGCTCCCAGACCCTCCAAGAAGGCATGGGGTGATGCCAAAAGCATAGGGTTGGCAGCCAACCAGGCTGGACTGACCTACACCCCAAAACCTGACTGGGCTGGGTGCAGGGCCAGACCCCCAGCCAACCCCCCTGGGACACCACATCCAGGGCCAAGCTGCAGCCAAGGCAGGCAGTCCACATTTAGTGGAGTCGGAGCAGGGTCCCAGCATGAGGCATCAGAAGGAAATGTGAGGCAGTGCCAGGGGGGTCCACAGTGCCTAGGGGGTCTCCTGTTTCAACCCAAACTCTTCAGCAAGCTGTCATGAGTGCAGAGCTGACTAGGGTAGCCCCATGAGAGGAGAAAGGCATGCTGCCCAAAGCCTGGGCTTTGGGGTGGCAGATGGCTGGGAAGCTGAGGACAACCAAGGACGTCTTTTAGTCCATACAACTGTAGCATCCTTGTTTAACGATATAAATAACTGTGCTGAAAACAGGCAAAGCCATGTCCCTCCTCTCCCTGTGGAGCAACAGTCAGTTCAGAGTTGACTGAGGAGCAGATACAGCCCATGTGGCCCTGCAAAGACATGGTCTGCTTTGGCTTCTTGGCTGTGTTAGCCCCCCCCCATCACCAGGGCAACTGGTGGTCCCAGGACCAGAGAGTGGCACAGGGTCCTGCTGAAGGAGAGGGGATAAAGGCCCTGTCATGGCCCACCAGGGAAAAGGATTCAGCAGAAGCACAAAAGGACAGGCCATCGCTCAGAGCTGAGGCTTCCATGACCCTTAGCACCAGGGTCCTCAAGATCTCACAGCAGCAGGACATGTTGGGGGGCTGCCCCAACCAGGGAGCAGAGAGTCCTGGGTACTGGCATCCCAGCAGGTACCCCTGGATCCCTGCTGGCATCTCCCAGCCTTGCACTTCTGTGAGCTGAGCACAGTACCATTTCAGGCTGGGCAGCACTAGCATCACAGCCCTCTCCATGGTTGGGAAAGCCCTGGGGCAGCTGCCCCTCTCCCTCCCCTTTGAGCTGGACAACAATTGGCTGCCCACAGGACGATGGCCTTGATCTGCTTCGCTGGCCGTCCTCACGGCTGAGCAAACAGAGAGGAAAACAGCCACAGCCAGCCCCTGTCACCATCAGCATGCGGCCAGGCACATGCCACCCTCCGGCACTCCCTATCCACAGGACCACTGCCACCAAGCTGAGCTGGCAGTGCTACCCTGTGCAGTGCTGCTTGGGGAGGTTAACAGTACCCAGCCATCTGCCCTACAACCAGGAAAGAGCCATGGGGCTTTGGTAGCTGAGCTAGAAGGAAGGAGGGTACAGAAGCAGGTAGAGGTGCCACCACATCAGTGGAGGGGCTGTGCCCAGGTTGCCTATGTGGCAGGGGAGGTGTTGAGGCATAGCTGGGGTGGCCCCGTGACTGCTGGCCCTGGGTGCAGAACAATCTCTCCTTGTGCAGTCCAGGGGTTGGCTCACCCAGTTCAGTGCTGTTTGCCATGGGGCTAGGCCAGTCCCTAGGGGCTGCAGGCCAGCTGGGACCAGCCAGTTGGTGGCAGGCAGCCAGCATGCGCCCGTGGCACGTGCCCCTGGCTCTGCCCAGCTGCCCCATGCACTCCCCACCAGCCCGATTCCCTGAAACCCTTCCCCATCAGCAGAGCATGACATTTCATGGAAATTCACTCTGCTTCAGCTTCCTTTCCTGAGCTCCCCTGTTGGAGGTGCAACCTGACCCTGATAGAGGCTAGGGAGATGCTGGAGACCAGTTCTGGTCCCGTTTCCCCACAGGGCACCCTACACCACTCAAAACCACCCCACCGCCTGCTCCGTGGCACCACTGGGACGCCCACTTTGCCTGTCACCAAAGCAGGCTCTGTGAGTCACAGGAAGCATGGCCCCAATGGCCAGGACGGGCATGGGGGATGCCACCAGCAGCAGCCTGGGCTGGGCATTGGGGATGCTGTCACCAGCAGCGGTACCCACAGGAACAGACACAGGCTTCCAGGCCTCTCCTGGCACTGCAACTCCATCTTGTCCTTGGGGAGGACAGGGCACAGATGGCTGCTCTAGCTCTGCCGAGAGCACTGCCCACTCTCCCTGTCGCCACCGGCAAGGTGAGAGCAGTGCCATGGCCAAGCTGGCAAACACTGTCCCCTCCGCTGCTGGCCAGCTGCTCCCGGTTCCCACTGGCTGAACACCGGACGTGGCCCTGGTGACGCCAACAGCACACCACCCACACAGGGACGTGTCACCCCGTGATGGCGTGAACTCAGGGAGCTGACCATGTCTCGCACCCCCCACCCTGCTGCCAGAGCGGGGCAGGGCTGAGCCACTCCCCCCATGGCTGCCGATGCCCGTGCCCCACCGCTCACACCCCGCAGAGAGACGGGAGCCTTGGCACCGCGGCGCCCGCACCAGCCCCGCAGTGGGTCTGCCCGCATCTGACCCAGCTTACCCTGCCTCTGGCATAGCCTGCCCCATATCTGGCCCAGGCTCCACCCCACCAGGCTGCCCCAGTGCCGAGATAGCCCGCCCCGCGCTGGCACTACCCCACCCCACATCACCCTACAGCGCCTCGGCTCCGCCCCACTCCGCCCCGGCCCCTGCGTGCGGGCCCTCATCGCCCTCTGACGGCAGCCAGGGGCACGGCCAGGCATGGATCTGCACCTGCCCACACCCTGCCTGCTCCCTGTCTGCATCGTGCCTGGTCCATATCCGCACCCAGCCTACATACTGCTTGCACACTGTCTGCGACTTGCCTTGTCCCTCTGGAGTTCCCCCAGCACCCACCACCCCATCAAACATTTGTTACCCCATGCCCACATCTCCTCAAAAGCCAACTGTGCCCACTCAGCCCATGGGGATGGTGCAGCCATGGCTCTCCTGTGAGAAGGGGTGGTTGTGTCACCTGGTACCATCTTGGTGGGAGTCCCCTGCACCCCAGGGTCCCCAACCACCTGGACATTGCCCGTGGAGGTTGACATCACACTACGTGGAATGGCACAGTGTACCACACACCTGCACTCATTGGTTCTGGGACACACTGCTGGCAGACACACAGGCAGAAGCCTTGCTCTGTGGTGGCACCAAAGTCCTGGGCTCTGGATGCCCTAAGTCCATCTCCTCTTGTACAGGGCACAGCTCCTGGGGAGGAGGCTGGGGGACAGGCATAGACCCAATGCTGGCAGAGCCCCTGGCCCCCTACTCCTGCCACACAGCCCTCCAGGTTTGCCTGTCTCCACAGCCAGATCCTCTGCAGCCTCTGGGCCAGTTGTGCTAGCACCTGACCACCACAACAGGAAAAAATACCCTTTTTTTGCCTTCAAATGGAATTTTCTGTTTGTTTTTCCTTTTTTTACATCAGTGCCCATCACCTCCCACACTGGCTAGCAGAGCCCTGTTGCCCTGCTGATGGGCAGCTGGGATGTGCCGCAGCCTTCCCAAGGCCAGGGAGGGTGTGGGTAGCAGTCTGGCCTCCCCAGGAAGCAGTTTATTCCCAGCCCAGCCCAGTACCCTGCCTGCTCTGCTCTTTTCAGTCAGCTCTGAAGTCATCCTAGCACAGGATGGACTTTGCTCCTCCTCCTGCTCTGACTGCCAGGTACAGCCACCACATATTGGGCTCTCAGCATATCGGGTGGGCGAGGGGAACCGTGTGGCTTGAACCGCCCCAATCTGGCTGCGAGCTCGTTACACATTTACCGTGCGTTAATGAGGCGGCACAGGCTGCTGCCAGCCTTTGGACACAGGGATGCTTCACAGGCAGCCACGAAGCTCCATAACCCTGGTGGAGGAGGGCTTGGGGGGTCCTGTGGGGTGAGTCCCCTAGGCACGAGCGCCATGGCAGCAGTCATGTCCCCTTCAACCTCCTCTTCCAGCTGCACAGGTGCAGATGAGTGGGGAGGTGACAAGAAGTGCCTGCACTCTGGCACCCCTCCAGGCAGGGACAGGATCAAGTGGACACCGAATCCTTGTGGATACTAGGATGCTCTCTGGCTGTGATCACGGACACAAGGCTCACCCACACCACAGGCAGAGGGGCTGGCAGCACTCTGGGGAGCCCTGGGCTGTCCTTGAGTGGTCAGCCGGGTTACTGGGTGCACAGGGAGGGCATGGGACACAGCTGTCTTTTGTTACTCCAGCCCTGGGAGCGGGAAGTGGGGCTTTGCGTCCCCTCCCTCCGCCCCCGCCGACAGCAGGACTGGTGCCCAGTACCAGGGATTTGGGGTTTAAAAAGCAGACAGCAGTCGCAGCACCAGCTCACCCGATGGGCAAGGAGACGGGGTTATTCCACAAGCTGCAGCAGGTGAGATGGTGGCCTGTGGGTCGGGGGGCTGGGGTGGCAGAGCTCCCTAGGAAGTGCCGGGTCCCTGTTTCCACTTGGTGGCTGCTGGATGCCAGTGGGCTCAGACACAAACCTGAAAGGAGGCACTGCTGGACACATGCCACCTCCTTGTCACCATCACCCATGGTGGGGACCCCCAAACCCTGTCCCTGCTGGGGTAACTGGAGTGAGCACAGCTGTGTTGGAGGGGTTCCCAAGTGATGCCCCTTCTCTAGGTGCTGGTTTATGGAAAGGGGGGTTCACCTGGTACTCTCCCACTGTGCTCCTCAGCTCAGGAAGGGTTTGCCCTGGCTGGCACCTGGGCAAGTTTTGAGATATATGGGGAAGACGGAGTCCAACACTGGGCACGGGGCTGGGCAGGAGCTGTAGCTGGGCCGGAAGACAAGGCCCTATTGTACCACACTGGGGCCGCCAGCTCACTCATCAATAGCCGCATTATTCTCAGCAGCGGCCCCTCATCCTTCCCAGCCACCATGGCTCCGCAGGAGCACTGTGGGAGGTGATGTGAAGTGACTGTTGTGCTGGGGGGTGAGGGCAGGTCAGAGCGTCGAGACCTCTCTGTCACTGACTGGGTGAGTGCTGCTGGGTGCTTTAGTGGAAGCACACTGTGGTACCTGTTGCCACCGGCTTTGCAGGCAAGATGCCTTGGATGGGGAATGGGCAGGCTCAGGGGGCACCCAGGCATCTCTGCCACCACTGCCCTGCCTTTACTATCTCACCAGGCATCACCCATTGTCAAGGTGACCATGGCTGGGCTGTGTGACTGAGTGCTGTCCTGGGGCAGGGATGAGCAGGTGGACAGCAAGAGGCTGATACCATCCCTGCGTGTGGATGTAGCTGGGAACAGATGAATGGTCCTGCATGTTTCCCTGTGGGACACAGCCTGTCTAAGATTACTGACCCTGTAGCATCAGCCTATTTTTAAAGGTGGTGTGGCACAGGGTAGGGCTGGAAGGGCTGGAGCAAGGAAGCAGGCAGCAGGGCTCAGCAAGTATTTCTCCTGCCCTCTTGCCAGGATGGGCTGGTGGCAGACAGCCTGTGTGCCATGCCCCATGTGCTGTGGCTTCGCTGAGGCTCCTGCCCCACTGGGCTTCAAACTCAGTATATGGGACATATCTCCTCTGTTCTGCCGGTGGCCATGAAGACACCACAGGCAGTCATCTTGGGGCAGCAGGATAAAAGCCCAGGATTCCTTCCTTTCCCAAAAAGCTGAAGTGTTGGACCATGAGAATGGATGTCTCCTTCTTCATCACCACCCCAAAGGTTCACAATGCATCCCACAACTTGATCTCACAGCAGAGATACCAGACAGTATCCTAGATGTGCTCAGGCACTGCTATACACCCAAGATCCCACATCCCCTGTGCAGCCCAGCTCAGCCCAGCACAGAGTGGGGACAATTAAAAAGGGATTATCCAGGCTACACCAGCATGGTGCTGTCGGGAGCTGGTACCTAATCTCATCAGGAATGCACCAGGACCACATGGATCCCTGCTGTGGGGGTCTCATATCAGCAGGCTATGGTGGGGGGTGGGTGTAGGGTTGGCATATCTAAAGTTGGAGTGTGAGTCCTGAGTTGGTATGCCTTGGGGGCATCACCATCACGCTACGATACAAGGATGCGGCTGGCATGGTCATGTTTGATTGCTACCAGCCAAGCCTTCACACTGGCATGCTTGAGATCTCATGAGAGAGGTACCCACAGTGCTCGTGGTGTGTCAGGGCTCACCTCACCCCCCCCGGAAAAGCTATGGGCTGCAGTGGGAAGCAGGGACAGCCAGCCAACCTGTCCAGGGATGGAAGAGTCACATAGGCAGCTGGCAAGGGTCTGTGTCAGGGGGCTCCCAAAGAAGTGCAAAACCCACGTCTTTGGTGCCATTGGAAACCATCAAGAGTTTCTTGGGGTGGCCAAGCCCAGAGTGTACCGATTTGAGGAGGGTATACCCATGCTTGGGCCAAAAGTGCAGGCTGTGGTGAGGATGTGTGTTCTACCCCTGCTCCCTCCTCCTCAAGTAATTAGCATCACCAGGAGTGCTAGCCAAGGCCAACCTGCTGCACAAGTGTTTCTACTGGCTGGGGAGCCAGGCCATGCCAAGCCCAGGTGACACTGGGACACATTTAGAACCATCTGGCATGATGCAGCTCATCTTGTTCCCTTGGGTTTTAGCCAACCCCAACTGTGAAGGAACCATGGAGGCAGAGTGATGGCCCCCAGCCCTCAGGGAGGCAGGGGACCACCCTGCAACCCCCTTGCTCTGAGTCAACTTGTGTGTCCTTGCTTCATCGCCAGGGGTGTCCCAGAGAGGCACTGCTCCTGTTTGGGGTGCAGGATTTGTTCCCCACCCAATTGCTAGTGGATGCCCATCCCAGTCCACCTTCTTCCATGTAGGCTCTCCAGCAGACAGTGATAGCTTGGAAACATCTCGAGCTATGCCAATTCACACAGCAGGTACAGAAACCATCATCTGCTGCCTCACTACCCTCAGGAGCTCTTTGGAGTTGGTGAGGTGTTGTTTCCTACCACAAACATAACTGGGTGTTTGGGCATTGCTGGCAGAGCTGCTGATGCTCAGCAGAGCTGGGAACACCAGGGGAGATTTGGCCAAGGCAGCAATCCCCAGGCATGAATCCACTGGCAGCAGGAAAGGGAGCAAAGAGTGAAGGTGCCAACTCCTGCTCACCTCTGGTGGTGACACCCCCATGCTGGCAGGGAGCCAGGCCACTGGCACCTGGCTGTGCCACCCTCCACAGGGCAGGCAGTGAGCACTGGCATGAGGGCAGACTGTTGGTGGCAGTGCTCATTTGAGCTGGGGACAGTTATGGTGCCAGTGCCCAGCAAGTTCAGTGCAGGAAGAGGAGGCTGGTGGGTGACGTGGCACATCCCTCCCATGCTGCTTTTTCCAGGATGGAAGCCCAGCCTTTCTGATGCCTGACAGTTTCTCCAGGCGGAGCTGCTGCTGCTGCTGTTGGAAAGGTCCTTGCGGAGCTCTGGTGACAGTGACACCACCCGGCCACCACACCAAGCATGCTGGAAGGTGAAAAAGCTCCAGCTGGGTGGAGGGAAACCAAGGCACAGTGCTGGCACTGCCCAGGAAGGTGCTCACTGTTTGGGGTAGGGCATGACATCTCTGTCCCCATGTCCCAGCCTACAGGCAGGGACAGGAACACTGTGCCCAAGCCTGTGGGCTCCACCCATCCCAAAGTCACACATGCTGTTGTGTTGGTGCTTGACACTGCAGCAGGACTGGGAGGGGAACAAGCAGTGGCGCTGGGGCAGAGCCTGCCAACACAGGCTGGCAGCAGGAGGGTTACCAGCAGTGAGACGGAAGGGCATCACCTGGTCACCCTGTCTGGAAAAGCTCCTCCTGCCTGCTGCTGGGCTGTCTATGCCTGCCTGCTGAACCCACTGCCTGCCTGTCTGCCTGCACCTGCGCTTGACCTGCTTGTGCTTCCCACCAGCCCACTCATGTCCCCTGCCAGCCCACCTGCACCTGCTGCTTCCTGCAGTCCCTGCCAGCCCACCTGCACCCACTGCCAGCTGGCACCTGCTGTCTGCCATCATTCACCCTGCACCTGCCTGCATCCATTGCTGCCTGCACCTGCTGCCTCCACACTCATGCCAGACCTGACTTCCTGGACTCCTGCACCTGCAGGAAGGGACAGCCAGGGGTGCGTGGAGGCAGACACAAGGCAGGGGTTGCCCCCAAGTCAGCCTGTGCCCCCCATGGAAAATCTGTGCCCGCCAAGGCACACACGGCCCTGCGGCCGGCACCACTCAGCACTTGCTATTCTTGGCAGCAACAGCTGGAAAATGGGAGGCAGTGGAGGAATTTTGTTTGCTCCGAGCTGGGCCTGGGCCAGACATCTGGGCTGCAGCTGAGCAGGGAGCAAGACTGGCCTCTTGCCACCCCCGCCACGGCCCCCAGTGACACCCAGCATGACCCCAGCACAGAGCCACTGGCACCCCATGCCCAAGCAGGCGGCAACCAGCTGGCAGCTGCCTGCTCCAGGGACAAGGTGGCCCTGCCACTGCTATCCTGAGCCACTGATGCGCTGAGCCACTAAGTGCAATGAGCATGCTCGCTGTGAGTGCTCAGCTCTGCCCCGGGACAGCGGCTGGCACCGGGGCACCTAATCTTGCGTGGATTTAGGGGCGGGGGGTGGTGTCTGAATGTCTGTTCACGCGTGTCCGTGGGCACGCGTGTTCGCACGTGCGGGTGAGTGTGCGTGTAAGTGCCTGGGTGCATGTGAGCGCCCCCGGGGCCGCGCCTCGGCCCGCCACGCCCCGTCGGGGCCGTCCCGCTCCTTCCCGGCGGAGGCAGAGGGCGGGGCCGGGCCGGGCCGAGCCGAGCCGGGAGCAAGGTGGGTGGCGGGGGTCGGGCGGGGTGCTGAGGGTGCCGGAGCCGGGAGGGTTCCTGGGCCGGTTCGGAGTGCTCTTTCCTCTGCCGTCGGGGCTCGGCCCGGGCTGGTACCGAGAGGCTGACGGCGGGGTCCGGGTCCCGGATTACACCGGAGTGGGGCTGGGGGTGGGTTTGCCCGGACTGGCACCGGGGGTCTCGGGGGTTGGGTCCATACCAGAGTTGGCACTGTGGTCCTGGCGGGGGTTAGCACTGGGGTTCTGGGGTGCTGGCAGTCTCCGCTGCTGCCGTGCCCTCTGCCAGCACTGGGCCGGGGGTCAGCCGGCAAGGAAGGTCGGTGCCGGGGATCTGCCCTCCTTCCTCGGAGAGTGCGGGCAGGTCTCCCTGCCTGCATGGGTCCAGATGGGAGGCAGCTGGAGGGGCTGGCAGGGGCCAGTGGGTCTGTTGCCTCATCCTAGTGCCTCTGGAAATGCCATCAACACCTGCCGCCATCTCCCCAGGCCGCCCTGCAGCACCGTGCCCAGCCACAGCCCATGCTCACTGCCTGCTGTCCTCTGCCTGCCCAGGACCTGCCTCCACCCTGTTGGCCCCTGCCCACAGGAGCCCAGGGCAAGCCCTGGCCAGCCATGCCAGGCAGTGGGCAGACATGCCCAGATCTGTGCTGGGCACTGCCACACACACACTTGTCTGCCCCAGCACGCCATGCTCAAGCAGGGTGTCCTGCTGGAGTGACAGCTGTGGTGCCACAGTGGGGATTTGGTCATCACCGGTGTCCCAGCAAGGCCACGGCAGCTGTGGGTGGCATGGGTGAAACTTGCCAGCTGTGCCAGAGGCTGATGACCAACCTGTGTGACTAGGCTTGTGCTTTGCACGAGGCATGGGTTGGTGCTGGCTGGCACATCCCAGTTGGCCCAGCCTGGCTGTCCACAGCTGTTTGAGGCTACCATGCTTTAGCCAGTGGGCAAGGTGGGGAGCTGTGTGTTGATGCAGTGCCTGTGATAGCCATCACTTCCCAGCCCCCAGGGGACAGCATGCTGGTGCTGGAGCTATGCTTCCTTACCCGATGATGGGCCCCCATAAGGGTAGTGGACACACCAGCATGGGCCTCTCCAGGTGCTGTGAGCACCTGCTCAGCCAGACCCCTCACCGAACCCAGCTCCTGTTCACAGGGTGATGTAAGAAGGGCCAGGGGACAAACAGGAACTGGAGCAATGCAGGAAACTGAAGCATTGGGACCCCACAAGTCCTATGATGGCCAACTTGGCTAGCGTTTTGGAGGCCACTGCCTGCCCAGAGTATCCTGTCCAGTTGGCACCACTCAGGTGCTTAACTTATCCTTGTCCCCCTTCCTGCAGGACAGCTGTGTGCTCACAGGCAGGAGCAGGCAGAGGCCAGCACCTTCCAGCTGCCTGGAAGGTATGGGGATTGTTGGGTGCTGCTCATTTGGGCTCCCTCAGTACCCTCATGGAAGGAGTGGATGAGCTGCTCCCAGAGCCCCTTCAGCTTCAGGGTTGGATTAAAGGAGGTTTAAGAACTGAGGAGGTACACAGCTGTCCCATATTCCCCCAATAACTGTTGGGTCCAGCTTTGTGCTGTGCTGCGATTGCCCTGTAGTGATGCTTGGGACTCTAGATCAGTAGCGTTGGGAAGAGAGGGTGGTCTGGGGACTGTAACCCAAACTAAGCTTCCATGCCCCAGCCACAGGGCCACCAGCCAGACCCCAGCCATGAGCTGTTCACTGCTCCTGCTCGTGCTCCTGCTGTGTGGCCCTACGGTGGGGCACCCCCAGCTCGCTGCCACCCCCCGCCTCAAGCTGTCCTTCTCTGGTGAGTGTGGGAGATGGGCAGGATTGGGGATGGGAGTTCAGATGGGTGCAACGGTTTCATGTCAACACCCCACATTGTCCCAGGGGATGGAAACATCTGGGGAGGAGGGGGATAGGGCAACATGGCAGGAGGAGTGTGAAGCCTCAGTACTGCAGCCTCCCCAGCACTGGTGTTGCCCTCCCCACAGGGTGCTAGGCATTGGCACAGGCTACTTGCCTGCCCTGGGGCCTTCACCCTTGATCCCCAAGAAGTGCCAGCTCAGGCACTCTCATCTGTGGTGCACCACGATGACATTCCAGGGAGTTGGTGCCTTGTCCCAGCTTGGCCACCCTTGGGCTCCGGTGTGGTACGGGGGGCTTTGTCTGGCAGTGGGTCCCAGTGAGCATTTTCCTCCAAGCCTGACAAAGGGCTTCTTGTTACTGCTGCAATGGGATTAGCTCAGTGGCATAGGGAATAGTCCTTTATTCCCGACTGCCTGCCACCAGGGTGAGCAGTGCAAGGATGGGAGCTGGGGGTACAGGGATGAGTCCTGGGAAGCACAGAGATGGGTGCTGGGCAGTGCAGGAATGGGTGTCAGGCTGCTGTGCCGGCACAGGGTCAGTGAACCCTGTCAGGCCAGTGGGACAGGTTTGGGGGAGGGGGAAGCATGGAAGGTGGGCCACGGGAAATGTGTCCAGGACAGGGGAGTGTGCTGGGCAGCAGCAGGTGGCACAGCAGGACCCAGCTGAGTGGTGCTGGTGGGTCCTGGCAGAGCTGCAGGCTCGCCATGGGCTGCAGCTCTTCTCGCTGGAGCGCTCATGCTGCTATGAGGCCCTGCTGCTGGATGAGGAGCGTGGCCGCCTCTTCGCCGGTGCCCAGAACCATCTGCTCTCCTTGGCTCTGGATGACATCAGCCAGAAGGACAGAAAGGTAACTGGAAGGGCCGCATACCTCTCCTTGGTGGCCTTGGGTGCATCCCAGGGCCGAGCAGCATCCTCTCCCCTGCAGATCTACTGGCCGGCACCGGTGGAGTGGAGAGAAGAGTGCAACTGGGCTGGCAAGGACATCACTGTGAGTGTCAGAGGGTGCCAGAGGGGTGCCAGGGTTGTTCCAGCACCACCTATTGTGCCCTTTGTCTGCAGGCTGAGTGCATGAACTTCGTGAAGATCCTGCATCGCTATAACCGGACCCACCTGTATGCCTGTGGCACTGGCGCCTTCCACCCCGTCTGTGCCTTCGTAGAGGCTGGCCAGCAGGAGAAGGTGAACCCTCCGCTCGTGCTCCACCATGGGCCCTGACTGCCACCACCCAGCTGGCCCACATTGTTACCCACCCCCAGGAGCCCATCTTCAAGCTGGATCCCCGGCGCACTGAGGACGGCAAAGGGAAGGCTCCCTATGACCCCCGGCACATGGCTGCCTCCGTCCTCGTGGGTAAGGGAGAGCTGTACCCACTGCCAGGGTGCTGGGGGTGTGAAGGATGCCAGGGTGTCCTCTATAATGCTTCCCTTGGTGCCTACCAGGTGAGGAGCTCTACTCTGGGGTAGCCACCGATCTGATGGGCCGTGATTTTACCATCTTCCGCAGCTTGGGCCGCCGTCCCTCTGTGCGCACTGAGCAGCATGACTCTCGCTGGCTCAACGGTCAGTGCTGGGGAGCAGGAGGGCAGTGGGACCACCAGCACCTGGGTGCAGCATTGCTGCTCCCTGGAGGCATCAGGGCAATGAGTTCTCCGGGCACCCACCACTGCCTGTGGAGGATGATTTGGGAGGTCCCTGTGCCCCTTGCAGACCCCCAGTGCCTAGTGGAACCCCACCCTCACTCTGCCTCTGCCCTGCAGCTAGACAGGGGTCAGTCTGAATCCTCCTGGGATGCCAGCAAGTGCCCCAGCGTCCCTAGGGAGCAGATCTAGCAGGGGCACTGGAGGCAGCACACCTCTACCCCCAGAGCCCAAGTTCGTGGCCGTTTTTTGGGTGCCAGAGAGTGAGGACCCTGATGACGACAAGATCTACTTCTTCTTCCGTGAGATGGCAGTGGAGCATCAGCAGGGGCTGGGCAAGATCAGCTTTGCCCGCATCGGCCAGATCTGCAGGGTAGGGGCAGAGGTGGGTGGGCTGGGGGCTGAGGGTGCTTGAGGGTGCTGTTGCTGACATTGGTACCCTGGGTCTTCTGGCAGAATGATGTGGGTGGGCAGCGCAGCCTGGTGAACAAGTGGACGACTTTCCTGAAGGCTCGGCTTGTCTGCTCCGTGCCAGGACCTGATGGGACGGACACCCACTTTGATGAGCTCCGTGAGTGGGGTTTTGGGGGTGGTCCCCCATGATGTTCACAGGCAGTCCTGGTGTGGGAGGGCAGTGCTGACGCCCTCCTGGCTTCCAGGGGATGTCTTCCTGCTGCGGACAAGGGACAAGCGCAACCCCCTGGTCTACTCTGTCTTCTCCACCTCCAGGTTTTGCCCACTCCCCACCCTATTTCTGTTGTGCCTTGCAGTGCCACCATCACCTTTTACACCCTCTCTTTCCCACCAGCTCTGTTTTCCTGGGCTCAGCCATCTGTGTCTACACCATGGCTGACATCCGCCGGGCTTTTCTGGGCCCTTTCGCACACAAGGAGGGGCCCAGCTACCAGTGGGTGTCATACCAGGGGCGTGTGCCATACCCCCGCCCAGGCATGGTATGTGGCACAGGGCTATCACAGCTGGTGCTGCCAGTGGGATAACGGTACCTGAGGTGGGTGAAGAGCAAGACCCCACTCAGTGCTGCTTCCCTGCAGTGCCCCAGCAAAACTTTCGGCACCTTCGGCTCCACCAAGGACTTCCCAGATGAGGTGATCCAGTTTGCCCGACACCACCCGCTGATGTACAACCCAGTGCTGCCCCATGGCCTGCGTCCTCTCTTCCTGCAAGCCGCTGTGCCCTACACCTTCACCCGCATCGCTGTGGACCGTGTCACTGCGGCTGATGGCCAATATGATGTGCTCTTCATTGGCACAGGCATGTGGTCACCCTGGGGCCAGGGTGGTGGGGGGGACAGCTGGGGGATGATGTCAGAGCTGGGACCCCTGGCCTCACCCCTCCCTGCTCGCAGATATGGGCACAGTGCTGAAGGTGGTGTCAGTGCCCAAGGAGAGTTGGCACCGCATGGAGCCACTGCTGCTGGAGGAGCTCCAGGTCTTCCCGGTAAGAGGGTGGTTTTCTGTCTCCCCATCATCCCTCCTGGCATTTCCTTGTGTTGACCATGCTCTGGGTCATGCCAAGGCACTCAAGGTGCCAGGGTGTTGGAGCTGGCAGCCCAGACATCTGGGTCCCCCTGCAAGCACTAATGCCTGCCCACGCTGTGCCCACAGAATGCCACTCCTATCACCAGCCTGCAGCTCTCCTCCAAGCGGGTAAGGGGTGGGTGACCCTGGATGGGTCCCCGTGTCCTGCCATGACTCTGCCCAGCCCTGAGCCATGACATTGGGGTGCTCAGTCCTGCTCTACCCCCTCAGCAACAGCTCTACGCTGGTTCAGCCACAGCACTGGTTCAGCTGCCCCTACACCGCTGCAGTGCCTATGGCAGAGCCTGTGCCGAGTGCTGCCTGGCACGGGACCCATACTGTGCCTGGGATGGCACTGCCTGCACCCACTACATTCCCAACACCAAGAGGTAGGTGAAGCGCCATATTTCAGACCTGAGGTGGCCAGCATGTCACAAGGCTACAGTGAAGGCGTGGGCCCTGCTGCCACAGCTCCTGCTCCTCTGACACTTTACCACAGGCGTTTTCGCCGACAGGATGTCCGCAACGGTGACCCCAATGTGCTGTGCTCCAAAGGTGAGCCAGGACCCACCCGGGGGTTGGGGGTCAGCCCTATTGGGGTGTGGAGCTGACAGTTGGACTGTGTCCTCCCCAGATCCCTGGCAGGGCACTGTGCCCCAGAAACAGCTGTATGGGGTAGAAGGGAGCACTGCCTTCCTGGAATGTGTCCCCAAGTCCCTGCAAGCCCACATCCTCTGGATGTACCAGCGCACCCCAGATGACCCACAGCGAGAGGTAGGCTTTCCCCTATCAGGTGATGCTGGTGGGATGATGCTGTGCTCAGCTGACTGATGGTCCTCATGGATGTCACAGGTGCAGATGGACGAGCGGGTGGTGCAGATGGAGAGGGGTGTCCTGCTGCGCAGTGTACAGCATGCCGACGCTGGCCTCTACCTCTGCCAGGCCACAGAGCATGGCTTCACCCAGCCCCTGCTGCGGCTCTCCCTGGAGGTGATCAGCACCCAGCATGCAGCAGGCAGGGCACCTGCTAGGGACCCCCAGCTAAGCGCCGGGCCTCCCAGTCACAAGGTCTGGTACCGGGACTTCCTCCAGCTAGTGGAACCCCCACCACTGGGGGCTGCAGACAGGGTCTGCCAGCGGCTCTGGAGCCGGAGAAGACCCCTGCCACCAGCCCGTGCCCACAGTAGACCCCCTGGCCATAGTGAAGGGAAGGAGCCACGCAGAGCCCGGCATCGGCGCACCCACGAGGGGCCACGGGCAGAGCGAGGCCCCCGCAGCACATGTCCCTGGTGACCCTAGGCCAGCCCCAGACACTGGGCTCTGCCCAGAAATGGGGCCATGGGCAGAGGGGTAAAGCCCCTGCTAGCCTCATTTGCCCTAATGGCAGCACCAGAGCAGGGGGCTGCAGCTCAAGAGCCACGAGGGCAGCTGGACTGACCACCCCACCAAGGGGCTGCTGGCCACTCTAGCCACTGTCTCCAGCATCAGCGGAGGGACCCAGGCAGAAGCCGCAGAGTCACCAAAGTATTTATTAATGACTGTTACGGATGAATGTAAACCTGCCCCGGCCAGGGGGGCACAGGGCCAGGCTGTGTCTCGGTGCAAGGCAGTGGAGGGAACAGAGCATCAGGGCCACCCTCGGGTCACTGGGAGCTGCAGGGGGGAGTGGGAACCCAGCGAGGCACCACAGGTCCTGGTGGGATGTGGGAGGCCTGGCAGGAGAAGGGTGGTCCTGGGGGAAGATGTGGGGCACAGATGGTGCCCATTGCCCCAGGTGCAGAGCAGGGGTGTGGGGAGGGGGAGTTTTTACTAATTGAGCACAATAAAACAGAGGACTCAGCCCTGTGTCCCATGTCTGTCCCAGAGCACAAGGGGTACTAAGGGAAGGGATAGGGAGGTGGAACCCAGCCCAGTGTCCTACAACAAAGACCTCCACTGGCACCCTGAACAAAGAGCCTCAAGGTGCTCAGCAGCACTTGGGGTGCTGGGGGAGTGCTGCACAACATCTACAAGGTCATCAGGGTTTCCCCAGTCTTCGTGGCCATGCACGCTTTTACTTCTGAAGGATAAAACAGTCCCAAAATAAAACCAATAGCAGAGCTCTTAAGGCAGTGACAGAAGATGACCTCAGAGTCTTGCAGCCTCCCACTGCCTGCCAGGACTTCCTTGTGACACTGTCACCAGCCACATCCCACTGCCTGGAATGGCACTATGCCACCAGCACTGGCCATGTCGCAGCACTGGCTGTGCCCCAGCCCAGACACTTGAGCCCCTGGCATGGGTGCAGACAGGCAGAACATCCCCAGCCCCTCAAAGAGAGCCTGGCACAGGGTCCCTTTGCTGGGGCACCAACTCTTTCCAGCTAAGCACTCAAGGGACACCCTGGGTGGGAGTCCCTGGAGTGATGACACCATTGAGATGGTGGCCCAGGAAGGTTTAAAAGCTGCTGCAGGCAGGACCAGGGCGAGTTGAGGCAGAGGATGGATTTTGGTTTTTTTCATGAGGTTTGTCTGGTACTGGGCTGGCATTCCTGATCCCACTTGGCAGCACCACTGCACTGCATCCACGTATCCCTGTGCTGTCCCAGCAGCTGGTGGCGTTAGAGTTCCTCCCCCTGACCACTCCCCCTGTGCCTTTTGGCACCATCACCAACCCAGAAAACACAAGGATCCACCAAGGCATTTATTTCTAGTGTGACAGGGGTACAGAGGCACAGGCTGATGTTGAAGACAAGGCTCAAGAGAGTGAGCCGACAGGGAACTGGGGGTCTGCACCTCCCCGAAGCTGCAGGACCATGCTGATGATGCTCCTGGGCTGGACGTTGTAGTGTGCCAGTGTGTACCGGTCATCCAGCGTCTCAGAGTCGTATATCATTTCCTGCTGCTCAGCGCGAACCCCTTGCCGGGCTTGGACCTGCAATTTCAGCTGACGGACAGTGTCAGTGGGCCTCACTGTATAGGTGGTGGACTTGTTCTTGGGATCCTTCACAAAGACCTCCATCTCCTGGGGCTCAGTTTGCAGCAATATCAGTGTGGTGTTGTAGAAGATACCATGGCTAGCCAGGGTCTCTTGATAGTGCAGGATGCTGCCATCTGACTCCTGCTCTGTCAGGCGCTGCCTGTACCAGGGGATGCTCCATGCCTTCTCAATCTCCTCCTTCAGCTGCCGTATGGTGATGCGTGGGCTAACGGTCCTGCGCAGGCTGGTGCCAGTCAGCTGCCTCACCTCAATTGTCACAGGCCGGGCTGGCTGTTGGGACAGAAGAGCAGGTGGGCACAACCAGCAGGAGCAGAGGGGGCTCTGAGGCCCATAGGTGCAAGCAGCCTTACCTGCACGTTCCAGGGCCGAGCAGTGTTGATGCAGGGCAGCGAAAGGTGGCGGGCAGCTTCCTGCGCCATCAGGGTCCAATTGTTGCCTTGGCCCAGGATGCCTGTGGGTTCGGCAGGGTCCAGGATGACAGGGCTGCAAATATATAAAGCCAGAAATGCCATCAGCTTCAGGCAGCACTGCGTGAGGGCTAGCATGGCTCTCACTGGGCACTGTCCTCACCAGGATCTCTGAAGCAGTTTCTTGACATGAGAGCCAATCTCTCTGTGCTGGAGCGAGTAGAACCACTCCCAGTAGATGCAAATTTCTTGGTACTGGCGCAGCAACTCCAGCACCGTACGGAAGCCCTCAGCTGTGACAAAGTATTCATTGGAGCCTGTGCCCTCCTCCCAGGCATAGATGGTCAGCAGCTCCAGGGCATACTTGGGGGGCAAGTCTGCAGTGGAGTGCTGTGACTTCAGCTGTGGGAGAGAAGATGGGAATAGGGGTGAGGGACAGACAGGGAGAGTGCCTAGTGTGGTCCAGGGAAGCTGGGCAGCTCCTCACCTCCTTGTACCAGTGCTTAACCAAGCGCAGAAGATTCTTCAGCTTGGCAGGGCAACGCTTCACAAATTTCTTCTGCAGCTCAGTGAAGCAGGGGGAGAACTCCCCAGGCTTACTGTTGGCATTCAGAAGCTCCACATACACCTTTGGGTCTGGTGGGGTCTCCCCACGCACATGCCCTGTGAGATGAGAAGGAAGGTGAGAACCATCCCAGTGCTGATGCTGTAGCCCAGCTCTGTGCCAGCCCACAGCCCTTACCCAAGGCATCATAGGCAGGCAGGATGTCCACATCAATGGACTCTGAGGTCTCCGTGGAGTAGATAGTGAGGCTGAGGGACCGTGGCTTATTGCCACGTATTTTGTACCGGGGCTCACTGATGCGCGCAGTGAATGACAGCTTTAGACGGCAGGCATGCAGCCTCTCCTTGATCAAATCCAGGATATGCTTTCTCTCCTGCCTCTGATCCTGGTAGCTGCAGAAGCAGCTGAGGAAGAGCACCACATCAGCATCGGAGTTGTTCTGCAGGGCTGTGCCCTTGCCTGCTGAGCCACCCTGCAGAGAGATACTTTGCCTGCTCAGCACTGCTGCCCCTTCATGGAGATCACCTGCCACTGTTCCTGAATCTGTCAGGGGAAACTGAAGCAGGGCAGGTGCTGGAGCAGTGGGACAGAACAAAGGGTGGCAGCAGGGCTGCTGGCTGATCTCTGAGCCAGGCAGCACTCACCTTGACAGTCTTGAGAACTCGAATGTCCTCAAAGCAGTCCTCCTTCAAGAAGTCACATATTTTCTTCACCGTATCCTTCACCTGCTGGAGGAACGTTGTGCTGGGCTGCAGAACCTCCATGATCCAGCCATCCAGCTTGTTGGCAGCCACTGTGCTCAGCCCTTTCATGGGTATTACCTGCCCTACATTCATCCTGTCAGGTGTGCTGCTGCCTTCTCCTGACTTGCTGCTCCGTCTCTGTGTCTGCGTCTGCCTGCAGCAGCTTTTAAACCTTCCTGGGCCACCACCCTGATGATGTCACCATCACGCAGTTAAGGTGTCCCTGAGGCTTTACCTCTCCCCAGCCCCCGGGGACCTCGTGCCTGGAGACATGGCTTGGTGCGAGTGGCACAGTGCTATTCCAGGTAATGGGACGTGGCCAGTGACCAGCAGGGCTCGTGTCACCATAGACTAGTGCCACCAGAAGCCCTGGTTTCACCCTAGGCAATGGGATGTGTCAACACAGGTATCACTATTTGTGATGAGATGCAGCCAGTGCCAATGCCACAGGAGGCTCTAGTGCCCCTGCAGGCAATGTGACACAGTGAGAGCCAGTGCCACTGGGGAGTCCAGTGCCCCTCACAGAGCTGGCAGGATGGCAGGACAGAGAGGCCTTAAGTGCCGGTTTCGGCAGAGTCGGGAGTTTCTGTTCCAGCCTCAGTTTCGATTTCCACCTCCTACATCTGGAAACGAAAGTGCAAGGAGCACCCACAACAGATTTGCCCTCCATCCGCCCTCCCTGGTCCCTGCCACCGCCCATGGAGCCATGGGCATCAGAAGGTGGCCAGGCAGGAGTGCGGGCAGAAGTGGGAATAGGAGCAGGTAACTGGGCAGGCAGGGATACAGGCAGGGGCAGGGACAAGAGATAGACACAGGCAGGAGCAAGGCAAAGAAGCAGGGATTTGGGCAGATTGTGCAGGCAGGGGCAAGATCAGGGGCAGAAGCCACAAGCGTTTCACACCTCATCTGTGTGGGCTGTGGATCCAGGTGACACCGTGATGAGAAAGACAAGACTCATTCTTTATTTGAGCTAAATCGGGGCACCTCAAATGTGGTTTCACATGTGGCTCTGACACCCTGCAAGTGTTGGGGCTCAGCACTGTTCTGCCAGCCCCTACCTAGCCCTGTCACACTTTCTCTGCAAAGCCCTTGCAATTCTATGGCATCATCATCCTTTTTTTCCCCAGATGTCCGTGGAGTTCATCTCGCTACAGACCAGGCAATGTGATGATCTCAGGGAGGGGCTGGGGAGCTGCCCTTATCTTGGGAGTCCAGCTTTAATCCTTTGTGGTGGGGCTGTTCTCTTCTTCATTCTCACAATGAGCCGGTGTCCTGTAGCCAGGCCTGCTGAACAGTGGCTGTGCTGTGTACAGCATAGACTTACGTATCCTAAAAATCACAGAACCATACAATAGCAGGTTGGAAGGGATCTCAACTTCAACCTGGTCCAACCTTTCCTGGGATAGACTTGGTCTAGACAAGCTGGTCCAGCCCCTGTACAGCCAAATCATAGAAGTGTCCAATGTTGGGGACTCCACCACTTCTCTGGGACATTACTGGAAAATCTGTGGCTTCACAAGCTCTCAGAGACTGAGGTTTCTGAGAGCAGCTTTCCTTTAACGGCACTGGGTGAGTGGAGGATCATTTCTCAAAGCAGAACTATACCCCATGAGCCAGGAACGGGCATTTTGCAGACAAGTTCCATGCCTATGCAATTATTTGTCCCAATAGACCCATACATGTTCATAGTCTGTTTACACACACCAATTCTTCCTGTGGCTGAGTCCTCCAGTGGTCATCTGTGCTCTTAGGGGGACTTCTTACTTCACCTTATCTTCAGTTACATCTCTTAACTGATTTTTCACTGTGGGCCTCCTGGCTGGTCTCCAGCCCACAAAGCTGGCTTCAACTGGTATTGCTCCCACTCATCCCCATCATGAAGCTAACCACCCTGTGAGTGAAAATCCACCTAGCTCTGAGAGTAATTTATTAATCCATGTTTCCTCTGCTCCTGGTCTAAGGTCTCATGATTGTCTAGCTTCTACCAATTTGTTGATTTAAACTTACAGTAGCATTGGAAATATGTACACAGCAGTGATCATGGTCTAGTATCAGGTATCTGCACACTCCATGCTCCTTCAATAACAACAAATTAATGCTGACTGGTTCTGAAAAACTGCTTCCGTGTTTGTTTGCACCTGTGTTTATCGCTGGTTTAGGCTTTGAGCTGTCACATTGGCTAGCACTTCCACTTGCCATGTTAAGTTATCCAATTTATATTTATTCTCTAAAGACAAGTAGCAAGAAGCTCTGAAAGCCCCATCCAACTTGTATAGCTACACTTGCTGGTTCCTTTGAGTGTTCATACCTCGCTTTATCCTGGTCCAGTACGACACCTGAACTGGGCGCTCTTTCCACGGAGGACACAGTGTAAGAAGGCCTGACATTACGTGAACTGGCTGGGTTGTACATGTGAGACAGGTGATTCATTTTCCATTGCGTAATATCCACACCGAGTAGCCTTGCTCTTTGGACAAGATCAAACATCCTGTTAACATGTGACACTCATGTTTAATGATGTATATATTGTTTGAGGGAAGGAAGTTCCATCCTGGTCAGACCTATTCATATTTATTTGTTTTAGATGACAATTTGTAATGTTACAGCTGGTGGTACAGTTCTTTCAATTTTCACTTATCCATAACTTTCCTGGGAGTCTCCATTGAAACCTCAAAGTTGCACTGTGGACAAGATGGTCATTAGAGACAGTCAGCATGGCTTCACCAAAGGCCTTTCGATAGCCTTTTATGAGGGCATAACCAGGTGGATAGATGATGGCAAAGCAGTGGATGTGGTCTATCTTGATTTCAGTAAAGCATTTGACACAGTCTCCCACAGCATCCTTGCATCCAAACTGAGGCAGTGTGGTCCGGACGATGGGGTAGTAAGGCGGATCGTTAACTTGCTGCAGGATAGAAGCGAGAGAATAGTAGTCAGTGGGACAGAGTCTAGTTGGAGGCCTGTATCTAGTGGAGTCCCCCAAGGGTCACTACTGGGATCAGTCCTATTCAATCTATTCTTTAGTGACTTGGGTGAGGGATTAGAGTGCTCTGTCAGCAAGTTTGCTGAAGACACAAAGCTGGGAGGAGTGGCTGACAGCCCAGCAGTCTGTGCTGCCATTTCGTGGGACCTGGACACTCTAGACAGCTGGGCAGAGAGAAATTTAATGAAATGTAACGAAGGCAAGTGTAGAGTCTTGCATCTGGGCAAGAACAACCCCCAGTATAGGTTGGGGACTGACCTGTTGGAGAGCAGTGTAGGAGAAAGGGACCTGTAGGTCCTGGTGGACAGCAGGATGACCATGAGCCAGCAATGTGCCTTTTTGGCCAAGAGGGCCAACAGCATCCTGGGGTGGATCAGAAGAGGGGTGGTTAGCAGATCAAGAGAGGTTCTTCTCCTCCTTTGCTCTGCCCTGGTGAGACCACATCTGGAGTATCTGTCCAGTTCTGGGCCCCTCAGTTCACGACAGATGTGGAGGTGATGGAGGGAGTCCAGCATAGAGCAACGAGGATGATGAGGAAGTGGAGCACCTCCCTTATGGGAGCTGGGTCTCTTTAGCTTGGAGGAGACTGAAGGATGACCTCATTAATGTCTATAAATATTTGAAGGGTGGATGTGAGGAGGATGGAGCCAGGCTCTTCTCAATGTCATCTAGTGATACAGCGAGGGGCAGTGGGTGTAAGCTGGAACATAGGAGGTTCCATATGAATATGAGAAGGAACTTCTTCCCAGTGAGGGTGATGGAGCACTGGAACAAGCTGGCAAGGGGAGTTGCGGAGTCTTCGGAAACGTTTAAGATCCGCCTGGATGTGTTCCTGCGTGACTTAGTCTAGGTGATCCTCCTGTGTCAGGGGGATTAGACTAGATGATCTTTCAAGGTCCTTTCCAATCCCTAATGTTCTGTGATTCTATGAATCAGATCCATACACTCTCCAGTTTTGCTTATAATATCTCTTTAATAATTTTCCTGTATTAATATATTTTTAATTTTGGAACTGCTGCAATATTTAGAATGCAATTACACTTTTGTTTGCTGGGTTCTTCTTGCCAATTTCTTGTGTTTTGAAGGCTCTCACTGATTGCTTCTCATTTTGCATTCCTGATGGCCCCTTCAGACAGGCAGGCTCCGAGCTAATTAGTAGAGCTTTGTTCATGAACATTTGTTTCCTCCAAAAAGTCAGCAGGAAGAAAGGAAGGAAACTCGTGAACAGTAGTACCTGATATGCAGTTTGAGAGGCTGTAATGTTAACTGGAATGTGCTGTAATGTTTAAACTAAAATCCACCACTTTAGAAATTATTAATTCATGCACAGTGTTGGGGAAGTTTACAGTCCAAAGCCAAGCAGGATGATTCGCTACTGCAGCTTTATAAGAAGCAAAACCTGGCATGCAAGAATGGTGTCAGTAGTTCAACCACCTTGTGAAATGACTCTAAAATTTAGTGGTTAGCCCCTCAGACTGAGCTGTGTTTTACTCCTTGTTTGGGAAGCTCCAACCTTTTCTTGTTTTCTTCTGTCCTTCATTTTTCATCCTTTGATTTGAAGTGTCCCTGACTGCTGCTTTAAACAGATTGTGCCTCATGGAAGGCTGTTCTCTGTCTTTTGTCAAAGTTGAAAGTGGATATGTGTGAAAGTCTCCACCAAGGATTGAGATGAGGGCTGGATCAAGAGAAGGATTGGGCTTTCTGAGGTGGTAGAGCAACAAAATTTAATACCTTTGGCATGTAAGAAACACTGTGACTGGTCATCACTGAGTGCTTCTGAATAAGGGCACCAATTTGGAAGTATGGACAGGCATTAATGTCTCTTTACCTCCTGTAATGTCCATGGCATCACCTTTTTGCTCTTTGAGGTATTGTAGTCCTAGTTTGGTGGGACCACCTCTGGTCAGAAGGACCTTTCTTGTTCAAAGATAGTATTGATCGTTATGTTTATTGCAGAATCTGTGCTGCTGCATTGAGATGGAATCTCATTTTCTTTCTGGATAATTTTTTGGGTTTTCATAGTAAAGGATTAATAAATTGCTTTAATTACTATTGCCTATCTGCAGAAGGGAGTGTTGACAGCACTGCTACCGGCCTGCAATATCCATCTGGCAGATATTGCTTAGATCTTCTCCAAAGTCAGGGCATTTCCCTCAGGTCTGCTCATGCTCCTGCCCTGAAGAACATACACCATGCATCTAGTCACAGTAATTCTGTAAACAAGTAATTCTTAATGACCAGAAAAAGATTTCTCTCTCTGTGTATGAATTAAATCTTCTCTGAAGTCTCCCAGCTGAGGGTTTTGGGAGGGGGTCTAGCACATTACCTGCTATAGAGAAGATGAAGAATAAGTATTCCTGTTGCTTCAAAGCAAGGCAACCAGAATATTGATGAAGAGCTGGCTTCTGCAAAGATGTATGTTAATCTTTCTGAAGTGAGTGTTTATTCAAGGAAGTTTCTGCAGAGATTGCCCATAAATTTGATGTTGCTTTAAGTGATGAGTAGAATACATATTTCCTTGAAAGGAAGTGGAGCATATTGTTCCCATTAAAATCTGAGTGTATATTTTGTTAGCTGGTCATGTCATACCTGAAACTTCTCCGGACTAGGCAGTGCAATGTGCTTTGCAGTTGGAAATAGTTCGTAACAGAGATTAAAATTTGGGATGGTTTTGATTAAAATCAACATATGGAATGACAGTTACTAAAATGCAGATAAAAGCTAGTACAACGAATTAATAAGGGGCAGTGATAATAGAATGGCCATCACTTAATATTTTATGTAGGTTCATAAAACATCTTTTCAAATTTTGAATCAACAGATGGTAAAGAAATGCAATAGTAATGAGCTCATTTCTATGTAAATGACTGTCATTCTATTCTAGGCTACCCATGCTTCATGGTATCCTGCTAGATATCGGTAAGTGTGGTCATGAAAATAAGCTTTTTCAGGAAACTCTTCCAAAAATCAATTTAAATGCAAAGTCTTTGCCTGTTTTTTAAGTTTTCAAAAGTCATTCATAAAGTTATATCAGTTTGTAATAATAATTCAGTGCATTTTCAGGAGCTGAGTGCCATACAAGTTTGGAGCTCTAGGACAGTACCAGAAGGAAATTTCTTTGCACTTTGCAAGTCTCTTGGAAGAACCAGTCAGTGTAGGTGGCTACCGGTGTACCCAGTCACTTGAAGTAAATATGCAAAAATTCCATATTGTGTAGGTGCTTTTGTATCACCTACACTCAGTATTCACTAAGCTCCATATTTTCTGTAAAGGTACAGATTGAAGGGTGGAAGGAATGAATTTATAGTGAGTTTTTACAAGAAAACCTTGTCCCTTAGAGTTTTCCGTAGTACATATGGTGCAGAATCGTGCCATGTGCCTTCTGTACAACCAATAGCTGGAGTTTTGAATATAATATTCTCACTGAATGTCTGTCAACAAGCAAAGACTGATATAGTTTATGTTCAGATATTCTTAGTAGCCAGATATGGGGAAATGAAATCTAGCTTCCTTAAACAGAGAGAATCACAGAATCATTCAGGTTGGAAAAGACTCTTGGGATCATTGTGTCCAACCCATCAACCCTACTCTACCAAGTTCATTTCTAAACCAGATCCCCCAACTAAATCCCTCCATCTAAATGACTTTTAAACACCTCCAGGGATGGTAACACAACCCCTTTTCCAGTGTCTGACTACTCCTTCTGTGAAAATAGTTTTCCTAATATCTAGTCTAACCCTCCCCTGGTGCAGCTTGAGGCCTTTCCTTCTTTTTCTATCTCTAATTATCTATGAGAAGAGACCAGCACTCACCTATCTACAGTGTCCTTTCATGTAGTCGTAGAGAGTGATGAGGTTTCCCCTCAGCATCCTCTTCTTCAAACTAAACAAACCCAGCTCCTTCAGTCACTCTTCGTAAGATTGATTCTCCAGGCCCTTCACCAGCTTCATTGCCCTCCTCTGCACCTGCCCCAACACCTCAATATCTCTATTGTATTGAGGATCCCAGAACTGGACACAACAGACATTCACCTAGTTATCTTCATCTGGAGTGTTCTCAACATGTCAGTACCTCATGGAGGCTTGATGCTGCAGGAACTGCAAGAACACACCCCAAAGTTGTAAACATTAAAGATGTTTTCTGTTCCCCCCATATAGCATCAGTTCTATTTTATTCCAGCTACTCCTGCAGCTTTTCTGAGGAGAGGAATGCCTTGTGTTTGGGAAATAAGCTAGCAGGTTTCTTGCCATCTTTGAAAATTCGCTCATTCTTGGACAACAGTCATGAGATCTTGCAGAAACAGACTACTTTAAAAGCCAAAACAGACCACCAAACCCTCAGAAGTATTCCAGAAAGTAGAAATTAACCCGATGTTGAGTGTGTGTATTAAACCTTTAATTAAACAGAATCTGATAATCTCTGTTAGGTTTTCTTACTTTTAGAGCATGGACAACATTTTAATGTGGCATGAAAAGCTGGTAGACCTACAGCTCAAGATTTATGAGCCAGACTGTTTTAAGGAAGCCAAAGATCTGGGGTTTTGAGTGCTGAGAACTGAGATTGATGCATGAATGATTCCTTTTTTCTGATGAGAAACTGCAGACGCTGAGGTTCTCATGGGAGGTGCAGAGACAAACATCCCTTCTGGCTTTTCACCCAGGACTCTGCCGACCTTGGGGGAAAAAGCACTAAGTTAGATAATTACATGTATCTGCTTCAAGAAAAGATGCAGTGGAAAAGCCTAAGGAGTGAGCTCACTTGCATAGAGTAGGAAAGAGTGTGCGTCGTCTCTCTGCGGGACTCTCTTTCCCTGTGTACAGGCTGTTACTGCTTTCGTGGTGGATGACAACTGGACAGAATGGACTGGGCTGGGATCTTGGAACTGGGTTGTGAGTCTGTTGAATACATTCTGTGACAGATTTGGGTGGATCTTCCTGTTCCCATGGACGTTTTCTTTGCCTCTGGGTTTCTTACTAAGATGTTTCTGGCCACAGGTTTTTTCTTTTTCATCTTTAATGGCTGGCTGTGCAGATGAGGGGTTTGAATGTAACCTCAGTAAATTTGCAGATGATACAAAATGAAGCGGGAGTGTCAATCTGCATGAGGGTAAGGAGGTGATGCAGAGGGATTTAGACAGGCTGGAGTGATGGGCTGAAACCGGTGGGATGAGGTTGAACAAAACCCAGTGTAGGGTCATGCACTTCGGTCACAACAACGCCCAGTAGCTAGAGGCTTGGGGAACAGCGGCTGGAGAGCTGCCTGGCAGGAAAGGAGCTGGGAGTCTTGTTTGGCAGCTGGCTGAATAGGAGCCAGCAGTGTACCAAGGTGACTAAGAAGGCCAATGGCATCATCCAGGCCAATGATTCTGGCCTAGATCAGGAACGGTGTAACCAGCAGGAGTAGGGAGGTGATGGCACCCCTGTACTCTGCACTTGTGAGACTACACCTTGGGTACTGGGTCTGGTTTTGGGTGCCACACTACAAGAAGGACATTAAGGTGCTGGAGTGGGGCCAAAGAAAGGCAATGAGGCTGGTTAGAGGTCTGGAAAACAGGCTGAGGGAACTGAGGTTATTCAATCTAGAGAAGAGAAGGCTGAGAAATTTCTCTCTACAGCTAACTAAAAGGAGGTTGTAGTGAGGCTGGTGCTAGTCTCTTCTCCCAAATAGTAATGATAGGATGAGGGGAATCAGCCTCAAGTTGCATGAGGGGAGGTTTAGATGGGATCTTAGGAAGAAGTTCTTTGCTGAGAGAGTGGTTGGGCACTGGAACAGGCTGCCCAGGGAGGTGGTAGAGTCACCATGTCTGGAGGTGTTTAAAAACTGTATAGCTAGAGCACTTGAGGCCGTAATCTAGGGGTTAGGGAGACGGGATGAGGGCTGGACTTGATGATCCTGGAGGTCCTTTCCAACCATAATGATTTTATGATTCTATGGCTCCTCTTTACGTTATATGGATATTCAAGTGTGTATTCTGCTGATGGCTGTGTTCCTCAGACTAGCTTACAGGTTTTGGTGATAATATACTGCTCTATACCAATTAATAGACTTTCAATAGTGGTCCTTACTGGATAAGTAAATCTCCAAGTGTTTGGAGCAATATGGACCTTAATGAAACTTCAGTTCAGTTAAATCCTAAAGGAAAAGATCAGGAGCATAAATTCACCCAAATTCACTAAATAATTTAACTATTTCTTGCTTTAAGTGTTTAAGTGTTGTTGAACTGGGGTCTAAGTGCACATCTATTGGAGCGGAGAAGTGGGCATTAACATGAAAACCTGAAAGAACTGGTTTGATTGATAGCTTTGAAGGAAATGCCAAGGATAAATATAAGTGCTGTTGATTGCAATTGATGTGGGCAAGTGGTAATCAACTGCTAATCTAAACAAACAAGACTCCAGCAGATATTTGAACTCTTCACCTTTCCACTTGTCTTTGAGTTGCCTTTCCCAAACCCATTTCGAAACAAATTTTACACTTGTAATATTTCTCGTATGTTTCATACACTGTGGGGTATTTAATGATAAAAATAGCTGTTTTTAAAAGGAAAATTTCTGGAAGAAGAGAATTACTATAACTTTGGGAAAGAGGTGGCCTCTTTATCTACTTTAGAATAAATCCTTAGTAAAGGATTTGGAACTTGTGTCGTATGAGTAATGCCTGAGGCATCTGGGGCTGTTCAGCCCAGAGGAGAGGAGATTGAAGAGAGACCTTGTTGCTATCTACAGCTACTTGAAAGGAGGCTGGTGGTCTGTTCTCCCTAGTGGCCAGTGATAGGATGGGGGGAAACGACCATAAGTTGCACCAGGGGAGGCTCAGATTGGATGTCAGGAGGAATTTCTTTACTGGAAGGGTTGTCAACACTGGAACAGCCTGCCCAGGGAGCAGGTTGAGTCCCCATCCCTGGAGCTCAGAGTAATCTTGTAGAATTACAGAATGATAGAATCGTCTAGTTTGAAGGGACATTAAAGATCATCTAGTTCCAACCCCCTGCCATGGACAGTGGCGTCTTTCACCAGACCAGGTTGCCCAGAACCCCAGCCAACCTGGCTTTGGACACTTCCAGGGATGGAGCAGCCACAACCTCCCTGGGGAACCTGTTCCAGCACCCTCACTGTAAAGAATTTCCTCCTCATATCTCATCTAAACCTGCCTTCTTCTAGCTTAAAGCTATTTCCCTTTGTCCTATCAATACAGATGTTTCTAAAAAGCCTTTCTTATAGTCCCCCCCTTTAGGTACTGGAAGGATGATATAAGTGTTCCCCAGAGCCTAATCCTTGGTATCAATACAGGCTGATGTATACCCACCTGGATGTGTTCTAGACTTGGTCTAGGTGGTCCTGCTCTGGCAGGGGGATTGGACTAGATGGTCTTTCCAGGTCCCTTCCAATCCCTAATGTACTGTGAATCTGTGTATCTGGGTGCTTGAGAGCAATCCTATAGAGAAGGACTTGGAGTTACTAGCCAATGAAAAGCTGGACATGAGCTGACAGTATGTGAGTGCAGCCCAGAAGGCCAACCATAACCTGTGCTGCACCAAAAGCAGGGTGGTCAGCAGGCTGAGGGAGACGATTCTTCCTTTCTACACTGCTCTTGTGGCACCCCACCTGGACTACTGCATCCAGCTCAACACAGGAGAGACACAGACTTGTTGGAGTGACCCTAGGGGTGGCCAGAAAAATTATCAGATGGCTGGAACCCCACTGCTGTGAGGACAGGCTGAGAGAGTTGGAGTTGTTCAGCCTGGAGACGAGAAGGCTCCAGGGAGACCTTATATTGTCCTTCCGTACTTAAGGGCAACCCATAAGATGGGGACAATCTTTTTGCAAGAGAGCACAGGGTAATGGTTTTAAACAACAAGAGGGTAAGTTTAGACTAGATACAGAAAGAACTTTTTTATCTTGGGGGGTATGGTGAGGTACAGGCACAAGTGACCCATAGATACTCCATCCATGGAAATACTCAAGGCCAGGTTGGATGGGACTCTGAGCAATCTGAGTTAGTTGAAGATACTCCTCCTCACTGCAGGGGCTTGGACTTGATGAGTTTTGAAGGTCCTTTCCAACAACATTCCATGATGCTGTGGCAAATTCTATGTCTGATTCTATGAAATTCAACTGAGGTGATACAATCTAAAGGTTTTTACTGCCTCTGAACTGTAGAAGTGCTGAGCAAAAAGAAGCACCTGATGGAATGTTAGAGTACTGTATTTAAAACCCACCTGGATATATTCCTGTGCGACTTGGTCTAGGTGATCTTGCTCTGGCAGGGGGATTGGACTAGATGATCTTTCGAGGTCCCTTCCAATCCCTAATGATTCTATGAACTAACAAGAAACCCTCTCAAAATATATATTGCTACATTGGAAAGTCTCTGAAGGCTCCTTTGTCAAGGCTAGTTTATAGTTCATATAGTTTGTTAAAAGGCTTTTAGACTCCTCACGGTCAATGGGATCAGAATGACTATTGTGAATGTGCAGTAAGCCAACATTAAAGTTCTTATGAAATTTTAATGTCAAAAAATTAAAAGCACAAGTGCTGTAATCAGTTTATAAAACACAATGTTTGAGTCTCTGACCTCATACTGCCAAGTGAGGATCAATGAACGCAGTCCTGTTCTTGTTCCTTTCTCATTGATATATCCATATATTTATAACTATTCACAGAATCCCAGAACGGTTTAGTCTGGAGAAGCCCTCTGAGCAAATCCAGCCCAGCCCAGGACCTAACATCACCACATTGGCCAGATCAGGACACTAAGGGCCACTACCAGTCTGTCCTTCAACACCTCCAGGGATGGGGACTCCACCATTGCCTTGGGCAGTCCATTCCAGGGTCTGATCACCCTTTCCATGAGGAAGGGCTAACATCTCGTTTAACCCTGTTGCTAGTTGCCTGGGAGAAGAGCCGGACCCCCATCTGACTACAATGTCTTTCAGGCATTTGTAGGAGGGAGCAGGTCCCCTCTGAGTCTCCTCCTCTCCAGGCTAAACACCCAGAGATCCCTCAGCCTCTCCTCATCAGACTTTCCCTCCAATCCCTCCCCCAACCTTGTTGCTTTTCTCTGGACCTGCTCCGGCGCCTGTTCCTCTGTAGATAGAGTGCTTTGTGTTAGCCCTGTATGACTGATTTAGAGACAAATGTTCTACTCAATACTAACGTTTTCAGCTAATCATCAATGTGCTTTCTGTAAAAACCAGTGGGGCAATAGTCAACTGCTTGATTTTAACTGGACAGCTTACTGCTTGCTGCAGTGATGAGCATTCCTGAAAGTTTTTGTTGAAGTTGTGTTCAGTCCTCTATTTCCTCACATATTTTTCAGGATTTTTTAAAATAGTTTTCTATTTTATGAGAAGAAGTGAACGAATTACAGTTAGGGTCACGTATGTTTCTTCTGAGGAAAGTTAGTTTCTGTGGTTTCTGTGTTCCTGGAGTCAGGAATTTTAGCAGTCCAGGCTCTTTGAATTTCACAACCACCCATATGTGGTTATGTCTCTTTTTCAGCCTAGAGCATATTCCTTTTTCCCTCAATTTATCTCTATGTCTGCCAATTCTCTCACATCAAACAACATTTTAATCTTGATTCTTTCAGCTGATCAGTTGTTTGCACCAGCATAATATCTCAGGGTTTAGCACTGTGTTTACAGGCTGAAAATCACTTAAAGTAGAAAATAACAGAGTAAATCAAAACTGAAAGTGATGGAATATATTGGCTACTACTTAAAAGAGACGACCTTTGCACAACACTGAAATGATATAAAAGGTTTAAAGGTGATGCTTAGGTTTACTTTACACACAGCCATTACAAACACAATGTGCCTCCCCAAATCTGTAGGAGGAAAGAAATTTTATGCCTTCCTTTAAAACATAGGAGGACAACAGATTTAAAATAGAAACCATTCCATCACCTGCAAGCAGAGTGCAAATACTTAGCTGAAGTGCAAAGTTCATTTAGAACTCAAGTTGGGTATCTTCAGAATGAAGTCAGGCGTAGGTGAAAGTCAGGAATCGGTGAAGTCAGAAGGTGAAAAGAAGAAAATTGTGGCAAATCAGCTTCCTAGCAGTAATTTTTCCCTGGCTGGGAGGACTTATTAGGAAACTTGTAAATATGAATTAATTTGAAAATAAAAAAAGCAAAGAGGACTACTATGATTTATATTATCTTGAAGTACTAGTGATGTGTAACCTTGTTAGCTTCAGAGAGGGAAATTACTGTTTTCCTGAAAGTTATTTACAAAGGAGGCTTTTCATGATGTAACTAAGCAATAATGACTGAATCAGTTTTAGCAAGAGGGAAGTTTGCAGATTAAAACTAATGACGTTTTGTTGTAGTTAGTATAAAAAAAAAAACCAAGGCAGAACGTACCTGCTTTTGTAGTTTTACTTACCAATTGCTGCAGAGGAATCCAATTCTTGTAGTTAATAATATTCAGTCTGACTCTGTAACCAGAGGTTTTCATTTAAAGAGTGATCCAAATCCACTGTAACTCAGCTGTAGCAGGACTGGGCACTGTATTTAAGGGAAATGTCATGGATTTTATGGCACAATAATCTGTTGCAGCAGTTACCATCTCTGGGATGGATCCCATCAGTGCTTTCCCAGACTTGTTGAGTGATTGTGTATTTACTTATGTTTAGATAAATACTGGGATTGCTAAAATTTTTTAGAATTATTCTTTGCAAACTACAAACTACTGAACTTTATGAAGTTATGTCTGTCTCAAAGCATCTCTTAATTATCTTAAATGATGAATTTCTGGCTGACTCTTAAGTTTTTCTGTATTAAATAGCATTAAAATGGTTCTATTCGAATGTTCTTCTAAATTTCACTTCCCAATGTAAAATTCCATTCAGCCAGAATGCAATGATGACTTTTTCGCTCCATCCTCCATTAATTGCATCTTGTAATTATAAGGAAGGTTCGTCAGTTCTTTCTAAATGCCTGAACAGCCCAGGAAAATGTTAGTGGCAGTAGATAATCATCACAAAATGAAACCAATAAACACAATTTAAACCCAGAAAACCAAATTAAAAATACTAAACATTGCAGGTGAAACCAGAGAACTGGATGTGGCCCTTAGTGCCCTCATCTAGCCTATGTGGTGGTGATGTTGGGTCACAGGCTGGGCTTGATGATCTCAGAGGTCTTTTCCAGTCTGGGTAATTCTGTGATTACTGTAATGACCATTTGGAAACCGCCCTGAGCTGTTCAAAGCCACATGTGTATCTCAGCATCTCAGACTGGTTTTCATATGAGTAATGCCTGAGGAATTTGGGGCTGTTTAGCCTGTTTAGCAGATTGAGGGGAGACCTTGTTGCTGCCTTGAAAGGAGGTTGTAGAGAAGTGGGAGTTGGTCTGTACTCTCTAGTGGCCAGTGATAGGACTAGGGGAAATGGCCTTAAGCTGCACCTGAGGAGGTTCAGATTGGATATCAGGAGGAATTTCTTTCCTGAAAGGGTTGTCAGGCACTGGAACAGCTGCCCAGGAAGGGAGTTGAGTCCCCAGCCCTGGAGGTGTTGAAGAGAAGGGTAGATGTTGCATGGGGGGGGCACAGGGTTTAGTGGTTCTGATAGGGCTAAGAAAAGGTTGGACTTGATGATCTTGAAGGGTCTGCCTGAGGGTTTTGCTAGATGATCTTTAAAGGTCCCTTCCAACCAAAAGCATTCTAGGATCCTCTCAGCTTCTCAAGTCTTGGAGCTGAACTTCCGAATCTTCTGTGTTGGCCTGACTTCTGCACAGTATCTTACTAGCCTTGATTGTCATAATATTTTTTTATTCCCTTTATAGATACTTAAAATCTATATTAAGGATTGTTTAATCCTTAAAAGCCTTAAAGTTTAAGCTTTACAATACTTCGTTTTCCATTGTGTGTCTTTGGAAAACAACTTCTGAAAGTTTTATTTCAGTAGAAGATGACTAAGAAATAACTGCACGGTGCTGTAGTATCCTTGATGTTTTGAGAAGCAAATATTTGTATTTGCAAGAAATAATAATCTAACTATGATTCTCAACAGGGTGTCATAAGAGTTTCAGCCAGAACAGTTTGGGAGTACATCGTTTCAGGCTATTTATTCAGGAAGTAAGAATAGATGAAATTCTCCAATGGGATTGAGAAAGTTGCATAATGATAGCCTAAGACATTAACTTAGCAGCTGGAAATAACATTTATGAACCACTGGAAGTGAAGTTCTCATGGGTTTAATATTTTCTACAACCTCATAAATCCTATAGATATGTAATCTTTTTATTAAGTCAGAAATTTGATTTGTTTTGGGGAGCTATCAACAGTTCTGCCCTGAAGTAAATGAGTTCCTCATGGTAAAAAAATTCAAACATAAGAGAGACTATACTTAGAAGATCTGCTACAGGTAAACAGTCAGATATTGACTGTTTCCTTGAAATTCAATATAAAAAGAACCAAATGCTACTTCAGAAGATGTACAAGTACCTCTGTTAATATTAACCATGTGTTTGAAATACCTGGGGATTTCAGATCTTAGTCCAAGTGTCTTCTATGTTACAAAGCTCCAGTTTGCAGGAAACTATTACTTGATTTCACTTCTCTGGGTTTGCTTTGGTGTGACTCTGTTACAGGAAGTAAAACAGTAGGTATGGCATTAAAATAATCCCCACTGTGAGTTACATGACACTGCTGGGTTCTCTGTGTGCAGTTTAAGATGTAGGCAGGTTTTCCCTGAGGGAAATGCTGAAGAAGCACAGGTAATACAACTGTATTGGAAAGCTCGTTTAGTGAAGGGAAGAATTCTGTGGAGATAGTAGCTGGTAAGAAACAAGAAATGGGATGAGAATCAAGAGGTAATAAAGGACAGACCCTTGGGAGCAAAGACAGACAGTAGGAGGGTGAAGACAGAGGAGTACTTCAGGAGGGGCAGTGTGGAGCTCTAGAGAGATCATAAGGGAAAGGTACACGTGTAATGCTTTTGGATTTGGCAAAATCCCAGCTCTGTAAGACTGTTCCCATGAATGGAAATATTTATTTTTACTTATTTTTCTAGTGGTTTTCTTGTACATCTTTGTTACTGGGTTTCACCTCTTGAGTAACTGCTTTCCACTTTCTGTGTTGCATGCAAAGCAGTTTTGATTGTGCATGAGGGCAGTAAGTCCTTAAAAGCTTATCGACTGTCTGTGTCGGTATACTCAATATATTATGGGTTTGTTAAAGTAAGGAGGATAAACAGGTCATTAAAAGAAAGGTTTTATAATTTAGAAAAAGCAGATACAAAAGAGAACCTTTTTTGCCTACAGTACCTTAAAAATCATCCCATAGCCCAGGTTAGCACTGTGATGCCTGCAGCGGCTGTGAAGATGGCAAATAGCTGTAGGTTTCCTGATGCTCTCCCATGCTCGAGGTGAATGCAGGTAGTCTGGGGCTTAAGAGCTCTTCTCCTCAGTGGAGATATTTTCTGTATATAGCAAGTAAGATTCTCATGGCTTTGTTAGATGTTGAGTAAACATCTAGAGAGGAGAAGTGATCAGTGATAGTATATTTCTGTGATGTTAGGTGACGGTTTCCTTCATCTAAATGATCACATGCCAAAGCTATCCTTATATTTTCATTTGATGAACTGGAACATTTCATAACAAATGGAAATGTTTTGTCCTGTCTTGAGTGAGGAAAAACTGGAAACCTCACAGATGTGGGTTGTTCCAAATTCAGTATTGTGCTGTTTATAGCGGATGCCAAACAAACAGCAATTGTGGATGAAGCTTTAGTTAATTGCAAGTTTTGAAATTAAATCTAGGGCCATCAAGATTTAGCAAATGACACCAGTCCTGATACTCCTAGAGTTCCTCGTGAAGTATTCTTGATTTGCAGGCTGGAAAATGGTGGTTAATCTGGAATCTGGAATTTATGGTAGCATTTGGTCATCATGTTAGGAAATTCAATAGCTCCAGTTTCTTACGACTGAATGGAATAATTTTTGCAGACTGACCTGACTGGATCATGCTGAGGTCTGTCAGCACATGTCCTTGCACACAGGGCACCTGAGCACCTGAGTTCATCTTCTCCCTGCCCTCCCCCTCTGACTATGTGCCTCATTACCTGGACTTAGATAATGCAGAGTTTTTGTAGTTGATGAATTTTGCTCACACCAGAATAGAAATGGAAATGCTAACAAGGAAAAAACTAATTTGAAAAATGCATTTTTAGGGCCTTCATCTGGTAAATTGAAACTGAGCAGTGTTTAGTCATGGCTCATAAAGACAAAGTCTG
Source organism: Phoeniculus purpureus (assembly GCA_028565055.1). NCBI lineage: Eukaryota > Metazoa > Chordata > Aves > Bucerotiformes > Phoeniculidae > Phoeniculus > Phoeniculus purpureus. The sequence goes on from JAOXOE010000694.1 coordinate 13,999,220, forward strand.
ACTGGAGGGTTGTTTATCTTCGGCAAATACAGCAGGCATGCACAATATCTAAAACAGCTACCCATGCTTGAAGTGAGAAGAAGCTCCTCTACAGCTATAAAACACTGGGCACAGTTTCAGGTTCCTAAAAATCTCAAGTACAGCTGTAAACAGCATTTTGCATGGAGACAGAATTTCATCTTTAAGATTCAAATGGCATTCAAGTCGGTGGTGTGATCTTCTGAATCCAAGTAACAAAGCTCTTATCCAACTTGTGTAGATTCAGTATCTGGCCATAAATTATATCAAACCAATTTCCATGATAGGAAATAACTGTGCAGTTGCTGTTGGTTTCACTCTGTAGTGTATATATGTATTTTTGGTATTAATTGATACTAATTTTATCTAGTAACACAGAACATGGTTGAGTATATGTCATAGAGGAAATTAAACTTGGTTACCTAAGGTTCTTTTCGGTCAGAAAACACAAGAGAAAGTTTTTAAGGAAGGATAAACTTCTCCAGGAGTGGCTGGCTTGTGCAGCACCCATTAAAATAGATGGTTGCATAGAGGAAGTATAACCTATATGAGTGAACATAGAACCCATCTGTCACTTAACTAGAGTAGGTCTTGCCAAAAGTTACCCAAGTGAAAACAGTTATCTCTTCTGGAAATTCATAATCCCTTTTTTTTTTCATTTATTAAAATGTAGTGGTTTTATTACTTCTGTCTCAAACAGAGCATGTTTTATACAAGCTAATAGTTTTCTTTAAGGGGTTGGTTTCTCTGTTACTGCATTGTGTGAATTACTCACCTGTGCAAGAAATTAGATACATGGTCTTGCTTTTTGAAATCACCCCATATCTATAATAACCTCATATTTAAAACAAGACATTTAAACTAACCCCATATTTAAAGTAACCCCATCTTTAAAATATGGTGTCTTAGGGTTTTTATAACTCAGTTCAGTTTACACGTTTCATAATCCTTTATTTGAAACAATCTCCTTCCTCTCAGGCAGGTGTAAAACTGAACAGCTGCATTAACCTGTGTTGTGAATTTCGCCCCATATTTTGTGTACCCTCATGAGAACAAATGGAGGGAAAAGGATTAAACTCTGGTATCAAGGCTGATTGCATAATAGTTTTATCAATATTTGTGAAACGTGCAGCATCACAGGTCGCCATATAGATATCCTGTGAATCACCGAATCACAGAACACCAGGGAAGTGACCTTGAAAGATCATCAAGTCCAATCCCCCTGCCAGAGCAGGATCATCTAGAAAAAGTTGCACAGGAACATATCCAGGTGGGTTTTAAACGTCTTCAGAGAAGGAGACTCCACAACCTCCCTGGCCAGCCTGTTCCAGTGCTCTGTCACTCTCACTGTGAAGAAGTTCCTTCTGATATTTAGATGGAACCTCTTATGTTCTAGCTTACACCCATTGCCCCTTGTAGGCCCTGATTCTTGTGAGGGATTTTAACTACCCTGATATTTACTGGAAGTCCTACTCATCCAGCCATCCACAGCCCAGTAGGTTCCTCCGCTGCACTGGTGACAACTTCCTGATGCAAATGGTGGAGGAACGCACTGGGAGAGGAGCGCTGCTGGATCTTGTACTCACCAACAAGGAAGGTCTGGTTGAAGCAGTGAAGGTTGAGGGCAGCCTCGGATGCAGCAGCCACAAGCTGGTGGAGTTCAGGATCTCATGTGGCAGGAACAGAATGTCTAGCAGAATCACAACCCTGGACTTCAGAAGGGCCAACTTTGGCCTTTTCAAGCAGTTGCCAGGGTAAATCCCATGGGACAGGGTGCTGGCAGGTAAAGGGGCCCAAGATAGCTGGTTAACATTCAAAGACTACTTCTTTGAAGCCCAAGATGAGAGCATTCCAACAGGTAGGAAGTCAAGGAGGGGAGTGAATCACAATATTAATCTTGTAGTAGCATTTTTTTTAGAGAATTTTGCTGTTGAAGCCCTTCAATAGGTTTCAGGTAGGACAGGTGGTTGTCAGCTGATGTTTTGGAGGCTGTTTAAGCAATGTTTTAGGGGTAGGTTAAATCTTAGCTTTACTGAGATCTGTTTCATTCAATTTTGTCTTTGTTTAATCCAGACAGTGGAGGAAAAATAAGATACTACATCTCACTTACCAGGAACAGAAGTTTTCCAAACAAGCTTTATTTTAATTCCCACTTTTATTGGGTTAAAGTGCTATTATTTTTGGTTCTTATAGTGTCTCCTGGTAACTTCCCACCTTTCCTGAGACATAATTTGTTGTCTCTTTGTGAAGGATTTCCCATCTGAGTGTTACAGTGATACAAAAAAGCTCTTCTGAAATTTGAGGAATGCTGTTCCGTTGATGGGACTTGGCACTCTGAAGTGCCTAATACTTAATTAACATAGTGATGTTTCAGTGAAATCTTTGTCACATATTAATGAATAAACAGAGCTATCTCTGAGCCAGTTAGCTTTATGAGACAGAAGGTCCATTTCCTAGAAAATCACTGTGTTTTAAAACACTTATTGGTAAGAAATCCACACCAGGTTCCTTATTATTCATGAGCATAACAATAACTAAAACACAATTAAAAGTAATTCACATAAATTATGAATTTTCTGCAGGCACCCTGATTTCTCAGGGCTGTAATTTAGATTCTGAGGATTTGATATCTGTTTTTCAAACCCTACATTCCTGGCTGTGGCTGCTAACTCCTAGGATAGCATTGATATCGTGATAGTCCATGTCCAAGTGGAGGCCAGTGACAAGCAGAGTCCCTCAGGGATCAGTCCTGGGACCAGTCTTGTTCAACATCT
>JAOXOE010000694.1:14002111-14013854 GCA_028565055.1 Phoeniculus purpureus
CTACCTGAGAGAAGAGAGCAACCTCCTCCTGGCCACAACCACCCCTCAGGTAGTTGTAGACAGCAATAAGGTCCCCCGAGTCTCCTCAAGGCTAAACAATCCCAGCTCCCTCAGCCTCTCCTCATAGGGCTTGTTCTCAAGGATCAGATGGAGCCTGGCTTTTCATTAAGTACTGACTTCTTGCTTTGCAATGTGGTAAGTCACTGTCACCATGACACTGTCATTCCTCCTCTGTTGTAACCCTGTGTTCCCCTAAACTCTTGAATCTCTTCTCCACCTACAAGTTACCCTGTACTTACCTGTAGGATTTAACAATTGCACCAATGCTCTAAAACTTGAGTTGCTCATCCATGCTTTTTGAGGTACTTGCTATCTTGTTTTCACATTTGTCTAAACATTAACTCTGAGCCTAGAGCTAACCACCCAAACAAGTCTTTTGTCTGTCAACTCTGTGCTTTCTAATCCATGCATGAAAAGATGTCATTTACTAGTCCATAGCTCCTAGCTGCCCTGGAATTAGTTGATCCTGTGTTGGCTTGTGTCTGTTGAAACCAATATTGTCTTGTTTTCCTGATCCCCTTACACATAAAAAAGATTGACATGGCAGAGTAATAGACAGTGTATTGCATTAGGGTTTAGTATTAAACAACACAAATGAAACTGAAAGCATATGGCATTCCTTGCCTCTCATGCCAGCTGATGAGCGATACATTTGGTGTTATGATCCACTTTGGAGGCTTTAAACCATTAAAACCTTGCTGCTTTGTTTTGTGTGCATGGAAGTTGCCAGTTAGACCAACTGGAGTAGCCTAATTTTAGCTGATTGTGTGACTGATGTGTCAGAGCTCTGGCTTCGGATTTCCTAGGCTGGAAGCAAAAAATTGGACCCAATGAATGGAATACAAGCAGATTGTATACCATAACACTGCCTTCAAAACGGAATGCTGAAGATGGAACTGAAACATTATTTATGAAACCCATAGAAAGGAAACAGAGGGAAACAATGAATAATTCTTACTACAAAACCAGCAGCATTTCCTTAGGGCTACCTAACAAGGCTATTCAAAATAGTGTAGATTTTGTGATATGTCTGATAAACTCTTAGTGTGTGTGTTTATATATAAATATAAAAACATATATTGAAATATACATAAATATATAAAATACATGTATAATATAAAAAAAATCAACTTCAGGTAACTGTCCTCCCACACAATGACTCTACTTCAAAACCTGTGCTGAGATTGACTGTAGTGGTTTTCCTCGGTTGAAAAAAAGGCTTGGAAATGTTCACATCTATTGCATTTGAAGGGATATATTTGCTTGATATGATGACATTAATGAGGTAAAATAACCCAAGTGGAACAACAACAAAAATAAAGGAGAAATTAATTACGTATTCTTCCTTGAAACTTTCCTATCTCATCATTATCTAGATAATCTCATCTCTTCTCTGTCTTTTCTTCCCTTTCTCATATTTTCTTTCCTGGCATAGTGATGACGTGAAAAGACTGACCTAGGATTGTCCATGGTTTGAATTTCTTTGTAGAGAAAGATCTATACCTGCATTCACCATTGCTTTATTCCACATTAGTTTAAAACTCATTTAGAAGTGATCACCTAGAAGCATTCTGATATTGATCCTACTTTTTAAAGTAGTATTTGTTAATAGAAGGCTCTTACAGGTCAAAGAAATGTTAGTTTAAACTGTGCTTTTCTTTTGATGGGATTTCTTGGAAATATTTGATCTCTTTGGTTATGAAGTAAAATCAACATTTTGTGGAGCATTATTTACATCTTTCCCATTTGCATCAGCTCTTTTCTTCCCGAGATGCAGATCTGTTTAGACAGGTCTGGCAAAGTGTGAGACAGTTTGTTCATGTTTATGAGAGACTTGAAAGAGGAGGAAAGGCAATACCTGTTTGCATATTTCCTTTTAACTTTCTGGAGATTAAATGAGTTGTGTCCAGGAGTGACAGACTGATTGAAGGCTCAGCAGCGCTGTTGTGGAATTACTGTGGTGCTGTCTGGATGTAGGATGATGGGTTCCATGAAGCAGAAGGATTCGTAGACTAAGTTTTGTGGTGGCAGATCAGGTTCTGCAGAGTTGAACAAGAATTAGCAAGGTTTCTGGAAGTCAGGATGGGGTATAGCTCTACAGTTCTCTGGTTGCAGGAGCCTCAACCTGTGTCTCCTTCTCGTCCTAATGTCCTCTATCAGCCCAGCTAATCTGACCTCATCAGGGGTCAGGTGCCTCAGCTGGAGTCACAATATGATGCTGATCTAAGGCTGAGCTTTGGCCAGTCCCTCACAGTGCCAGTGGCCACACTTAGTTACAAGTAAGAGATTTTTAGCTTCAGGAGGTCTTTTTTGGCCCTCCTCATGCAGCAAACTTTATTGTAGAAACTTGACAAGAGCAGAGATTGATCCTTCACTTGCATTACTATTTTTCAAGCGACTCAGACCAAAATATTTCTCTCTTATTTTTCTACTCAGTCACTTTTATAATGAGATTCTATTTTTCTCTGCTTCTAAATTAATTACAGTTAGCTATGTAGAATAACAAGGGTTGTTTATGTTTTTTACTGGCTCTCTCTCTCCTGCTCTTCCTTTTACATTATCCCAAAATTAATTCAGTCCGTGGCAGCGTTTTGGTCATTCACACAATATGCTGCTCTGAAGCTGCTAAGTGACAGGATGTCTGGAGAGCCTGTCTGGTGATCAAAGGCAATCTTTCTGAATTGGTCGAGAGTGTCATCTCTGGAATATGGTAGCTGAGGCAACAATATGAAAGCAGTTACAAATGATGTCAAAACAGGAAAACTCTTGTTCCCCACTATAAACCTTTTTTGTCTCTCGCAGCATCTTTCTGAATAAATCTTGTGTACCATCTGAAATGCTCAGAGGGCTGCAGCACTCCTCCTGTGAGGACAGGCTGAGCAAGGTGGGGTTGTTCAGCCTGGAGAAGAGGAGGCTCTCAGCTGACCTTAAAGCAGCTTTCCAATCACTGAAGGGACTACAAGAAAGCTGGGGGAGGGCTTTTGACATGAGTGTGTAGTGAGAGGACAAGGGGAAAGGATTAAAGTCTGGGAGAGGGGAGACTGAGGTTGGACATGAGGAACAAATTCTTTCCTGTGAGGGTGGTGAGATGCTGGAACAGGTTGTCCAAGGAAGTTGTGGCTGCCCCATCCCTAGAAGTGTTGGCAGGGGCCCTGAGTAACATGCTCTAGTGAAGGTGTCTCTGTCTGTGCAGTAGGTTGGAACTAGATGATCTTTAAGGTCCCTTCCAGCTCTAGACATTCTATGATTCTATGATTTGATCAGCAGAATCAGCCAATAGATTAATGCTCAGTTTGCATGTCTATCTACATGTAATGTCTTCATAAAGCTTGATTATTGATTACTATTATATTTCTAATTTACCCCAAGGCTTTTTGACAACATTCTGTTGAAGAAACAAAACATAGAAGAATATTTTATGAGGAGGATTATTCAAAGAAAGAAAATAGAACACAAAGCTGAGTTAAATTTATATTACCCAGCTTTGAATTGAACAGCTCTGCATTCCATGGAAGTTAAACTGTTTAGACAGCTACACCGAAAGTATAACGATAGGTTTAAAAAGTAAAAAACAGAAGAAAAGGAATGTAGAGTTGTACTGATCCAGTTGAATAGGAATTTATTTTCCTGCCTTTCTGGAGTTGAACGTCGGACTCACCCAGGGATCTATGTACTTGCTGGCCTGTTTTTTTGTATAATGAAAAAAAATAGAAAGGTCCTCAGAGTGTTTAACTAACCCAGTGATTAGAGGGTTGAGATAGGAATGGTGAGAATGGTTTTTTAAATGTAGCTTCTGTAGAACACAATGAATCAAGTCGAATCTAGAATCAGGAACATGTGAGTTCAGAGTATTTCTCTAAAATAATAAATCAGCTCATGAAGGAGTCTGAGGAACTCTCACCCAGAATATAGAGTTGACTTGATAATCTCAGAGGTCTTTTGCAGCCTCAATAATAATTCTGTAAATGATTTTGGATGTGGGCTTCTCCAGGCTTCATTTAAATGATGACACCTCGGTGCCAAAGCATTCCTTCACCTACTTAATGTGATCTGGCTTACGAGAGTAAGGCTCTGAGCATCTGATGTGTGATGTAGGAGACTCAATTCTTTCACTGAGTAAGAGAGATGCAGCTAAGAAAGTGGTGCTGCTGCTCAATTCCTCTCCAGTCTATGTTTCTCTTAGTAAATTTCTTAACCAATTACAAAGTGTGTAACAAATATTAGAAAGTTATTGGATGGTAGGAGCATATATAACACAGTGAAGGATGAATGAAACTGCTGCATATGAACCACCCCAATGCTCTGCTGCTGGTCTGGATCAAACAATCAAGAGGCTTTTCTGGTTCTGTTGGTGTCCTATGTGACACCCGTTCAGTGGAGTAGAAGTCCTGTGCTAGTATATGGTGCGTCAGCAATGACTGGGGAAGAGGCGGATGCTGGGGAGAGAAACCAGTATCTTTCCAATGAAGATGGTATCAATTTAATAGGGCCAAATGCAGGGTCCTACACGTTGGTCACAACAAACCCCTGCAACTACAGACTGGGGGCTGGGTGGCTGGAGAGCAGCCTGGCAGAGGGGGACCTAGCAGTACTGGTTGACAACCAGCTGAATAGGAGCCAGCAGAGTCCCCAGGTGGCCCAGTAGGCCAATGGCATCCTGGTTTGGATCAGCAATAGTATAGCCAGCAGGACTAGGGATGTAATTCTCTCCCTGTACTCAGCACTGGTGAGGCTTCCTCTTGAGTACTGGGGGCAGTGCTGGGCTCCTCACTTCAAGAAAGAGATTGAGGGACTGGAGCAGGTCCAGAGGATCACTGAGACTGGGGAAGGGACTGCAGGGAAAGGCTGATGAGGAGAGGCTGAAGAAGCTGGGGGTGTTAGCCCAGAGAAGAGTAGACTCAGGGGGAGACCTTCTCACTCTCTACAACTCCCTGAAGGGAGGTAGGGCTCTTCTCCCAGGCAAGTAGCAACAGGATGATAGAGCAGGGCCTGAAGGTGCCAGGGGTAGATAAACCCAAGGGTCTTTTCCAATACAAAGAGAACAAAAAGAGTCCTACAGCAGGGTAAATTCAACAATTTCCAGAGTAAACCACTACACCAAAACACACAATATACAAAAAATCTTAAAGGCCTCAAGCAAGGAGTTTAAAAAACATTTTGACAACCCTTTTTTCCCCGAATTTGAATGCATGAACTAATATCAGCGATACTTGAGCTATCACTCCCTCCAATACCTCCAAGCAATGATTTTAGTGTGCTCACTTAAGATGTTTCTCTGAGTTTTAGAGGTCATTAAGATTTAAGAGGTATGTTCTAGGCTTGAAAAGTTCCCTTGAGTTTTAGAGTTGTTACTAGATCTCATTATGTTTTCCATATTTGAGTCCATTTCTTGAAGTTTACATTAAATTTTAAATAACGAGAATTTAGAAAGGTCATATAAATAATGAGGTGTCTCATTATTTCAACAGGAAATAGATTCACTTTTTCACCAGAAGGCTTTCTAATTCAGCTACTTTGGGAAAAAAATTTATTGCTGTATTGACTTGTTGCATTAAATTCTCATTGTCACAGAATATACAGTATAAAACCTTGTTAGAAGCATAATAAAATCAGCAGCGATGCTTTAGCCATGATCTCTTCTGAAGAATGAAGAATGTGCTTAAATATTTAAGACTAGTACTTCACCACCAGCAGAGTGAGTCCTACAGCATCACGTAGTCACTTTATTGTTGCCTGCTAATTGGTGACAATGGTAGAAGCTAAATTCTTAATTCTAAGCCTAAGATTTGAGAGGATATTAAATTTCTCTATGTGAGACCATATTGCCCCAAAATTAGGAAATCATGGAATTACTGAGGCTGGAAAAGACCTCTGAGCTCATGCAGCCCAGCCCAGGACCTCACATCACCGCAATGACCAGACCAGGACATGAACTGCCACAACCAACCTGTCCTTCAGTGACATATTCCTTGTCTTCTCCAATTCATCTGTCTCTTTAGTGAAGTTGTGCTTAAAGCTGAATGCAGGCCATGGCACAGGCTATTTGAAACTAGGAAAAAGGTTATCATTCAGACTGGTCCTTTGGGCAATTCCACTGGTGTCACGTGAGTAGCTAAGTTTCTAGTTTAAGTCAGAATTAAATTTTGCCAATAGTGTTATTCTTCTGTTGTAATTTACTTCTTCAAATGTAAATGCTTATGTGTTTTGACTTTTCTTCATCCATTGGAAGGACTGGTATGATTGTTCTGCACCAGTTAAAAGGATGTTTTTCTTCACTGGGAAAAAGATTTTATGACTTTCCTCTTGAAATGAGAGTATGGCCAGATTTAGGTAGTTAACAGTGCAGGACATGTTCATTGCTTTTTTGGGTCTAGAAAGTAAGGTTGTGATCATGTAATCAGAGAATCATGTAATGTATTGGGTTGGAAGGGACCTCCAGAGGTTATCTAGTCCAGTCCCCCTACAACAAACAGAGCCATCATTCACAAGACCAGATTGCCCAGAGCCCCATCCAGCCTGACCTTGAATGGCTCCAAGGATGGGCTGTCCACCACCTCTCTTAAGTGGCCTGTTCCAGGGATCCCCCACCCTCAGATTAAAGAACTTTTCCTTTATGTCCAACCTAAATGTGCCGTTTTCCAGCTTCAAACCATGACCCCTCTTCCTATCATTTTGTGCCCTTGTAGGTCTGGCAGATTATCCCTGAGAACATGAACTTTTGAAACTTGCTTTCAGTTGTCCACTGGCTGACAAGCCAGCAAGATGTACAAGTCTCAGTATTTCTTGGCAATATCTACTACATTGTTTGGTCACCCAGTAGATTAAAATTAAGTTTACGCCATAAAAAGTGTAGGATATAATCGAGCTGCCTCGTTTTTCCTCTTACCAAGTCACATTTACCTTTCTGAACTATTAGAAAAAGTTGTGTACTCTGTACTAAATCCTTACAATCCCAAACTGTAAATGGAATTCCCATAATGTGAGCTCTCCTCTCCTCTATGAAACCCTCAGTTGGAAGGGTTCTGCCATTCAGGCATTGTTGGCTGAGATCTCATTCTCTTCCTCCCAGTGTGCAACCCATGCTGCATCTCTAATCATTTTGTAAATTACTGCTAGGATTAAGAACCTCAAACATCTCTTTGTTCCTTCTTTTGTTTACAGTGTAAGCCCTGCCTTCAGAGATCACATTTGAGCCCCAAACATCACAACCACAGCAGATGACGGGGAAAGCACTTGTCCTGGTTACTTATCTGCCTGGCATCACTGTTTCCCATCTTGTTCTCTATTTTGTCAGACTTGGAATGATCCAGCCCTTTTCATGCTGAGGCAGACATGGAGAATCAGAGGGAGAGGGATGTGAACCAGGATGTACCCACAGCAGCCAGATGGCCTTTAGGAGAGTAACCCTATAAGCTTTGCAGCTGCTGCTGTGTCTTTTGGCATGTTGGAAGGGAGGCAGCTCTTGCAAGGAATGCTTTTACCATCGTATGTGTCCTGTGCCAGCTAGCATCACCGGGAAGGCCACAGCAGCGTGCCTCTGCTTTGTGGCCTGCGTGGAGGCTGCCTACAATCATGTGCCAAAGCAGGAGGCAGGACTGGGCTACCTTGAGTGATGTGATAGGCAGAAAGGGCATCCAAAACCCCAGGAAATGGTAGCACCAAAGAGTTGTGCTAACAAATGCAAAGAAACTGAGCTGCAGAGGAGAGTCTTGCTGATGCATTTAGCTGTGGGTAAGCAGCATTAGCAGTTAGGAGTCAGACAGCTAACACTGAGCCATTGATTTAGTAAAATTCTGTGCAAATTACAGTAGGTTTTAGACATAACTGCTGCATGAATTCTTCCCCATAAGGATGCAGGAGAGCATGCTCCGTCCAGTATATGGTTTTAGCTTTTCAGCTAACATTTCTAATGATGTTAAGGAGACCACTGTGTCCTCTGAGAAGCATGATCAAAATATTTGGATAACAGTTTCCATATTCCATGGATAACAGCTAATTTAGCTCTTGAGTTGGTTTTTCATTATGTGAATAAACCACCATGGAAACCATGGTGTATTATCTTCTGGTTCTTTTCGTCCAGAAGTCTCTGTCTCTAGCTGTAGTATATTCAAAAGAAAATGTCTTCATTATACATGTATTATCCTACCCAAGTTTCTTCTTACAGAGGAAATAGAATTCTACGTTGTCGATTTCCTCCACTCCTTTCATTAGAGAAACTGCTCTGATCAGGGGCATATTAGCCCTTGCACTGTCTCTTTTCCATCAGTAAAATGTCACTGAAGAGTGGACTATTAATAGCCATTAACTTCCCGACAAGAAAGGATGACTTGATATTGGTTATAGGGCATTGTTCAGAAAGCCTAATATTTGCTTTTAGTCCATTTTCAGCCCAGTAGCTGAGACATTTCTTTTGGCTTTCTTTGTAAGCCTGCAAACAGATATATAATGAGGATCCTATTACAATTTAATATTTCATAGTTGTTGCTGCTTAAAAGGGACGGACTCTGTTCTGCTTTAGTGTGATGCATTGAGATGACCTTGTTGCATCATCTACCCCCAGTTCTTCACAAGATAGAATGGCTGAAAACTGATCTGGAGTTCAGGATATTTTCAATGGGACTATTAGTGGAATCTGTTTCTCTGTCTGGCTCATCTGCTGGTCTCATGATTGCTAGTGCTGGCTGAAAGGGAGGGAGAAGGAACATGAAGTGAAGGTAGAGAGAAGGGAAGAACAGACTCATGGAATCATAGAATCTTCAAAGTTGGAAAAGACCTGCAAGATCATCAAGTGCAACTGTCCACCCTACAACCTCCAATCGCTAACCAATCTTCTGAAACACCATGTCTGCCCATCCTTTGAAACCTTCCGGGAATGGTGCCTCCCCCCTCTCCCTGGGCAGCCTGTTCCAAGGCCTCCCCACTCTTTCTGGGAAGAAGTTTTTCCTAAGATGCTATCTGAACCTCTGCTGGCACAACCTGACCCTATTTCCACTTGTCCTGTCACTAGTCCCTACCACTAGGGAGAAGACGCCAACACTTGCCTCACTCCAACCTCCCTTCAGGTGGTTGTAGAGAGCAGTGAGGTTCCCCTCAGCCTCTTCTTCTCTAGGATGAACAGCCTCAGCCTCTCTCCAACAGACTGGTTCTCCAGACCCCAAGCCAACTTAGTTGCCCTCTCTGCTGGCTCTACAGCACCTCCATGTCTTTCCTGTACTGTGGTGTCCAAAACTGCCCCCAGTACTCGAGATGAAGTCTCACCCCCTTGGTCCTACTGGCCACAGCATTTTGATGCAGGCCAGGATGCCATTGGCCTTCATGGCCACCTGGGCATACTGCCAGCTCATGCTCTGCTGGTGTGAATCAACACCCCCAGGTCTCCCTCTGCCTCATCTCATCTTAGCAATTCAGTGGTGAGCCAGTTCAGGAAGCTTACTGAGCAAAACCCACATAAGCAAGACACAGTGAGGAGCGGACAGCGAAGAGAGGACAGAAAGAGCCCAAAATGGAGATTTACTCACATCCTTGTGAAACTGCAAACTTTCATCTCACCTGGGATGGGACTACTCGAAAGATGAGAAAAGGGAAAAGGCTGTGTCATTTGATTTAAATCCACAAGTGCTTTTCATCACAAATTTGACTTCTTTAAATTTTCCAAGGGGCAGATCTTAAAATTATCAAAGGGCAAGGATGGAATACCTATCTTGTCTACTTGTAGGAGCAGATAAAGAGTTTATTTTAGCAAAACTTTTAGACTTTAGCAGTGAAAGATGCACTTGTGAGGAGGACAGTTTAGGATGCAAGTTGGCAATAGGGTAAAATAGTTTCCTGAAACATTTTAAAGAACTGTACTGTGTGCATGATGGAATTTTTCTGCTGTGCTGAATTCTGCTAAAGATCACGGACTCACTCTTCCGTTGTAAACAAGGTCATCTCTACAGCCTGTAGCTGAGACTTCTTTCTTCTGTGGCTTTTACCTTGTTCTTTGATAGATCAGGTTTCAGGTATCTGTAACTATACTCAAATATGATGGAAGATATATTGATGTGTGTGTGTATGGGGACAATATAGAAAGGAAAAGATGGTTTTCCTTCAGTCTGTGCGCTCCCTCTGACCTGGATCTGGATATTTATTTCCCCTCCAAATGAGTCAAATATGTTTAAGTGAAAATTTAAGAGAAAGATGAGTGTGTATAGAGGCAAAAGGCATCAATTAGAAGAGTAAAAATAAGTCTGCATCAGATAGTTTAAAATAATTGGGAAGACAGGTTTGCCTTTCCAATTGTTAGACATTCTTCTAACAATTTTATATTTAATAGCTCTAAACATGCTCATTAGATGCAATAAAGGCTCTGGGAATGGTTTCCAAATGAAGGATGAATGAAATGAGGATTCCAAAATAAATCATATTCTGTCCGAAAATGTTAGCAGTATTTTATACGTAATGAGTAGGTTTTTTTTACCTTAGTTGCATCAAAATGAATGTCACATAAATTAGCGTGTATTTCAGTGGAAAATAATTGTATCTTAAATTTCATTGAAGAAACCTGGCAAACAAAATAGTAATTAACAGCAATTATCATATAAGCAAAAAGTATCAAAGCTGCCTATACACGATGGGTATTTTATTCCTGGAGTTGAAAGGAAACTAGGCAGTATAGTAATAGAAATTTGTCCTAAATTAGGCTAAACAGGACTGAAAATTAAAAATGTACGTACCATAACTTCAATATGAAACTCAGATACCGCAATGTCTCTGCCAAGGTGAATTCCTCAAGGCATTAAATCATAGAACCATGAGTTTGGAAGGGACAAATGGGTCTTTTGGTTTGGTTTTTTTTTAAAGCTGAATAGGAAATAATGGGAATGGGTTTAGCTAATTTTTTAGAATTTATGTGGCTCAAGGAATCAAGCCTGTTAGAACTGTATCTGTACTTGATTACTGCAAATGTATTTATAAAGAAAGAAAGGAACAAATGGAAAGAATAAAACAGCTGGCTATCAAAACATCTGGATTTCATAGAATCTTTAAAAGAAATCTAAGAAGCATGGAAACTTTTTTAGTTGAAATCCCATGAGATGGAAGTAATGCTTTTTATTGCTATAAAGGTACTTCTCTTTTACTGCTCCATTATGTTAATTTCCATTTTTAAAAGGGATAATTAAAATATGCATAAATCATAGAGTCACAGGGTTGGAAGGGACCTCCAAAGGTCATCTAGGTCATCCTTACAATGAGCAGAGCCATCACTGACCAGACCAGATTGCCCAGAGCCCCATGCAGCATGACTTTGAATGGCTTCAGGGATGGGGCCTGCACTGTCTTTCTAGACATGCTATTCCAGGGATTCCCCACCCTCAAATTCAAGAACTCTTTCCTGATGTCCAGCCTAAATCTGCAGTTTTCCAGCTTCAAACTATGTCCCCTTGTCCTACTGTTCACTGCCCTTGGGAACAGTCTTGCCCAGCCTTCTGACAACCCCTCTTAGTGATTGGAAGGTCACTATAATGTCCCCTTGGAGCCTTGTCCTCTCCAGGCAAGCTTCCTCAGCCTGTCCCCAGAACAGACATTCTCCAGCCCCCTGATCATTTTCATGACCCTGCTCTGGACTGTAACGGGTTGAAACTAAGAGACTGCTTTGCTCCCAGGTTTTAAGGGGAAAGGAAACCAAAGCAGTCAGGTCTCA
>JAOXOE010000694.1:14013954-14049276 GCA_028565055.1 Phoeniculus purpureus
CCTGCCAGGGCTCTGTCACCCTCACTGGGAAGAAGGTCCTTCTCACATTGATGTGGAACCTCCTCTGTTCCAGCTCATATCCACTGCCCCTTGTCCTATCATGGGATGCCACTGAGCAGAGCCTGGCTTCATCCTCCTGACACCCACCCTTTCCGTATTGATCAACATTAATGAGGTCACCCCTCAGTTGGGTTGGTATTGAGGAAAATTTCAATTTGATGTTTTTCACAGCTCTGCATTTAACCAAATCTGTGATTATAGAAGGCAACTGGTTACCTTTTGAAGCAGAACACTTAACTCAGTGACTCTAGTGACTGAGTGTAGTTGTTTCTTGAAATAGCTTTTATTCATGCAGATTTAGGTCCTGTGGTATCACAGGAATCTAGAAAAATGGATGGTTTATTGAACGTGTAGCTGAATTGGTTTGATGGAGTCTGGTTTGAGACAGTTGTATTGCTCTGTTGATTCCGTGTTAACCTTGGTTCTGCTTTAGTTGCAGTCAGGCTGTGCATGAGAAATCTTCACATCCAGGTAAATCTTGAAGTAAAATGGAATGTTAGGTGCTAGTTACGTTAGCATCTCTGATAAAATCCTTTACGTAATCGTCATTAAAACTAAGATGCAAAGTTGTAACCTTAACCTCCTCGGCTGTTCTTATGTTTCAGTAATATTTGGTGAAGATGTGGCCTTTGGTGGAGTCTTCAGATGCACAGTTGGCTTGCGAGACAAATACGGTGAGTTAGGTTTTGAATCTAATACTCTTCTCATATTAACATCCCTGCTCATTTATACCCTTCTGGTTTGTGGGAGAAGGACTCCTGAGAGAGAAACCTTGTGAGTGGACTTCACTTCAGTTTTCCTTTCTGGACTTTGAAATAGAAAAAGTTGTGAACGTGTTAGTATTTGCCGACAGCTTGTAGAGCTTTTGAAACTTGCTCACGTAATTTCAGGAGTCTTACTGTTTCTTAAACTGAGTTACCCCTTTGTTGTGGTTTCATTAAGTGCCCCTTTTGCTGAGGGAAGTGCTGTCACTGGAAGGCTGAACAATGGGTAATAGTGCCCTGTGTGGCATGCCAGGTAGTACCTAGCAGTTCAGAGGTCCTGGAAACTGCTTGTGGGTCTAGTAGCCTGACAACTTTTAATTTGGCAGCTGCTGTCGCCCCCCACTGCACTATTTTATCAGTGATAGTGTGGCCAGCAGGACTAGGGATGTCATTCTGCCCCTGGACTGGGCACCGGGGAGGCCTTCCCTTGAGTACTGGGGGCAGTTATGGGCCCCTCACTTCAAGAAAGAGATGGAGGGGCTGGAGCTGGTCCAGAGGAGCAACGAGGCTGGAGAAGGGGCTGGAAGGAAAGGCTGAGGAGGAGAGGCTGAGGGAGCTGGGGGTGTTTAGCCTGGAGAAGAGGAGACTCAGGGGAACCTTTTCCCTCTCTCCAACTCCCTGAAGGGAAGTTGCAGTCAGGTGGGGGTCAGGCTCTTCTCCCAGGCAACCAATACCAGGAAGAGAGGTCAGGGCCTGAAGCTGCCAGGGGAGGGTTAGGCCGGATGTTAGGAAGCCCTTCCTGATGGAAAGGGT
Source organism: Phoeniculus purpureus (assembly GCA_028565055.1). Lineage (NCBI taxonomy): Eukaryota > Metazoa > Chordata > Aves > Bucerotiformes > Phoeniculidae > Phoeniculus > Phoeniculus purpureus. Next base: position 14,015,532 of record JAOXOE010000694.1, read on the forward strand.
GATGAGAGCCCAGGGCAGTGTTGGAGTCCCCATCCCTGGAGGTGTTGAAGGCCAGCCTGGCTGTGGACCTTAGTGCCCTGGTCTGGCTGCTGTGGTGATGTTAGGTCCTGGGCTGGGCTGGATGAGCTCAGGGGTCTTTTCCAGCCTCAATGATTTTGTGATTTAACAGAAGAGGTGATTATAAAATGTTAACTTTCAGCAGTTTACTTGCTTCAAGGTGTAAAACTGACTGATACCACTGTATTGCTGCATGTAGAGATTGACCTAGAGTTCTGTTAATCTGGTGTGATCTATTAATTCTATTTACCAGAATTAGTGTGGAAACAGAGGACATGCATTAATTACATACATTAAATTTTGGATCCACTGGTTATTCTATGCAAAGGCCAGAGTCCATGTAAAATAACGTGTAAGTCAAAGCAGAATCAATGAACAAGCAACCTCATGGATCCTATCTGCACAAGGAACATCACTTAGACTTTCTGACTCTTCTTTCCTCATGCCTCTCCTGCATTTACTGTCAGTGTAGTAATTGGAGATACAAGTGATATGACTTGGTTTCTGTGTGTTGATGTAAAGTATGAAGGAAAAAATCTTCTTGGAAGAGGGAGTATCTGTTTTGTGGTTTTTTTTTTTTCATTCCTTTGGATCGTCAAAATCACTAGGTGGCAGTCTCTGCCTATTAGTAGTTCCTTTGATCCTTTTAAAGCAGTTTACTAGAGGTCAAGATCTAAATATCACATTAACATCTTAGTAGGGAGAACTTACTACGTTAATACTCAGTAGTAGCACCATGCAGATGTTGGTTGCTATCCAGATTTTTACTGAAGTATCTCGTGAAACACAGAATCGTTCAGGTTGAAAAAGACCCTTGGGATCATGAATGCAAGCAACAACCCTATTCCACAAGGTTACCCCTAAACCAGATCCCCCAACACCACATCTAAGCAACTTTTCAACACATCCAGGGATGGGGACTTAACCACCACCCTGGCCAGCCCAGTCCAGTTCCTCACCAAACTCTCCAGCAAGTATTTCTTCCTGATGCCCAGTCTAATCCTCCCCTGTGAAGCTTGAAGCCCTTCCCTCTGCTTCTGTCACTAATGACCTGTGAGAAGAGCCCAGCACCAGCATCTCTGCAGTGGCCTTTCAGGTAGTTGTAGAGAGTGATGAGGTCTCCCCTCAGCCTCCTCTTCCTCAAACAGCCCCAGTTCTCTCAATCTCTCCTCACCAGATTGCTTTTCCAGCTGGTTACAGAGACACTGTAGCCAGGAACATCTCTGCTCGTGCTGCTCCCTACATCATCTACCCTGAGGGTTATTTCCACTTCTCCACTCCAAACTGAACCTGAACTGAGTGCACTTCAGCCTGGCTAAAAGCACAACACTCCCACCCACCAGCCTCTGGGGGCAGCCACGATGGTGCTTACCTCTAACAGTTTGTAGAGCTCCTCTATCCGTCCTTTCTCCTGCTCTCTCGCTGGGATTTCAGTCTCTTTGAAGTGTATGTACTGGTTATAAAGTGCCTGGGATGAGAAAGGCTCATCAGACACCACCCCGGGGAATGCCAGCACCCAGCTCTGTGCCAAGCACACTGCAGATGGCTCTTGTCCAGGACCTACCTTTAGCTCTACAGGGTTCTGGGGGAAGGATTTATCTGACATGAGTATCGTGTGCTGCTTGATCCACGAGATGAGGGACTCCACGCGGCTCTGGTACTCCAGCCACCGCGAATCCACCTCCTGTGGGGTGAGAGGGTTCTTGCAGAGCTCTGCTGGCAGCAGGTCTCCCCATGGGGCAGAGGAAGAGCCTGGCCTCGCCAGGCAGAGCACAGAGGGACCCTAAGTGCCACAGCCATGGGATGGATCATTTGCCTGCACCTCCTTGCTGAAGTGATGCCACCCCAGGTACAGGAAGCAGCAGGACTAGGAGGATCCTCCTTGCCAGCTGCCCTCTAGACGGCAGCTGAGCTTTCCCAGGAGCTCAAAACCCCAGGCAGACCCTGGAGAACACCACAGCTCTCCAGCCACACTGGCAGTTCACAGGGCAAGACACACTAATGGGGAAGCTCCTGTCTTCCCCAGAGTCTCTCCCACACCTCAGCCACCTGCAGACAGGGAACCTCCAAACCCTTCCCCTAGCAACCAGCTGTCGCAGCCTCCCCGCGATACTTACGATAGCGCTGATCCCTTCTCCTCCCTCGGGGACTTTGGGAAAGGCATCGTAGATTGAAGACACGTAAGTTATCACAGATTTCTCGTCTGGAGAGGGGACGTCCACGTCTGACAAGGGGGAAACAGAGAGCCAGTGAGGGACAGCAGTGGGAGGAGAGGTCAGCATCTCCCTGCTCCAGCTGCTCTTCCTCCCAGTCGCCCACCTTCAGCGTCCAGCAGCCGCGTGACCCCCAGCCTCTCGGCGATCTCGAAGGCCTGCTCCAGGTTCTCCCGGTTACTCTGGATCTGCACCCTCTCCATGTCCACCAGGTCTGGCCTGTAAGACAAGCACCAGAGTCATGATGTGGGCAAACAGTGGACGGTGCCCAGGGCAGGGCATCCTGGGTGGGCACTGCTGCGCTGGGTGACTACCATGGGCTGGTCTGAGCCCCTGTCGGTGGCTCTCCAAAGGTAACTGGGCTGCAGCAGCTCCCCAGCTCATCCCCTTTGGGAAGGGGGTGTTGAGGCTGTGAAGGAAGACCTCTCCTTTCCAGCTGCCAGGAGGTGCTTCCTCACAGAACCTTTGCCCCCCTCCCACAAGCTCTCAGGGCTGTGCTGCCTGCTCTGGTCTGAGCAGCTGGCCCTGGTGGCCACGGTTCCAACTGGCTGAGCAGGCAGGAGGTGTGTGGGGTTGTGCTGCCTCTCAAGAAACTGTAAGAGGTTTAATTGCCACTCAGGAGAGCTCTGAGAGCCTCGGATGAGAGCACAGATGTGACTGCTGCTACTCACGGAGAGCAGAAAGGGCAGCGCTAACACGGAAAACACTGCAGCACTGCCGGTTTAAAAGCTTCTCCTTTTTGCCTCCCTCCCCAACCTTACACGAGATGTTTTCTTCGTGCAGCCTGGTGTATTTATTGCTCTTTCCAAGCACCCACCCCTCAGCTACCCAGCGGAGTCCAGGTAAAGGAGATGTCGCTCCCCGCAAGCCTTACCTACACCTCCAAGCACTCCAGTCCATCACCAAGCACAGCAATGGGCAACAACCCCCAGGAGATTCTTCAGCCCAGACAGAATCTCAGAGTGATTGAGGTTGGAAAAGCCCTCTGAGCTCAGCCAGCCCAGACCAGTGACCACACCAGGGCATTAAGAGCCACAGCCAGGATGTCCTTCAACACCTCCAGGGATGGGGACTCCACCACTGCCCTGGGCAGTCCAGTCCAGGCTCTGATCACCCCTTCCATGAGGAAGGGCTTCCTAACATCCAACCTAAACCTCCCCAAGCAGCTTCAGGCCCTGCCCTCTCGTCCTGGCACTGGTTGTCTGGGACAAGAACCTGACCCCTGACCCCACCTGACTACAACCTCCCTTCAGGTAGTTGTAGAGAGGTAAGGTCTACACTGAGTCTCCTCCAGGCTAAACACCCCCAGCTCCCTCAGCCTCTCCTCATCAGACTTTCCCTCCAGTCCCTTCTCCAACCTCGTTACTCCTCTGGACCTACTCCAGCCCCTCAATCTCTTTCTTGAAGTGAGGTGCCAAGTACTGCCCCTAGTACTCGATGGGAGGCCTCTCCACTGTCCAGTACAGGGGGAGAATTATGTCTCTAGTCCTGCTGGCCACACTAGTGCTGATCCAAGCCAGGATGCCATTGGTCTTCCAGGCCACCTGGGCACCCTGCTGGCTCACGTAACATAAAGCACTACAACAGCATCAAAGAAATCTCATCAGAAAAAAAAGAACATGAAGCAGATGTTCCAATGCAGGCACAAAAAACATGCTGGTGTGTACTCATAGCTATAAACTTCTGATATGCTGGCTCTGAAAAACTTGCATTTAAAAATAGTATTCAGCTCTGTAGTCCGTGGCAGAAATACAGGAAATACCTTAGATAAAGGATCCACAGCCACAAATCTTTCTCCAACTTGGCCTGGGAAAACTCATGGGCAAGATCCCCCTATCTTTGAATTATCCAGATGGAATTAGCTTAGAGTTTATATAATTTGGTCATATTTTTGATTAGAAGAAAAACAAGGAGGTTTTTTTCCTCATCTAATTGTTTTGATGTCTTCTTTGCAAAAGAACTAATGCATGAAAATATTAAACACATTATATTACATTGACGATGCATTAACCAGCAGCATTAACGTTCTGTGGGGTGGAAAATTGGGAAGAACCTTCTGACGCAGAAAATGTAAGCCTGGCATTAGGGGACACAGGCATGCTCATTGGCATTTGATTACAAATGTCATTGGATCGTTGCTGAATAACGTCCGTCTTAAGCAATTAATCCTAAGCAGTAAGTCAGGCTTCTCTGGATCATCCACTGGAAGAAGGTCTTGGAGTCTTGGTACAACAGACTCATAAAATGAATGCCAGCTGCAAAGTAATGTTCACGGTATTTGAAGATGCACAAGGTAGGCTGTGTGTCAGAACTAAAAAGTCCATTTTGTGGAAGGTACTTAATTGAGAATTGAAACAGTCATCTTGTTGGGCTGCCAAGGTGAGAGTGAACCTAATGGCAGAGCAAGACTAAAAAATGGGGACAAGAGTGTTCTCATAAAACAGCAATACAGGTCCTTAAATAGCCGTGGGCTTCATAGCCCACACTATGAATCTGATCAATCCAGGCTTCAATTTCCAAAAGTGCTTCTCACACAAATGATATTCAGAAGATACTACAGGGAAGGAAAACATTTGGTCTGTAATTAGGAGACAGTGGGAAGAAAGGGAGTACATGAGTGCTTAGCTCTGCTGGAGGCATACTGGGTGATGTGGTCACTTCACGGCAGTGATGGAACGGACTGGCTACTTTAAAAACACACAACATTCTACAGCAGTTAGAAACTGGGCTGCAGCTTAGCCTTCCGTTTACAACACTTTTATATGCGTGTTAGGCACAACTAAACCATCCCTCTGAGATGAAGTCTCATCCTAAAGCTTTGAATTTTATCATGAAGCACAAGGCCTCCTTCTTTTTTCCTGTTTCTTGCTGTGACTGGTGGAATCTCTGATTAGAAGACTACATTATAAAATATTTTAAGGTTAATTTGGGGGACATTGCCTATTGCTGGAAAAGAGTCATGTGTAATATATATCTGCTTACGGCAATGAATGATCACAACTACCTAAAAGACTTTTTGGGTTAGTTCATGCTAAAGACACTGTTCCACAGAAAGAAATCACATACAAAACAAGGGATGCACACTGAAAAGCACTACATGAACTTCTACTGCTTAGGAGAAAGTCTGTGTCGCTATGAAAAACCTATGTGTGACACAAATAAACCATCAGAAAGATCAGAGAAATATTTGTTAGAAAAGCATGAGGAACAGACTTACAATAACCCCCAACTGTAATGTCTCTCTCTGTACCAGTCAGGGGCTCACTCTTACTGAAGAGCCCTGCCCTCGCTGTGGGCAGGTATGTTCCCACAGTATTAAAAAGGAGAAAAAAAGAAGAAATGGTTTAGAGAAGAGTGAAGTGCAACTCAAAGGAGCAGTGAGCATCATGTGTGAGGATGATCAGATGAGAACAGGTTTGCTTTCCTAGCGGGGGAAGGAGGGAATTGCAAGGGCAATTTGAGAGGACAATGACAACCAGGGCTTGTTGTCGTTGGCCCTGTGGGCCACCAAACTTTTCATGGTGTCAGAAAGAGCTGAGGGCATGCAGATGCCCCAGGACTGAGCCACTGCCTGCCCACCATTTCTCTGTGCTCTCAAGGTGAGAGCAGACAATGTTCTCCCTGTTGTTTTTTTTTTTTAAATGCTCCTTCTTGCTCCCATTCCTCTTTCTGCTTGTTTATTGTTGCTTTTATTTCAGTGACTTCAGGTAGGGTTTTTTATTATTTGACTAGGCTCCACAGTACTCTCCATCTGGTCAGCTTCAACTTTAGTGCCCATAGCAGCCCCAAACCTCAGGCACGTTCTTTGAGTATGTGCCTATAATAAATGCATTAAGCTGTTCAAATGCGATTTATCTGTGACAAATAAGAAACAAGAAATACATTCCTAAACGAAAAATCTAGGTTCTCCTAGAATGGTGGTTGTATTGTCAGTCCTTTTGCTGAGCCACATTCTTGGCTGGTTTAAGTACAACCAAATCCATTTACTTGGTTCTGTATATATTCCCAGCACCAGAAGCCATAATGCTCTTTACAAATCGGATGCAGACAGTTACACGTGTGCAGATCCCACAGTCAATTCTACATTCAACAAATGCAACACCGTGACTGCTCTGTACACATAAACTTCTGTCAAACTTCAAGTTAACACATAATTTAGAAATCACAAGTTTTAAAGAAACCTCAAAGGATCTTCATTGCTTTCACAATGAAGAGGGAGAAACAGTTCTGCAGGCATGATTCTGTATCAGGTAATAATCTTCTACCTGAAATTAATATCGCACCTACTTACGTGTACCCTGGGAATGTTGTACGATGCACAGCAAAAGGACACTGCTATGAGAAAATGCCATCACTTGCACAAAATGATTAAGTTCCTCGTGCCATTTCCTCCTGAATCTAGAATAGAACAGTCCTAGCTGGAAGGGATGTCCCTACAATGGTCTTCCAGTCAAATTCCTTAATCACTTCAGGTCTGACCAAAAGTTAAAGCAGATCATTAAGGGCATTGCCCAAACACCTGTTAAACACTGACAGGCTTGAGGCAACCACCACCTCTCTACAAAATCAGTTTGAGTGTCTTAGTAAATAAGTGTTTTCTCATACTTCCATGAAAAAAGCTTGAATTTTGCAATGGTATCATCAATATTTCTAGAAAGGACTACATCAATTTAGTTAGTATTTAAGAGGTAATTTTTCCTGCTTTTTCCTTTGTTCCTCAGAATGTAGAGCTGTGCAATGACTCATCTTGGTCTGAGAGTTAACCTTCTAATAATAACAGACCACTCTAGAAGCCGAATGAGTAGAAATCAGTGGACAGTAGGTGGAACATACTTAATTTGCGTAGTACATGATTCAAATATGATAAACTTTGTAAGAAAAGTACAAAAGATGGAGAAATAGAAAGCTCCCATCACGGCTTGGCTTCCACATCGACACTGGCCTTCTGACAAATTGATGCAGAATATTAAAGCTGTCGTGAAAAGATTGAGGTTTTCACGCCCTCATTAACCACATTGCAACTCTGACTTCAAGTAAGAAAAGGAAAAAAGGACAACAGAAAAGAAAAAAAAAATGACACATTTTCTGTGCCTGATTGTGTGAGAGATGGAAAGGATCCACGCAGCTCTGGTCCCAGGTGGGATTCCACTGCTTCACAGCTTCACACTCCAAAATAAGTTACCATTGACCTAACTGACATTCACTGCTGAAAAGCTATTAAGACTCTAGCTGAAATTTCTCTTAGAGATGAATACTATACCTCTAATACGATTTTGATCACAAGTCATCTCTTTGCTTTCTGTATCAATTTATTCCATCTTCAATGCCACACAATTTTAATGAATTCTGCAGAATTTCTTCTCCCAGAGAACCTGGAAACACTGGATAAGAATTTTGGATGAGCTATGGTTCTTCCCCATTTCCCACTCCCCATTTCAAACAAAGAAACCAAAACAAACTTTAATAAACCAAGTGAAAAAAAGAACAACAGATTTGAAGTTTCACTGAAGATTATTAGAGCTAGTTTTAAACAGTCCAACATTGGGAAGGTCTGGGTTACCAGGAGAATCAGTTAGTCCCGTCTTCTTCAGTACAAGAAAATAGCGCTAACCTGAGCAAAAGATAACAAGAGAAAATGAGTGACTTGCACTGAGTGTTCTGGGAAAACACTGAAAGCGTACTAGAAGCTAAAAACAACCCTGGTGTCACTTCAGGGAAGTTAATGGACTGACAATAAAGATAAATCAAGACTTGAAATCAATGTACGGAGAGTTGGAAATGTTCTGCCTTCAACAAAAATTGGGTTGCCTGAACAAAACACTACAGATTTGTGCAACAAGTTTCTGTACGGCTGAAAAGTGCCTTCTGTTGGTTTGCTATTTCCATTTGACCCTTTCTAAGGTCAAACTCTGGGCCTGTCATTGTCAAGGTCAAAATGAGGTCTAAGCATAAAGCTTTGACTGTATGAGTAGATGGCGACCTTCTCCCTGAACATCAGTTCAGCAGGAGATGTGGAAGAAAGTGGTTTCAAACAGGCACAAAGCAAACAAGGAATGTCTTTAAACTGGGCAGATTTATTATATCATAAAGGATGTGGGGTTTAAAACCAACATATGGTAAAAATATAACAAAAATATATAACAAGTGTAACCTTAGTAGTGGGTTCCTTAAAGACTAATAGACACCAGTAAAAGTATCTGAAATGTCTCTGTACCAGCATGGCAAACCCTCCTTAGGTAGGAGAGCAACTATTGACACCTCAACGTGATTGATGCTCGTACTGCTGCATCACAAAACTGGTGCTGTTTACATGTAACAACCTGTCTGTGCAAACAACCTACAGTCTTTCACAAGTGAGATAGTTCCACATGTGCTCTTTAAATGGGGAATTTATGGCTCCTGAATCACATTAGTCTGTTGTGAGTCTCCTAAGCAATTGTAGAAACATTAGGGATTGGAAGGGATCTCGAAAGATCATCTAGTCCAATCCCCCTGACACAGCAGGATCACCTAGACCAAGTCACACAGGAACACATCCAGGCAGATCTTAAACTTCTCTAGTGAAGGAGACTCCACAACCCCCCTGGGCAGCCTGTTCCTGTGCTCTGTCACCCTCACTAGGAAGAAGTTCCTTCTCATAGTTATGTGGATCCTCCTATGTTCCAGCTTATACCCATTGCCCCTCATCCTATCACTAGGTGACACTGAGAAGAGCCTGGCTCCATCCTCCTCACACCCACCCCTCAACATTTATAGACATTAATGAGGTAACCCCTCAGTCTCCTCCAAGCTAAAGAGACCCAGCTCCCTCAGCTTCTCCTCATAACGCAGGAGCTCCACTTCCTTCATCATCTTCATTGCTCTACGTTGGACTCCCTCCAGCACCTCCACATTCCTCTTGAACTGAGGGGCCCAGAACTGGACACAACACTCCAGATGTGGTCTCACCCGTGCAGAGTACTACAGATACTTGTGAAAGGTTAACAATTCTATTAAAAATTGTATTATGGTTTTTTTCTTCCTTTTTTGGCATCTAAAGTAATTGCACGTTGTTTCTGCCTAATGAAGAAAGGTAAATTACTTCAGTAATGAAATATTAGCTGAAGGGGACCAACCAAAAGTGTTTCTTGCAGATCACCTCATTAACTTGTTTCCAATATATGTTTCACCTAAGTGAAATTGCAGCTTGTGACTGGTTGTGGTGACAAACATCTGTTGTCTTAGCTCCAAAAAGGCTTCTGGGAGTGGGCGAAGACACGGTGAAATGTAACCTGAGAGACATTTTTGTCATCTGTGGTCTTTTCTCAGTCTCCTGTTACTTTTTAAACCTTACTGATAGGGTTAAGTTTCCTTGAAAGTTGCATGATCTTTCAGTAAAATAAGAATTTTCATCTCTTTTGTGATAATTTCAACCATGGCAGCTGCTGATCATCAAACAAAACCCACCAACCAGTCAAACTTGTCTGCCCTCCAGAAAAACATCTGAGGGACTTAGCAGTCCTGTCAGGAAAAAAAAAGGACTATGGTCCTTCCAGAGTGTAATGTAGATGAATAAAATGTAAATGAAGCTTTAAAACCATTCAAAATTGGTAATGATAATAGGGGAGTGAGTGAGTAGGATGTGTGTTTTCTCCGTGTCCAGGTCATCTGCTGTTTTCCACTTGTGAACAAAAGAAGACAGTCTAATATGTTTCAGGTAGCTGTTGATGGTGACAGCATGTTCATTGTGCCATCTGAGGAGAATTCATGTATTTTGCCAAAATACAGTGAATTCCCCCAATTCCTAAAGAAATGGAGTTTCTGATGACTGCAAGATGTGGTGTCCCTGTTACCCTTGAGGCACTGGGACAGCACTGGATCTGTGACTGCTATAGTTTGGCAGTTTTGTACATGCAGTGTTTGGATTTTCAGAAACTGTAGGTGGATGTTTAACCCTTACAGAGAGTCTTCCAAAGACTGCAGGAAAAAAAAGAATCTTTCTTTAAGATAGTACTCAGGGAAAGAATCCTCTTTCTGGACCCCTCTGTTACTAATGCCTGGCAAGTTCTCTAGCCTTGAGGGTAAACACTCAGAATCACTTCCTGACTGAGAGTCAGAAAGGTTTCCAAAATCCCCAAAAGAGTTTTCCCTGATGAGGAAAGGCTGAGGGAGCCGTGTCTCTTTAGCTTGTTAAAAAGGAGTCTGAGGAGCGACCTCATTAGTGTCTATAAATACGGAAAGGGTGAGTGACTGGAGGCTGAAGCCAGGCTGTGCTCAGGGGTGACCAGTGATAGGACAAGGCACAGCGGGTACAGGCTGGAGCAGAGGAAGTTCCACATAAGCATAAGAAAAAGCTTTTTCACTGTGAGGGTGACAGAGCCCTGGAACAGGCTGCCCAGAGAGGTTGTGGAGTCTCCTCTGAAGACATTCAAACCCCACCTGGATGCATTCCTGTGTGACCTGATCTAGATGATCCTGCTCTGCTTGGGGGCAGTTGCACTAGATGATCTTTTGAGGTCCCTTCCTACCCGTAACTTTCTGTGATTCTGTGATTTGTCTGTAAATACTTAAATGAGATATTCCATTCATCTCATTTGTCTTTAGGAAAATTTATCTGTGGGATCAAATACTTTTCTGGACAGGGCTCAGTTTGACTGTTTCTTATTTCAAGAAGAGTTTTTCCATATTGTTTCAGAGTACATCACCACATTGATCTAGGTGAGGATGTCCCTGCTCACTGCAGAGCGGTTGGTCTAGATGATCTTTGGAGGTCCCTTCCAACTCAGGCCATTCTATGATCAATAAACAATTGTTTGACTTCATTTGTTTGCGTCCTGGGGATTAGCAGGATCTTCCCATATTTCTGGTTATCAGCAAATGTAAAGACAATAATTGTTTTTTGTATATATTTTTGGTTTATTTTCAGAATTATTTAAGTGAAAACCATGAAGTTAGGTTTCTTTTTTCTAACATAGTATTTTTCTAGATGAGACATTAGGAAAAATATCCTCAGTGAAAGAGCGGTGAAGAACTGGAATAGGCTGTCTAGGTTAGTGGTGTAGTTACTGTCTCTGGAGGGGTTCAGAAGACAAGGAGATTTGTCTCTAGCAAGTAGGGTTTTGTGGGCAGGGTGGAGCTGGATTGATGATTGCACTGGATGATCTTGGAGGTCTCTTCCAAACTCAATGATTCTATGATTCTATATGATGCAGCATGAAATGCAAATTAGTACTTGGCCATGCTTTGGTGTGTGGGTAGCAGTGCTTGTATGTCTGTACTTGGTGAACTTGGCTGCAACATGTTTAATTCTTATTTATTGCATAGTAAAATACTGATAACATCATCAAATCTAAACAGATTCAGAGGTTATGAAAAGACACTTTTTAAGCTCCAAATTGCATTGGTGAGTTTTAAAATTCCTAGTACTTCATGTGGACATCTTTAGATCAATAGTATAATGAGGCATGAATGGACACTGAATGGCTTTTAATTTGATTTCTCATTCCAGAAAACAGAGAAAGCTAATGGAAGCTAAAAAAAAACCCCAGCAGAGCGTGAACTGTGCCTAGAGAGGTGGTTGAGGTCTCATCACTGGAGACATTCAAGATCAGGCTTGATGGGGTTCTGGTCTAGTGAGTGATGGCCCTGTGTTTTGCAGGGGGGTTGGACTAGAGACCTTTGGAGGTCTCTTCCAACCTTATGGTTCAATGTTTCTGTGATAGAATACATCAGATGTGTAGACCCAGTGCTTAGTGCCATGGTTTAGTGAATGGTTGGACTCGATGATCTCAAAGGTCTTTACTAACCTAAATTCTGTGATTCTCTGTTCCATTTTTGCTTTTTCTGGAACTCTGTTAGACTTTATTTCTTGTCTGGAGTACTAGTTTGTAGCAAATGAAGCGGGATACACTTGGGTGTTGTCATTTGGCTTTTCTGAAATCTGCTGTAATTTTTAATGACATTTTCAATGGTTACTTGACTTTTGATTATGGGAAACTCTCAATTTATGAGGATTAAAATATATTTCATTTTCCCAGCAGTGCAGGTTGTGAAAAAATTACTTCAAATGTCCTTTGGGTTTATGTTCTTTTAGAAGTCTTTTCTTTCTGATAAATGCTGTATCAGCTTAATGCATATGAAGAAAAGATTGCATCCATTTGTCCATTAATTACCAATATGCATTCCCAAAAGGAGAGGAATCCTCTGCAAGGTAATTTCATGTAACTTTTTTTTAAAGAATAAATCTATTTTTTATGCAAAAAGCTGAAGGTTAGACTCATGATTTTATGTATAGATGTCTGTTTAAGTTGCTGAATCCTTTTCTCTAGAAAAAAGGTATTTCTTATTAAATAAGTGTTTAAATTTTCCAAAATCCTGCTTTTCAGCTTTTCAGTGAGATTAGTTACTTGTCACACACTTTGTGTTAAGTGAAAGCGTGAAGAAAAATCAAAATCTGAGTGACTTAGCATAGGGAAATCACAATAAGTCTCTTTCAGGGTTCTCAATTATTTTGCTAACAAAAAATTACACAGTACCTCTTCCCAAACCCGATAATCGTGGTACATGTTACAGCAAGAGAATTTTTTTTCTATGCTACCTTCAAACAAGAGGATGCTGGACAACTTCATCTGTCCTGAAGCAGGATGGATAACTTCCTTACCTGCCCTATCTTTCCCCATTTTGTATCTTCTCCAACGCGTCAAATGAAACTTGTGTATAGTTTCAGACAACATTTGTATGGATCATTGAGTAGGATCCTGTAGTAGTTGTGATGTAATAAATTCTTACTATGCTCATCTTACTGTGCATCACTGATCTGGAACCACATCAATATGAGGAGGTTCCACATCAATATGAGAAGGAACTTCCTGGTGAGGATGAGAGAGCACTGGAAGGGGCTGCCCAGGGCAGTTGTGGAGTCTCCTTTTCTGGAGATGTTGAAAACCTGCCTGGGCATGTTCCATGTGAGTTGATCTAGGGGATCCTGCTGTGGCAGGAGGATTGGACTAGATGATCTTTCCAGGTCCCTTCCAATCTCTAATGTTCTGTGATTCTGTGATTCATCTAAGCTATTGTGGGTTGTTGAATTGGACCTCAGTCTTGCAAATACTCACCAGGCTGAACATCTACAGCAATTCACTGCTGTAGGAAGGACTGGGTTTAGAGCGATGTTTTGCTTGTCCTGTATCATGTTTCATGCTTGTACAAGATATATCAGAAGAAATATTATTCTTGTTGCCTTTTAGATGATACTCTGTTATAACTCTTTTGAATGATTGATTTCAATATAATCATGAGCCATCATTTTCTTCATTAACAGATCAGGTGGCTGAGGCACAGTAGGTAGAACATCTTGCCAAAATAATAAAACAAATTACTACCCAAACTGTCAGGCAGTGGGAGGTTCCACGAGCTGGCACCTACAGTCACTAGGCACAGCTGTTGTCTTCTTACTATACAGATTCAGCAGATGCAAAGCTCTAGAAATACAGAGAAGCACTGGATGGTTATTTAAATATTTATATTTCACTGCTTTGCTTAATCTCACTTTTATTTTAAAAGGTTCATCGAAACATTAGATTTTGATTGCATGTTTAAAGACATTTGAGAATCATGGCAGCCCAGATTAAATTCTCCAGGACTGGAAAAAAGGGAAAAGTTACACATATTCTTAAGAAGGGTAGAAAGGAAAACAACAGGAACTACTGAACTGTCAGTCTCACTCTTGTGCCTGGGAAGAGCATGAATCCCCCCAGAAGCTCTGCTAAAGCACATGGGCGACACAAATATTGACTCCACCTTGAGTAGTGAGTCCAGGTTTGGGCACCACAGTATCAGAAGGACATTGAAGTGCTGGAGCAGGTCCAGAGAAGTCAGTGAGGCTGGGGAGAGGTCTGGAAAGCAGGCCCTGTGAAGAGCAGCTGAGAGAACCTGGGTTATTTAGTCTAGAAAAGAGGAGGCTGAGAGGAGACCTTATTGCTCTCTACAGCTACCTAAAACAAGGTTGTAGCAAGGCTGATGCTGGTCTCATTCGCAAATTACTAATGCTAGGACTAGGTGAAATGGCTTCAAGTTGTATCAGGAGGGGTTTAGATTGGATCTTAGGAAGAAGTTCTTTTCTGAGAGAGTGGTTGGGCACTGAAACAGGCTGCCCAGGGAGGTGGTAGAGTCACCACCTCTGGAGGTGTCTAAAAACCTTGAGGCCACTGTCTAGGGTGATGCTGAGATGAGGGATGACCATGGTGATCCTGGAGGTCCTTTCCAGCCATTCTATGATTCCATTATTGTATTGATCTAAAATTCTTTTCATTTCTGCTTCAACTCCTGAGTTGTTTAGAAGAATGAACTCTGAATTGGACACTGCACAGAATGTGGATTAGTATGTGTAGATGTATTTTTGAACCCAATTTCCTTCCAACTGGTACATCTTGACTGGTTTTGCAGAGAGGAGGAAATAAAATGGTTGGCACAAACCCTCAAGTTGTGATTATGACTCCACATGCAATTTTCACCCTAGTTAAACCAATGATAAGGCTACCTTCTCCACAGCTGTGTTCAGGAATGACATGTTTTATGAGCATTCAGGCAGTGTTCACTGGTTAGGTGCTCGGTGAAATTCAGATGTTTTATTAGGATATTAAATAATAAATTCTCTTTAGTGTTTGTGACTGAACTCCAGTGAAGAATTCGTACAGGAGTGGAATCTTAGTGTTTCTCTCAGCTCTGAATATCTTCATATCTGTCCAGATGCCCACAACTGATACTTTAAAAGTAGATGAAAAACTAAAGAAATCATCTTGTAAAAGAAACTTTAAAGAGTTAAATGTGAAGTTTTCAAAAATCATTTCAGTTGACTTCAGTGGGAAAGTGAACTGCCTGAGCTGTTAGATAGCCCAGTGTAAGAAAATTGCATGGTTTTCGTTTGCAATTTAATGTCAGATTGTAGAGGATTTTTAATTAAAACATTAAAATATTATTTAATGGCTGTGTGCTTCTAAAATTAGGAGCCTGAATATTCTCCAGATCAGTAGGATTTTTATTCTGGAAGTTTCTGCTAACCAAATTTTACTGTATCTCATAGCTAATTAACAGCAGAGCCTTGCTGTGAACTCAGTCCTAACCCATGTTCAGAGAACTGCATTTCCAGTGCTGTTTGCACATGGAATCAGCTACTCTCAGCCTCACGTTTTTGAAAGCAGGCTCTTCCCCACCTGTCCTCACTTTGAACTGATGCTGACTCAGGTCTACTCTCCGCATTGGTCACTGCTTCCTCTCCAACTGACATCATCCTTCCCAAGCCAAGACCCTTGCCTTATACTGCTTCTTCCAACTTGTTGCTTAGATTTTGTTTTGTTTTTCCTTTTGAGAGACTGGAGAGGACCAGTTAGGAGGCTCAGGAGATAAATCTTGAAGGAAGTGAGATGTTATGCTGAAACACTGTTCTCACAAAAGGAACAAACCAACTGAGCAAGTCCGAACCAGCTCACTCTGTTTCTTTCCTTGTGAGTAATACATTACTCCATCAAGAATGTTGCTCCTACTCAGTGCACACTGAGTGGCAATACTGTGTTGCTTGCAATTGGAGAGGTGGCTAAGGAGCACAGAAATGTAGGAGAAATGTTTTTGATTCTTCTTGTGTGCAGCAAGGAGCCTGTAGCCCTGGGGAATACTTGATGGCAGGCAGCACCACGCGGCTTGTATTTGACTGGAGTACAGACTGTACCTCACAGTGCTGAGTGTACTGCAGTGTATTTCTGATATGAGGTCCTTGAGAATAAGCCCTGCTATTACTGACTTAGAAGACACAGGAAAAGTAAACTCTTTATTCTGCAGAATAAACTGCAGCATTAACAGCTGCTATTAGTTACAGGTTTTCCCATTGTCATAATGGAAAGAAGCACATTATTTACCTCTTGAGTTTAGTCTGAGGTATGCTGGTGCAACACCTATCATTATTGTAGTAGGCAGAGATTTCAACTAAAATTAAATAGGTGATCCTGCTCTGGCAGGGGGGGGTTGGACTAGCTGATATTTCAAGGTCCCTTCCAATCCATAATGCTCTATGATCTGTATTGTGGGGTGCGCAGGATTTATGTTGCTTGTTCTGTCCAAACTGGGGATTGTGCTCCTGGACACTCAGATTTCTCTCTCTCTCTCTCTCTGGACACTTAGTGGGAGAGTAGAGGGATTTGAAGGTAGTCTCGATATACATTCCAATGTGGAGTTAGAAGTGGGTCAGAAACAAAGCCATAGATGCTTGGAAGTGGATCCAAGTTTTGCACTGTAGATTTAGCTAAGAAAGTAAGCACCAAGGCATCAATCACAAATAGAGATAAAATGTTTCCAAAGTTATGTTAAAAGATTTGGGAATACTCCTTGTGTTTGGAGCATATGTGATGTAGAACAGTTAGAACTATCTGTAATTATAACAGGATAGAAAAATACTTCCAAAAAAATTAAGAAGTCTAAAAAGACTTGATTTTTACCTCATTAAAAATCAATTTGACGGCTTGTCAGCAGAAGAAAATTCAGCTTGAGGTCCTTGAGAAGTTGAAGTTGTCCTTGAAATTCTGTGACATACAGCTGCTGTTCTTCATTAGCCAGCTGATGGAATAATTAATCATGGCAGCCCAACTGGATATTATGACATTTTCAAATAGAAGAAGACGACCAGTGTACGTCAGTAAAGCTTTGATAGTTAATACTAAAGAAGAATGGTATTTTGTTATTTGGCAGCAATTAACAGAGATTCAATAGGTCTCCCACTTCAACCACAGTTGCATTAGTGCAGAATTTGTGATTTAAGGGCTGCTAGTTTTCCCGCTCCACAGACATTATTGTACTTGCAAAGAATTTTTCAAGTACCTTATTATCTTATGAGGGCATTAAATCTATTATATTTCATTTCTTTTCCTTCTTTGTATTCTTTGCAGAGAAAAATTTGGCTGTGTTTTTAGCCACATATGAAGTGTCCCTTTTTATAGTTGCATACTGTTTAAGTATACTAGGAATATAGAGTATTAGGAATACTGGGATATTAGGAATCACTTCCTCATGCAAAGGCTGATCAGACACTGGAGTGGACTGCCCAGGGGCAGTGGTGGAGTCCCCATCCTTGGAGGTATTGAAGGACAGACTGGCTCGGATCCTGAGTGCTCTGGTCTGGCTGATGTGGTGATGTTAAGTCATGGGCTGGGCTGGATGAGCTCAGAGGGCTTTTCCAGCCTCAATAATTCTGTGATTATGTGAAGAATCATTGTTTCATTCTGCCTTTGTTTTCCACTACAGTCTTTTGATACTTAGCTCATCTTTCAGAATCATTACTGTACGTCATCATCACTAATGGTCCTGAACCATTCTGCGTAGGTAGCTGCTGCTTGACTGAATGGATCAGCCTTCATCTTCTGCTATTTACTATGTGCATTAAATCTCACTGACTAACAGTATCTTCATCTTACACTCTGCCTTTTCTTAATGATGCACCCTTCTGTACCAAAGAGACAACTCCCCCACTGCCACTTTGCTGTTTTGGTAGGATCTAGCGCTGTCAGGTATTCTCCATCCTGAATTTCCTTAAAGCAGTCTAATAGGAGACACTGTTAGCTCAAATAACACAAGCAATGGCAATCTAATGTTTTAGTCTTCACAGCATAATGCATTACATCGAGTTAGAATCACAGAATCATTCAAATTGGAAAAGACCCTTGGGATCATAGAGTCCAGTCATCAACCCTACTGTACAAAGTTCACCCCTAAACCAGACTCTTCAACACCACATCTAAATGATGTTTAAACACCTCCAGGGATGGTGACTCGAGCCCCTCCCTGGACAGCCTGTTCCAAGCCATTTCTTTTTCTGTGAAAAAGAAATGCCTTAATGTCCAGCCTAACCCTCCCCTGCTGCAGCTTGAAATTTGAGAGAGATCTGTAGATAACAGTCATTTGGAGACCAGTTTAGATGCATGAACCTAGTAAGCATAGGTTGATCACAAAAAAAGTCTGTATTAATTGGAGATAATCCTTTTCATAGAAAGTGCACTGCCTTCAAGCAGAGGTGATGAGAATGTGAACTGCAGTTTAGTGTTTTCAGGATGGACATTATCAAACTTTCACAATGACACCAGGTATTTTCTAAACCAAAAGTTAAATGAACAAAAGTCCTTTTGAATTCTCACAGTAATAGCAAAGATCATAGAATCATAGAATGGCCAGGGTTAGAAGGGACCTTAAAGATCATCTAGTTCCAAACCCCGCCCTGCACAGGCAGGGACACCTTCACTAGAGCAGGTTACTCAGGGCCCCATCTAACCTGGCCTTCAACACTGCCAGGGATGGGGCAGCCACAGCTTCCTTGGACAACCTGTTCCAGCATCTCACCACCCTCACAGGAAAGAATTTGTTCCTCATGTCCAACCTCAATCTCCCCTCTTCAAATCCGGAACCCTTTCCCCTTGTCCTCTTGCTACACACCTGTGTCAAAAGCCCTACCCCAGCTTTCTTGTAGCCCCCTTCAGAGATTGGAAAGCTGCTAGAAGGTCACTGGGGAGCTTCCTCTTCTCCAGGCTGAACAACCCCACCTTGCTCAGCCTGTCCTCATAGGAGAGATTCTCTAGCTCTCTAAGCATTTGAGTTGCTCTCCTCTGGACAACTTCCATGAGCTCCGTGTCCTTCTGATGTTAAGGACTCCAGAACTGGACCCATTACTTCAGGTGGAGTCTCACAAGTGCAGAGTAGAGGCAGAGATTCACCTCCCTCAACCGTCTGTCCATGCCAAGATATGGGAGTATTGCACATCATACCATGTGTATATGTATGTAATGAAAAGAAATATCCAACGAGATTATGTACCAACTATTATAACTGAATATCGACCAGAATCTCAACAAGTCTCCTTCTCCAGAAACATTCAAAACCTGCCTGGACCTGTTCCTGTATGACCTACTACAGGTGATCCTGCTCTGGCACGGAGGTTGGACTAGATGATACCTTGAGATTCCTTCCAACCCCTAACTTTCTGTGATTCTGGGAAGTCCTTTCTTTTAAATCAGCAACTGTTAAAACCGGTGAGAATCATCTTTCTTGTAAATCCTTCATGAGGAGAAAACATTTGACCCCCACCCTTCCAGGCTTGGAGGAGCGAGCAGCAGTGCTCAGTTAGTGCAGCCTTAGTCAGTGTCACCTGCTGGTATTAGCAGAAATGGATTTTGACCAGCAGAGTAAAAAATGTTTGATGCTAATGCTTTTCGAGCAAGGTTACACGGATTGAGAAAGACACAGCAAAAAGAACACACTGTCAGAAGTGATCACTAGCATTTTCCTACTTGAAATTTAGCTTGTCCTGTTGAAAGCAAGAGACTTGCTTTAGTTGACTGCTGAGATTGCTCGCAGCAGCTCTTTTTTGAGCGAAGATCTGGGCACTATGTGCTTTAAAGCACGTTGCCCTGTGCCTGAAGCATGGATTTGCCTTTCTGCAGGTAGGAAGTGCATGGTCTTTGTGACATGCTGATGGGTGTCTGTCTGTCTTCATGGCCTTCCCCACCATCTCAGCTAGTAAATGGCAGAGTTCAAAGGGAGTGACTTTGGAATCTTATGTCACTTGTGGACTCCATCCTGCTTTCTTCACAATTGCTGCTGTAGATTAAACGGTGCTTGAAGGGGTGGTAGTTCAGATTCTTTGCATTCTAGCCTTTGGGAGTCCTGCTTTTGTCCTCTAGGGCATAATAATTCATCAATCCATCAGTGGAAAGATATGAGAATTCATTTAGACTTGTTCTCTTTCAAATACCAAAACCAAAGTTGTGGGGTTTACGTTATTTCAGTGATGTATGATTTGGAATTCTTATTCTGATAATGTCATCTGTTTCTTAAAAGTATGTATTTTAAAAATCAAATATTTCTCTGCAACCACTATAATTGTAGAGATACTAGTGCTGTTGCTAATATCCTCATTCTAACAAGCTTCTGGTAATTTAACATTCCTTTCATGTATTCACTTTGACCTGCGTTAAGTGATAGTTTTGATAGGAAAATCCACATTTTTAGGTAGTTTTTAGGCATGAAAAAGAAGGAAGCTATTCCTTCCAAGTAAACAGAAATGGAAATGACTGTTTCAACAAATGATTACTGAACTTAGATTCTTCCTGATCCCTTCAAAAATACCCAAGACTTCAGAGCTCTTCTCGGCACTGGTGACGAGGTATTAATCTCCTTTAGGTGTTTACTCATAGCCAGCTCTACCATCCTTGTGTCAAAGAGTGTTAGGGGTGAGGAGGGGAGACAGAGAGAACACCCAAAAAACTGATATAAAAAACCTGAAATAAACAGGTATTTTTAAGCATACGTGGTTCTGAGAGGATAATTGTAGGAGGAAAGGACTGAGGTTGCTGAGGCTGTATTGATAGGTGCTCCACTGCCCACAGCTATCCCGTTCATCGTAGTCCCTCAAAGGCAATTTGCCTTTAAAACAACTGTTGATTCATGCATTATTCTGTGTGAAATAAAGAGGGTTCATCCATCCTCTACATCTGAACTCAGCATGCAGCCTCTGTTCTGAAAGCTCCTGGCTTACTCTTAAGCCTGTTTACAGAGCAGCTGACATTTTGATTGCAGAATGTGACAAACTGACAGTGTCTCTGATTATAAAATCAGCTCATCTGCTGGTATTAGCAAAGAGCAAGATGCTGGATGAAATAGGCTTTAAATAGACCCCACTCTAAAATACTCGCATTTCAAATATCTTAAGAAGAAAGGGTATGCGGTGTCTGACTGGAGTTTATTTTCTGTTTGCATTAGGTGACATTACATGACCGTGCTGAATTATTACCAGTTCTTATAATACACAGGAGACACTGAAACATGTAAATCCTTCTCCACTGCTACAGCTTAGCATTTACAAGTAGAAAAACCAAACCACTGCTCAAAAGTTAATGTAATTAAATGTTTTCCAAAGTTCACCATCTGCAGCTAGGACTGAGAGCTCAGCTTTATGTCTAAGCATTTGAGTGGTAACTGCTAGCTGGCACTGGGGAGAGTGCTAGCTTCTACCTCCCACTATGACACCAGTGGTCCAGCTGTCAAGAGTTCACTATAAACTGCCGAAAATATTTTGAAAATCTAGCAAACACAAACTAATCAGTTAAACTGCTTCTGTATTGATTATGGACATGGCAAAAGTCGATGTTTTCTTTTGCCAACCTCAGTCTGTGTCAAACAAAACGAAGAGCAATATTCAAACAGGGTGGGGTGTTTTCAGTGAAAGTAAGAAGCACAAGTATTTTTAAAGTGCAGTTTTCCCCATTTGTTGGGGATATGTCATGGTCTATCCAGTCTCCACGTATTGCTTTTTACAGTACTTTGGTGATGGTGAGAAGTATTTCAAGTCTCTCACCTCCAGAAAATGCTTGTAGTAAGTGTTTAATATGCTAGTACATAATGCTACCACAATAAAAATGTTCAAGTGCCATTAAGGATCTGGCTGTAATCCAGAGTGCAGGGAACTTTCAAGCTACATCGATCAACATTAACTATTTCATGCCAATACTGCAGCTGTAACTCACTACAACGAACCTTTGCTTTGTGCCACGCTTCATAACCAGCTCCCTCCAAAGAGAACACAGCGGGTACTTCTTACAGTCCAGGAACTGTATTTCACATACCGTTGTGACTGCTGAGATATAGCTGTGGGTCTCTAACAAAGAGCAAACCTGTTAGTGCTTGAATTACTGAAAAAACCAAATCTTTCACATGGGCTTTTGTCATCGCGCCCTGCTTATAGACTCACAGAATGGCTTAGATTGGAAGAGACCTCAGAGATCATCTAGTTCCAAGCTCCCAGGCAGTGACAACTCTCACCAGACTAGGTTGTCCAGAGCCCACTTCACTCTGGCCTTGAACACTTCCAGGGAGAAGGCATTCACAGCCTCCCAGGGCAACCTGTTCCAATGCCTCAGCACCCTCATAATGAGGAGTTTATTCCTAAGATCTAATCTGAATTTACCTTCTTTTAGTTTAAAATCATTCCCTCTTGCCCTATCACTGGACTCCTTCATAAAAAGTCCATCTCCAGCTTTCCTGTAGGTTCTCGTCATGCTGCTATAAGGTCTCCTGAGAGCCTTCTCCTCTCCAGGCTGAACAGCCCCAACTCCCTAAGCCTGTCCTGCTGCAGCCCTCTGATCATCCTTGTGGCCTCCTCTGGACTTGCTCCAGCAGTTCCATGTCCTCCTTCTACTGAGGACTCCAGAACTGGATGCAGTATTCCAGGTGAGGTCTCACAAGAGCAGAGTAGAGAGAGAGAATCACCTCCTTTGATCTGCTGGTGATACTGCTTTTGATGCAGCCTGGGACACAGCCATTATTGTGCTTGTATTGTCTCTGGTTGATAAATACGATTCTTCCCTTCTCCTGCCTGTTCTGAGTACGTGTCTAGATATGGTCAAACTATGGGACTTTGTTGGCCTCGCACATGCCACATTTTACCCAAGCAGTGTTCAGGAGCAGGCCTCATAGGTAGCTGGATAAAATTTGCCTTCATTCACAGGCAGAAGCCATGAAGAAGGCGTAGAACTGCAAACAGTCCTACTTTGGATGAGGTAAAGGTAGAGTAGATGATCTTTTGAGGTAACTTTCAAACCCTAACTTTCTGTGATTGTGGGAAAAGTAACTAAACCCAGTCTTTTGGGGGTAAAGGAGTGTCAGGTTCAACAAAAAAGCACTGCTCAAAGAAAAATATATAAGCTTTTGACTAGGAAATCTGCTCTGATCGGATCATGCCGTGAACTGGTGGTGCATGTTATCGGGCTCTAGTTCCTATGACAAAGGATAAACCTCTCTGTTTCAAAACCTTTCCAGGCTTCCCTCTCAAAAATGGTAAATGGACTGTCAGCTCAGATTAGATGCTGTTAAGGCTGTTTCTCTCACCTGCTAAGCTTAACACCAAGTACTTTTCTCCCCTAGTGCTTCTCACATCTCAAAAAACAAAAAGCAATAAGTACGAGTTAAAATAGCTCTTGATGTACCTTTGCATTTGCCTCAAAATTTTTGCCTAAAGACATATAAACTCATGATAGTAGCTGAATCTCGTATTCACTAGGGTTATTCTCAATCCTGCTGACAGAGATGCCATGATCCACTGTTTCCTTTCCCTGTTCTGTTATTTTCTCTTTATTTCAAGAGCTGGTAGCGCAGTGGAGAGCTCAGCTACAGGTGGAATGCACAGTTAAAACTTTATTTCAAGTGACCGTGGAGCTGGAAGAGCTGGCTTCTGAAAATAGGTATTTTGCATGAAATACAAAGATAATTACATAACAACTGCATATCATATCTGTATGCTGGCTGTAGTATTTAACTCTCTGCACAGCAGGGGGCAAAGTAACTCAAAAGAGAAAGGAACGGGTTGAAGATGTAGATTTTGGCCATAAATAGGATGCTCCTTATAATAACATTTTGTCCTTAACTAATGTCATGAACATAAAATCCTTGATCCACTGTAAAACCTGAGCCTAAAGGGCAGTCCTGAAAATTAAAAAAATGACTTATTTTAGGTTGTCAGGCTACAGAGATACAACATGCCCTGAAAGAATACCTTCTGTAATTGGGAGTTATGAGCAAAGCTAAGGAACAGAAAAGAAGATTTCAGTTGGAAGGGACCTGTAATAATCCAATAGTCAATCTGCCTGGCTAGATCATGGCTGACCTAAAGCTAAAACACGACAAGCAGGGCATCGTCCAAATGCCTCTTAAACACTGACTGGTTTGGGGGACTGGACGTCTTTCCGGACTGTTCCAGAGTTTGACCACCTTCTCAGTAAAGATGTTCTTCCTAATGTCAAGGCTAAGGAAATACTGGATTAAAGAGATTTTAAAGCTCTTTTGCCTTTGAGTTTAAATGCAGGTTCTAAGCTGCCAGTCTATTTTTGCAGCAAAAATAATTAAAACCAAGAGCTATAGTTAGCACCAAAATAGGGTTAAATTCTCAAAAAACTTGTTGGGATCCTTTAGGAACTCTGCACGTCTGTGCAATTGGAGAATTAGACCGCTTGTTTCACTACAATTCCATTTGGAGCACCTGTAGGAAAGCTATTTAGAGGCAGGTTTACTTCACACCCAACAGGCACAAACATTGAGTATTTTAGGGAGGTTCTCCTCAGAATGCAGCTCACCACAATCTAAACTTCTGCAGTGAAAATAAAACTCAAAACGTTCAAGTGTTCTTACAGGTCGAGGGCTGAGAAGCCCTGATTGATCATAACTTTCTGTGATTTAACTACCCTGGTCAGACCTATCTTTACTTTGAATACCTTTGAGGCTTTTTAGCCTCATTGCAACTTTTTAGTTCTGTTAAACATTCTTTTTTTCTTTTCCATAAAAAATTGATTTAGCTCTGTGCTTTTCTTGTAAGCCTTATGGCCATGCCTGTGAGCTGAGAGAGAGCAGAATCCTGTGAACAAACCTTTCAGAGCAGTGCTTCACTTCCATAAAACTAAGTTTGCAAAAAAAGATCTTGGGGAAAAAAAACCCTAATAAATTAAAGGCATCATACTGGTTTTGAATAAAGTGAACATTCTTTGAGCTTTATAGTCATTGCAGCTCACATATGGAAAATACATTTGGTCTTAATCTGCTTTCAGAAGACTGATGCAAATATTAAAAAAGTAATGAACTAACAAGATTGTTTGTTAATGCCACATAAAAGTGCTAATTATACTTCATTTCCTGCCTACAGCTAAACCCTTGAGATACTGCCTCAGAAATTGTTAAATAAGTTGCTTCACTTGAAAAGTGAATAGAGCTTCAGCACTTGATGGATTTACATTTAAGGAGTTGTGTGCCACATAATGCCTTTGGAAATGTGTCAGACAAAGGAGTATGAGGAAGAAACTTGTTTTGCTTGCACACACTGTGTTATTAAGGTATTTGTGATTCCTACTTCCTCGTAAAGAGGAAAGTGCTTCACTCTTAATTGCACTTTCAGTGCAATTTCTGTAGAGATCATAGTATGATGTTGCAATTGTGTGCTAATTGTTATATTAGAGGGTTAGTTTTTTTAACAGCATAATAACAGCGTTCTCTTCCCCCAGCAAGTGTGCTTCAATTAGAGCCCCCTACAACATACTGGTTGTGATTCTTGCTGAAGCGTTTCACTTTGCATCTCTACTGACATCTCTCTCTCGTGTCTTAGGGACAGGTGCAGTATGAAAGAGCCTGCAGCAATGTCCCAGTAAGAACTGACATCTTGGGCAGAGAAATGTTTGATGCTTAGATGGCTTTATGTCTAGCCTGCTAGTGAGCTATTTCAGGAGTTTTCAGAGAAACACAGAACCATAGGGTTGGAAGGGACCTCCAACAGTCATCTAGTCCAACCCCTCTACAACAACCAGGGACACCACTCACCAGACCAGATTGCCCAGAGCCCCATCCAGCCTGACCTTGAATGGCTCCAGGGATGGAGCCTCCACCACCTCTGAGCAGCCTGTTCCAGGGATCCCCCACCCTCAGATCCAAGACTTTTTTCCTCATATCCAGCCTCAATCTGCCCTTTTCCAAATTCAAACCATGACCCTTTGTCCTATTATTCCTTGCCCTTGTGAACAGTCTTCCCCAGCCTTCTGACAGCCCCTTTCAGGTACTGGAAGGTCGCTATCAGGTCTCCCTGCTGGAGCCTTCTTCTCTTCAGGTGGAACAACCCCAACTCCCTCAGCCTGTCCTTATAGCAGAGACGCTCCAGCCCCTTGATCATTTTCATGACCCTGCTCTGGACTCACTCCATCAGGTACTTGTCCTTCTTGTATCCCAATCCCAATACAAGACTCCAGGTGAGGTCTCACCGGGGCAGAGTGGAGAGACAAAATCCCCTCTCTCAATCTGCTGGCCACACTGGTGTGGAGCATGGAAAATCCTGCTCGGTATCTTGGGCTAGCGATTGCTGGGGACTCCCTGCAAGTGATGTTAGCTCCGAGCCAGGCACAGCCAGGCAGGCAGGAAGGTAACGCAGGGCCTCCAGCTAAACAGTAAATTCTGTTTGCGTCTGGCAAAGCTCCAGTTATCACTGGTGCTCTGGAGGCAGCTCACGGGAGATAACATGCTAGTGCCAGTATGAAACTGCTAAAAGACTTCACAGTGCTCTGCGTAAGAACACGGGGATTTACTGCACCGTGTGGAAATGTTATCATTTATTAATAAACACAGGTATTTCAGAAACCTTTGCAAACACAAGATAAGTTTGTACAGTCAACAATACACAATTTATGCATCGGGAAAAAGCAATGAAACTAGTACCAGCAAAGCATTTTCATCCTCTAATTTGTGTAGCAGTTTATGTAATGTTGGTGATCTTTAAAGAATGCCTACTCTTTAGATGTATTTGGCTTTATAAAATAATTGATGCCCAGAGTTAGCTGTGATGCTGCACTAGTGACCTATTAGTCTAGAAGTTTCTGTTTGAAGGAATAATCAACACTCAGGCTGTGACATTCGTTATTGTCTGCAGCACATTTATGATGCTGTGAGGTCCTGATTAGCTATTGAGTGAGTATAAGAACTTAAGATAGATGGCTTTTTTTACATAAGGGAGGCTATAATGCCTACTATGGGAAGAGCAGTAAAACATCTTTATTGGCTGCTTGATGAAGGCTGCATTGAATAAAACCAGGTATAACCCTCCTAGGTTTACCTCTGCAAATTGTTCAACTGCACAGTGGCTGAGGATGTGAAAAGGGGAAGCAATAAGCTCTCAGAGAACCGAGAAAGGAAGAAAGAGTACAGAGTTCTTTATTCTTGAAGTCATCAATGTCTGTAGTGGCAAAGGGTTTGAAGCAGCAAGTGAATTCTCCAGGAGTCTATTGCTCTTACAAAGCTAATTTCAATGATAATGTCTCATGTTTCTTTTCATTTATCTGAGGGTACATTGTAAAACCCAATTTTCATAGGAATCAAGTAGAGAACTTCTGACTTTACAGAATTTGTTTCTGTAATTTATAGTTATTTATAGTTTCCATTTGGAATGTCACATATTGTGCTGAGAAATACAGCAGTTCTGGAAGATTTAGCATAATCAAATTTTTATTAAAATATTCTTAGCTGAGAGAATTATGGAGCTGTAGAATTTTCTATGTGCTGCAGTCAACAACGCCAAAGTGTATAGTGTGATGTATTTTAAGCTAAGTAAAGGCACAGAAACAATACTGCTTTATTGCCATCTTACCTTTTGTTTAACTTTTAAAGACATTTAAAATAATTCTGCTTTGAAATTTTCTGGGCAGTAGTAAAACTGAATGGTGAGACAATTCTATTTCCTATTTCTCCTTTTTCTCCCCTATTCTCCTACTTTTTGGGTTTTTTTAATTTGCTTTTAGCATCATTATCTTTGTTCTAATAGGATTGTCTTTATATTGTACTCCAGAGTCTGGTCGTATTGTGCAGTCAACAGCAAGAAATCATTGGAGAATACTTGCTGATGAAATAATTGTGTATAAGCCATTTCAGCTTTCTTATTTGAAATCTCCTTTATTGTGTGATGACACACAACAACGTGATTCAATATGTTTTTCTTGAAATGGTTTACAAGCAGCACTTCTCACTGGCACTCACCCTGCTATTGTTGTGTGACGATGCAGCAGGGCAGTATTTCCTCATATTTTACCTATAGGCTTTACAAAAATTGACAGATGTGGTATGTGACAAACGGACTCTATAATGAGCTCATTTGACCTTTGACTTTTTATAAAGAGCAAAGGTTCTCCATCTCAAAAGTTAATGTAAGCAGTTTATTTACATTAGTTGTACTCCAGCAACAATCTTTGCCAGAAGACATAATTTTTGTTTGGAAAGGATTTTAAACTTCCAATAGATTTATAAATCTAGATTTTAACCTTTTCAATATTCTGCTGTTTGGTTGGTTGCCTGATCTACCTCTTCTTCCCAGGTTACTGGTGCTGTTAATAGGAGAGAAGAGGAATGCCTAATGAATCAAACAATGGGACACTGAAAAGGTCAAAGTAGTACACTTTACTATTATTTGCCACAGAATATATGAGGCATTAAAATTCTGATGCTGCAGTCTTGTGACAAAGAATATAATGAGAACTATAAATAATAAACAGCACAACATGAATCTCTTGTTGTGATAATGATTGTAATGAGTACAAGAGGGAGAACATTCTTAACCCATTCTCAGTGTGCTAATAATACCTCTCCTTGGATGTGTTTGTTCTAAGTGTCTGTAAGGGTAAGAATGAGGAAAAGGTTTTAAAAGTATAACTGGATCCAGCAAGGAATGTGCTAGCTCTTGGGGACACTCTTTTCTAGAAGAACTTGCCCCAAAAGCAGCCGAGTTTTAGCCTATAATGATTATCTACAACCTCTCAATTGAAAGTCTTCAAAGATTATTCCTTGGTTGTTGAAGTATTTAGAGGTTTGTGTTGAAATTCCAGCACCCCTCATGTGCATATGTACTCTTTCCCGATAACAGTGAAGCCGTTATAATTTTCCATTGTTGTAGGGTCAATGCATTTTTCTTGTAATAAATTTCATGTAAAACAGAGAAAGGTCCATTTAAAACAACTCTGCTTTCAGTGTATATAACTCAGATCTCAAAAAACCCCCCCAAAACCCCCCAAACTCTAAAATACTGTGAAAGATCTGCTAACAGATGTGGCTTAATGCTCTACGTGTGGTACTTTGGGACAGTTGCTTTACTGTGTAATCATTGCTAAGAAACAATAAGATTGGAAAGACTGGAATTTTCACATTAGTAAATATTAAACCCTTTTAAAAAGTTTGAATCTCCATGTTAGAGTCACATGGGAATTATTACTGGGTAAAAGACTGCAGTCAGTCATCATCTATCCTGTGTTCACATGAATCTCTTCTATAATTAGGTCAAGGTCAGAGAAGGAAAAGATTGAACTTTGTTAGACTGAGCTGACAGAGTCAAGGGGAGGAAGTTTCTAGTTAAATCGACAGCAGCTACTTCAGCCACGAAACAGCTCCAAGAATCCCTTTAAATGGCTAATTGTGTTTGTTAGCTGCTTCTATCTTTCTTTCTTTTACTTTGACATGTTGGGTTTGTTTGGAATGCGGGGAAAACAGACCAAGGAGAGGTAGCAGAGGAAGATTTAGGGAGAACATTCTGTACATAATGTGCTATATTGGGCATATCTAGGGTGTGAGGTAGATGTAGAAGATCACAGAGTGTTATTATCATAGAAACTTAGCAGGTGGAGAGACTTGAGCAAGAAAAAGTGATTTAGAAAAGATCACCAAGCACACACAGAGTGATTTTCTGCAGCATCATTTGTGAGTATTGGAGCCCACAGTAACAAGGATTTGGTTTTCTACCGTTTAAGCAAACAAGACATTTTCTAGTGTCTTAAATGAGTAGAGGTCACGTTGCAAAATAGAATATAATGAAAAATTCTGCTTAGAATTTCCATTTAAAAAAAAAAAGGCAAACATAGGTACACTAAAATGGAAATTATAGAAGAAATAAGAACTGAGGTTCATTTATTCATTGCATTAGGTATAAAGTAGTCCTACCAAGACCCTTTTTTCCATGTAAAGAGTAGTTACCAATTTACTGCATCTTAATACCCTCAAACCTCAGCAACTAAATAGCATTTTTCTTCTTGTCTTGGATCCTGTGTGGCTGGCTGCTGTCATCTTTTTTGTGACAGAGGTTAAGGAAATAGTAAAATACATCAGCCCAGACATAAGAACTCTCATTACCTTCCATTAGTGACTGCAACAGATATCCACAACATACACGATGTGCTGCCATACAGACTGCAGGGTGGATGCATTCGTATGGCATTTCTCCCTTTGTGGCTGCAAATTTCAGTCAGCCTTTCAATATCAAGAACTGCTTTAGATTTAGATCTGAACAGCAGAAAGCAATGGAAAGTGTTCAGCTGATTAGTTAAAGGAGCCAGGAAATGCAATGGCTGTTTCCTCTTTCAGTTATTAGATTGACTCATTCTAACATGAAAGAATTTTTTCGTATATGGTGAAATAAACAGCAGGCAAGGTCAAGTCGTGCCAGGGGAGGTTCTGGATGTATCTTAGGAAAAACTTCTTCCCAGAAAGCGTGGGGAAGCCTTGGAACAGGCTGCCCAGGCAGAGGGTGGAGGCACTGTCCCTGGAGGGATTCAGCAAACAGGCAGACACATTGTTTCAGGAGATGGGTTAGTGGTTGAGGGTTGTAGGGCAGGCGGTTGGCCTTTGATGATCTTGAAGGTCTTTCCAAAACTTGATGCTTCTATGATAATATACTGCCTATGATTCAAGATGCAAGAAAACAAGCTGATGACACAAAAAATTCTGATAATAATAGAATAATAATAATATTAGAATAATAATTCTGATAATAATGAGAATAATAGAGCTAACAGTCTAAATTCTCCATGAAATTGTTGTGTTGCTGTTACTTGTGTTTGCTAAAACTGCCTTTTAATCCTCACAACCAAAAAGCTCCATTTCCTTCCTTGTGAAGGAGTATAGGACATGTCATGCTGCCCCTCCGTGTGTGTTCATCTTGGCTTTTGGTCTCAAGTTGATTTCTTTCTATTGTTTTTGAAGAAAATGGTGCTTTTTGCTGTACAAACCAGAAATTATTCCAGTGCCAGTGCAGGTCCAATGTCAGCTGTAGACAGCTCTTTTGCCTTGAAATTGTTTGTTATTCTATGGAAATGGGTTGTTGTTGTTTTGGTGCATTTTACTTATGTATCCAAAGAAACAAAGTGTTCAGTACAAACCAGCATGTAAAATGTAAACTGCTGTGAAAGAGACATAAGCCAACAGACATGGAGCAGTTTAGAGATGATTTACTCGAGTGGTCAAAATTTTGAAGAAACATTTGAAGGTGGTAAATCTGCAGATGCAAACCCCAGCATTTGCATCAGCATCTAGAAATTGATTAATTACATGCCTGACTGCGAACTGAAAGGCATGAAAACCCTCTTAACTGCAGAACTTTCTCTCTGTGTAGCTGGAACTAGAGGTTGTGTTGCAGATACTTGCAATTTGCAAATTGGCAGGTCCATTTCAAGTAGAAATAGCATTCCTTTCCTGTATTAGCAGTGCTATGTGAATTTATATTAAGTTAGAAGCGCAGTGACAGATTTAATTGGTTTTCACCTTCCTAGAGTCAGCTTCTGCTCATTTTCTGAGTCTTTTCTAATTTGGAAGGATTGAGATTCACCAGATCTTTTAACAAGAAATTAAATACAAATTAGTGCTTAGACTCTGACTTCAAGGCTTTTGAAAAGGAGCATTGTCTTCCTTGGAAGGAACAATAATTTTCCCTTATATTTCATAAAGTCTTCTCCCCAGTCAGTGCTGTGCGGTTTAATACCTTATTCAAAGTTAATAAATAAATTACAGCATAATAGAAACATAAACATGAATCTTGCTCTTAACACTGACACAAATTAAAGGAAATAAATGAAGTGTATGATGGATTCCAAGGAGCAGCAAAGAGATCTGCTTCCACTGCCCTTGAGAAGGCATTTCTGTGCCACTGAAAATAGGGGCAAAATTGCCAGGAGGAGGCATAGGGTGGAAACAAAAAAGTCTGGAAGCCCTTAGACAATATCAGACTACTACCCACTGAAATAAATCTCAGAAATGGCAAAGTAGGCAGCATGTCCCAGCAGATGCAGAAGATGCAGCACAGGTGAATAATTCCTCTCAGTCTTACCATTTCCATTTAAATGTTGTTTACTTTCTGAGTGTTTGGGACAGGTTTTACATTGTTAGAGCTGAGCTCTAGAGACATTCCTGAATGCAAGTGATTCTGGACTTGGTTATTCAGAACCAGCCTAACATGATGAGGAACCCAAGAAAAAGGATCTTTCTCCCTTCTTTTCATTCATTCCATACATCTTTGAGAACATTTATACATGCATATGCATGTGTGTATGTTGGTATAAACATACCAGGTGCTACCCTGATACCCCAATCTGAGTCCATGTTGATTGCTTTTTTAATTGCATGATTCTTGTATCCTCAGTGACACTATGCAAATGTGCATTGTCCCCACATAAGAATGCTTTAGTCATAGGATCATAGAATGGCCCAGGTTGGAAGGGACCTGCAAAGGTCCAAGCCCCCTGCAGTGACCAGGGACAGCCTCAACTAGATCAGATTGCACAGAGGGATGGGGGTCTCAACTACCTCCCTGAGCAAACTGTTCCAGTGTTCAATCCGCCTCCTGCTCAAGAACTTTCTCCTAACATTCCATTTCAGTTTGCCCTTCTGTAATGTGAAACCATTGCCCCTCCAGGCCTTCATAAACTGTCCCTCTGCAGCCTTCTTGGAGCCCCTTTAAGGTACTGGCAGGCTGCTATCAGGTCTCCCCAGAGCCTTCTCTTGTCCGTGCTGAACAACTCCAGCTCCCTCAGCCTGTCATCATAGCAGAGGGTCTCCAGACCCCTGATCATTTCCATGGCCTCTTCTGGACCTGCTCTATCAGGTCCATGTCCTTCCTGTACTGAGTACTCCAGAGCTGGATGCAGGACTCCAGGTGAGGTCTCACCAGGGGAGAGCAGAGGGGCAAAATCCCCTCTCTCAATCTACTGGCCATGCTGCTTCTAAAGCAGCCCAGGATGTGATTGGCCTTCTGGGCTGCCAGTGTGCACTGTCTGCTCCTGTCTAGCTTCTACTCCACCAGCACCCACAGTCCTTTCCCTCAGGGCTGCTTTCCATCATCTCCTCCCCCATCCTGTATTGACAGTGAGGATTGTGCCTACCCAGGTGCAGGACTCTCTCTGCATTTAGTCAATGATGAAAAGAATTGGCTGTCAAAGACTCCATGTATTAATCAATAGTATCCCAAGATACTGAAGAATTCAGTATGGATCATATTTCTTGTTTGTCTGCTGCTGAAGCTAGAATTGGTCATGATTTGTGGCTGGGATTTCTTTATAAGGTGTCAGAAGTGTTTAAAAGTTGTGAAAATGAACTGATTCATGACGTTCCTAATTGTACGTGCGTGGTTCATCTATGCTGCTGGTGGAGAATTCATCCTACAGTGCAGGGATGGATTGGATAGAGAACTGTTGGACCCCAGTGATGTTTTAAGTAGAGTGGTAGCAGAGAGCTGCTTCTATGGCAGCTACCTGTGCCTAAGTCACTTCTTATCTAGCTGAAGGGATGAAGAAATTGAATCAGCCAGTGGAGTGGTAGTGGCAGATGGAGCCTTTCCAGTGTAGCCCAGCTTAGACTGAAAGTTACCCTTCAGAGGAAGCTGTTTTGGCTTTGGTAGTGGTTTGGGGTTTTTTTGGGGGCACCTTTGTACTTGCATCAACCACAGCATTGACTGACAGCTTTGGCAATACCAGCGAAGAGCCTGCAACAACCCAGGGGGGGCTTGTAGAGTCTCCTTTACTGGAGATGTTTAAAACCTGCCTGGATGTGTTCCTGTGCACGTGATCTAAGGGATCCTGCAATGGCAGTGGGATTGGACCGGATGATCTTTCAAGGTCCCTTCCAATTCCTGATGTTCT
>JAOXOE010000694.1:14049827-14066808 GCA_028565055.1 Phoeniculus purpureus
TCCACCTCCTTTATCATCTTCGTTGCCCTACGCTGGACTCTCTCCAGCAGCTCCACATCCCTCTTGAACTGAGGAGCTCAGAACTGGACACAATACTCCAGGTGTGGTCTCACCAGGGCAGAGTAGAGGGGGAGAAGAACCTCACTTGATCTACTAACCACCCCTCTTCTGATCCAAATAATGAGTTCTATTTATCACATGTCACAATTAGTGGCCTCAAGTTGTGTTGGAGGTGTTTAGACTGGGTATTAGGAAGAAATGCTCTATTGAGAAATTGTTGGGCACTGGAACAGGCTGCCCAGGAAGGTGGTGGAGTCACCATCCCTGGAGGTGTTTAAAAAACAGGTAGGTGTTGCACTTGAGGCCATGGTCAAGGGGTTCAGGAGATGTTGGGATGAGGGCTTGACTTGATGATCCTGCAGGTACTTTCCAACCATGATGATTCTATGATTCTAAACCTACTAAAATTATTTAGCATAAAGAAGAATTCCAAGACCAGACTAAAAAAAAACATTTAGCAAAAGGTTAAAAAAAAAGAAGAGCTTCTAAACACAGTGAGGATGTTTCTGAAATGTTTAGGTTAAAGTTTAGCAACATGTAGCTCAAGGAAATATATTTGAAAATAATCTTTCTACCTTCCCCCCTTAGGTATCTACTGGTAACAATAACAGAAGCAAGGGCTGGTGTCTTTGCGTCAGTACATAGAGAGTAATAAATGCAAGAGATAAGCTGTAGGAAAGGAAACAGATCTGTGAGATGACCTGATTTGCCAAGAGCCTCACACAAGGCTAAATGTACCGGTTCTAGCCGAATCCGTGATTTTCACAATGCTTAAATACCCTAGGATTTAAGACGCTGTTTTCTCTTGGGTTTACATTTTCAAATTAAAGAAGTCACCTGTTATTTTAGTTATTCATCAAACCCAGCTTATTTGGCAGCTGGATGGAGCAGTGGGACTTGGCATGAGTAACAGACACAGCGTAGAGGCACGTAGTCTGAAGAGAACTACCAAGTAGGAACGAATCTGACTGTAGGGATTTAATTTTGCTCTGATTTACATCAGTCGAGGGTTCATTAAGCTTTTTCAGACAGGTGATTTCACTTTACTTGTATTTCTTATTACCCTCTTTGGCCATCAGTGCTTACACAGAATAATCTTTTGTCTCCCTGTAGTTTAATGCATTTAGTAAACCACACTTGATAATAAATAATTTCAAATGCATATATATATATTTGCCAATGAGCCACTGTTGACTTCATAACTTGGCTTTTGTATATTCAGCCTAACTAATTATTATATAGCATTCATTTTGAGATCTGAGTTTCAGAATCATTACGTTATGGTTGTTGTTGTAAGCTGGAAAATACTCTTGGAAAGTGAACACTTGAAATAAGATTTCTCTGACTCTCAGATCCGAACAGAATTGCTAAAATTGGTTTGGGTTTGGTGATTTGATTTTTTTATTTCTTTATTTATTAAGAAATATTGTAATCAGAGGGGAAATCAAACAGACCAGCCGCATGAAGAATAAAGGAGGAAGAGCTATATGAGTTTCACAATTATTGAAACTTTTTGGTAGATATATTTTATGAACATTTTATCTGTCATTTTTTCTATAATAGGCAGGGTTTCAAAAGCAAACCATAGTGACACCTCGGAATTCTAAGTTCCACCTATTTTGTGTGCCATGAGACGAAATTCCTTCCAAAACATGCAGTTCCTCTGAAAATAGCATTTCAGTTGGAAAAAATCCTGATTTTTAAGATTCTAGGGACACATTTTTGGGGGGACGAGTGGCTGGAGAGCAGCAGCCTGGCAGTACTAATTGACAACCAGCTGAACAGGAGCCAGCAGTATGCTCAGGTGGCCCAGAAGGCAAATGGCATCCTGGCTTGGATCAACAATAGTGTGGCCAGCAGGACTAGGGACATAACTGTCCTCCTGTACTGGGCACTGGTGAGGCCTCCCCTGGAGTACTGGGGGCAGTTTTTGGCCCCTCACTTCAAGCAAGATGCTGAGGGGCTGGAGAGATCCAGATGAGCAACAAGGCTGGGGAACGGAGTGAAGGGAAAGTCATATGAGGAGAGGCTGAGGGAGCACAGGTTGTTTAGCCTGGAGAAGAGGGGACTCAGGGGGGACCTTCTCCCTCTCTATAACACCCTGAAGGGAGGTTGTAGTCAGGTGGAGGCCGGGCTCTTCTCCCAGGCAGCTAGTGACAGGACAAGAGGTCAGAGGCTGAAGCTGCCATGGGAAGGTTAGGTTGGATGCTAGGAAGCCGTCCCTAATGGAAAGGGTGATCAGACACTGGAATGGACTGTGCAGGGCAGTGGAGGAGTCCCTGTTCACGTGGAGGTGTTGAAGGATGTCCTGGCTGTCGGTCTTAGACCTTGGTCTGGCTGATGTGCTGACATTATGTCTTGGGCTGGGCTGGATGAGCTGAGAGGTCTTTTACAGCCTCAAGCATTCTATGATTTGTTTCTTCAGACACACTTGTTTCTTCTTTTTTTATTTTCCTTTTAATGATGATTTCTAAGATTTAACTAGGTGTTGTGAAGAATCTGCAGAATAATTCAATTTACTGAATGAAATCTGTGGTTGGAACAAGAGCTGGACATGCTGATTGGCACTACATTAAGTCCAGTTTTATATAGATGAGGCTATATAAAAACAAAAACCTTCCCCCAGCACAGTCATTGGTATGATTTAGGCATCAATTATCTAAAAGATCTTAACCATATAGCATGAATTATTGGGACACAAAATGTGATAATTAAAAGGATGAATCTATTCCTACTTGTTAATAGGAAAATTGGTCCAAATCCATGTTACAATTACATGTGAAATAAAATAATACCCTATAGTTTTCTAGAGCTTATCCTGTCCTAGGTAAGAGTCTGGAGAAGGTTAAAACAGGGCAAACATGTCAGCGTTTCTGCAAATCTCTGAGTAAAGAATTCGACTGAAAGCCCTTAATGACAGAAGAAAGACTCTCCTACTCTCCTTCCTGTGAAAAATTCTCTTTTGGCTGCCTCTAGATTTTCTACTTCCTTCTCATAATGTCAGACTGTATCATCCGCTCGGCAGTCCAAGTAATTTACTTTCCTGCGAATGCACTGTCTCTGTCAGTGGTTTCGTAGTGTGCGCTCAGTTTTTATTATCTTATTTTGCCTGTAATTGATAGGGATCATCGTCAAGACAAAAGCAAATATTACCATTGAGAGTTTCCTAAGTTGGGCTTAAACGATCTTCACTTTCACTCACGTGCTTTGTGTACACATTATAAGCAAGGCGAGTACACGGCAAATTTGAAACATTCTCCTAATGTTTTATTAATTCAGTTTATAGCAGGTTGCCTAAGGTAAAAGTCTGTTGACAAAAGTCTTCATCAGCATAATAAAGTAAGCACAGGTTTACAGACCTGACAAAACTACCAACCTCGTTCTTGTCAATTTTTTCTAACATAACTTGTTCACACACACAGGGGAATTAACGTGAGGGTAGAGTGAAACTTTTTACCTGTAATTACAAACTTTGTGTCTTCTAGGACAACAGCTTCCAATTAGCTCATGTTGTGCTCCATCAGTTATGCAAGTCTGTCAAATAAGTACTCTCTTCCTCCAAGGCACCTGATTAACATTGACCAGTTTTAACTCTGTTTCCGCTCAAATTAATGTAGGGAGATTAACACCACGGTTATTTGCAGGGGGTTGAGATGGTCTTTTAATTAAAATAAAACTAGGCTGTCCATGGAAAGGAAATTGTTTGTAGACATCCACTCAAGCAGTGGGTTTTAATTTATGCAGGAATCACTTTATTTCCCTTCCCAACAAGATAAATTGTTTGTTTTCTTGTTAATGTATCTTACCCATTTCAAATGGCTAAAAAGCTAGTGGTTTTGTTGAGTAAACTTTGCATGAGGGAGGGAATTGTCTAATGTGACATGGTGGTAAAAGCTGAAAATTGCCCTCAATGTTCACGATCCCAGCCTGTGGTGCTGAATTATTTCCTTAATTGCAATGGTTCTAATTATAGTCTACATTTGTATGCATACCAAAAAGCATCCAATAATAAAAAATAAGCGTTCTTTAATCAAAATTTCCATTTCAGATCTGTTATTAAAAAGGGATTAGCATTTCTAGAGGGAGAGAGATGTTGTATTCAGCTGCCCATAGCAGTGGTCAGCAAATCTGCGCCTTAACTGAATGTTATTTTTAAATGTTTCTTAAATATAGACGTGGTAAATAGAACCTTGGTGTATACATCAGTAATCTTCAGGGGCATTTAAGACACATGTAGCATGTTTTTTTCTGCAAGCAATACAGCATTTTAATGAGTGATATAGAATCACAGAGATGAACAATGGATGTGCTATGGATGCAAATAATTCTTAATGGTCATTTTCCTTTAGTTGCCTGTATAACTAATAGATTCATTTTTAATTACAACACCTTGGAACTTTTACAGCACCACTGCTTTTAAGCAAGGGAAGTCTCTGAGGCAAGGCTTCGTATTTCTTTTTGTCAACATGATATAACTTTGCCTCAGGCACAGCCGCAGGCTGAAAACAATTTGAAGGGATAAAAAATGAGACAGATGGGCATCTATAAACTCATTAACATCACAAGTCTGAGCAAGGCTCTTTATTAGGAACTGAAGTAAAACAACATGTGA
Organism: Phoeniculus purpureus; assembly: GCA_028565055.1. Classification (NCBI taxonomy): domain Eukaryota; kingdom Metazoa; phylum Chordata; class Aves; order Bucerotiformes; family Phoeniculidae; genus Phoeniculus; species Phoeniculus purpureus. Next base: position 14,054,500 of record JAOXOE010000694.1, read on the forward strand.
AACTACAAGTGTGATGATGCAACCGTATCTAAAATATAGGTACGGGAAGGAAGCTGTAATTATTTTTGAAGAGTGCCTGTCATAGAATCATAGAACCATAAAATCATAGATCCATAGAATCATAAAATCATAGATCCATAGAATCATAAAATCATAGATCCATGGAATCATAGAACCATAGACTCTTAGAACCATAGAATCATAAAGGTTGGAAGAGGTCTCCAAGATCATGGCTGTCATCCCTTATACAGTTAGTAGTTTTACAAACTACTTATCTGCAGGAAGGACCATAACAGACCTTTGAGCTTTAAGGAGAGGAAAGATAAAACAGTACAACTGTAGTTTGCAGAAGTACAATTCAGCATTACATTATTTTGGAAGGAAAATAATGCCTGTGCAACTCATTGGAGATTGATGCATTTGTATAGCCAACAGAGAGATGATTTTCTTGTACTGTTAGGTTTGACCAGCTTTGATGATTCCCTACATGGTTAAATTACATTATTCTTATAAGATTCTAGATGGTTTTCTCAATGCAAGGAGCCTACCCAGAAGTGTATTAATTCTTAGATAACTTGTTCAACTTGTGAATCAACGTGTTTTCTCAATACATTTGTGATATATTTTACTTCAGATACAGGTTAATGTTCATGTAGAACACAACAGCTAGAAGACTTGCAGTGCCACTGTTTACAAAGGCCTGGAGTGGTAGGATGAGAGGCAAAAGTTTCACATTAGAGAGGGGCAGATTGAAATAGAATGTTAGGAAGAAGTTCTTTAGCAGGACAGAGGTTGAACACTGGACCAGGTTGCCCAGGGAGAGAGTTGAGGCCCCATCCTTGGAGCTATTCATGGTGAGGCTGGACAAGGGTCTGGGCAACCTGATCTAGTTGAGGCTGTCCCTGCTCCCTGCAGAGAGGTTGGACTAGATGCCCTTTGGAGGTCCCTTCCAACCTAGGGATTCATTGACTCTATGATGTTTTCCAAAAACAGGTCAAGATCACCTTAACACGTTCTTGTTAGTCTAAGCCTTCATACTTCTGCATTCCCATAGTTCTCAGTGACCCTGTTTTTCATGGCTCTAGTTTTGGCTGGGATAGAGCTAACTTTTCCTTAGCAGCTTACACTAGTGCTGTGTTTTGGATTCAGAATGTTGGTAGTGTATTTGTTTTGTTGTTGTGAAGAAATCAAGGACTTTTCATCTTCCCATGTTTTGCTAGTGCACAGGTGCATCAGACACTGGAAGGGTGCACAACCACAACAATGGACCCAAACTGAGCAGTGGAATATTCCATATCATACAATGTCATGCTCAATGTATAGGTGAGGTTTATAGAATCACTGAATGCTTTTGGTTACTGGGAAGATGTCTCTCTTTTCTGAGAATACTGTTTTGGGATTTTCTCCTCCAGGATCAGTAGGCAGGTATAGGCTGGGCATCCATCCCTGGAGGTGTTTAAAAAATGAGTAGATCCAGCACTTGAGGCCATGGTCTACTTGTTAGGGAGATGTTGGGATGAGGGCAGGACTTGATGACCCTGGAGGGTTCACCCATGGTGGTTCTATGATTCCACATTCTATGATTCTATGATCTTTCAGTGAGTGGTTGTTAACTACGTTGCACATTACTTGGTTGTATACTCTATGACTACTACTATTATAGTTACAATTTTAATTTTATGTTGAGCATTCAGTTGTTATTATTTCAACTATGAATCACTTTACCTTTACTGCCCAGTTCTCCTCCCCATTCCCCAATGTGAAAGACCAACTACATGGTGTTGGGTTGCCATCTGTGCATAAACCATGACACAACTCACATTCCATATAATTCATACAATGCTACTTGTGTGTGTGCACGCACGTACACGTCCTTTCTACCTACTTGCTATTAACATCTTAGCATCTGTCTAGTTACTGCAATGTTGATGGTTGTTATCAAACTTGTTTGCTTACATTTGTTTGATTCTCTGCAGGCTACAGAACTGTGCAGCTGCATAGCTCTGCTGCTCCAAGAGCTGCTGTGGCAGATGCAGCTGGTTGACAGGCATGTTAGTAGGAGAGGAGCTAAAGAGAAGTTATGGGAGTTGTCATCAGGGAACATGAAGGTTGTCCACAAAACCATGAAAAATTAATCTGTATCTCTTTAGCTGTTAAACAATCTGTCTTTGTGGGTAGGAGATAACACACACACTTTAAGGGAAGACTCCTCTGCTTAGGGAAGGACTTGAGAGTACTTGAGAGTCAGGAAAAGCAGGAACCATCAGTTTTGGCTGTGTAGTCAAGGATTCTGTGTCTCAGCTTAATATGATGCATTAACAGTTTATTTTGAACCTTAATAGAAATTTTAAAAATCTTTTCTTTCTGATAGAATTTGGAAAGATTGTCTAAGATGTGTTTTTAATGTACATATTTTTGCATGTCAGTGTGGGGTTTGAATGCTCAGTTTAAGCAGTTAGTTCTGAAAATGTGCCCTGTAATCCCCATTAATATCCAGAAGAAGGGCAGAACCCACTTACTCTTTGAAATGACAGAAATACATCTCTTCTTGAGTGTTTATTCTCAGTTACCTGCAATTTAGGTAAAATCCAGAATGTCAGCAAGATAGATGTCTTGCATTGATTCAAATAATTCTCAAATAGTTGTGCTAGTTTCCTGCAGATCTGTAATTTCACTGTAGTTTGGTGGAAAATTCATTCAGCACAGTAACCCCCCTACACTTAAATTTCTTTTGACAAAGTGCTCCATTACCAACGCCTGATTACTGCTTCTGAAAAGTAATCAGGCACCTGCTACTGAACGCCTTCTCAAACAAATCTCAGGTGATAGATTAGTCTGGGCTTTCTATACTGTCACGGGAGTAAGTTGCACTGCTGAGTTGCTGCCTGAGTTTCATGGCTGCTCTATCACATTTAGGCAGACTGACTGTACTCAGGAAAGCTGCTAGAACCACATTCTACCTGCAGCCTGTTGAGAAATGAGATGATGTTGCAAGGTGGGGTGTTTTAAAGACTGAATAGCTTTGCAGCTGGTCTTGTTTTGGAGTATGTGGCATTTGCATCATGAAGGTGGATGTCACTGGGATTTTACAAGGATTATACACTAGAGGGAAGTAGCTTCCAATACAGAGCAGAGCACTGATTTTTGGGGATCTTTCTGGCACTATGGCAACTGAACTGTGAGTTTGCACAGCTGCTTGGCTGCAAACTGGAAGGAAAGTACAAGTTCTGATGTGACAAAGTATTCGATGTTTTCTTCAGATGTTGATCTCTGTATGACTACTTGCAAGTGAAGTTATGAATACTATGAAGTTTAACTGCTCATTTGCACACTCAGAAGATGTTCACTGAATGTAAAAGGAGTCCAGCCTCACCTTAGAGAGGCTGCCTAGAGAGGTAGTGGAATCCCCATCTTCAGACACTCAAGGTCAGGCTGGATGGGGGTCTGGGCAATCTGGTCTGGTGAGTGATGGCTCTGCTTGTTGTAAGGAGTCTGGACTAGGTGACCTTTGGAGGTCCCTTCCAACTCAGTACTCTCTGTGATTCTATGCTAATTCTAGTTACTGTAAGAGGGGTAGGAGCCAAGTAGATGCCAGTTAGCAGCACTCTCACAGTTGTCACAGAGTCACAGGATTGTAGATATTGGAAGGGACCATTGATGATCATGTTGTCCAACCACTCTTCTAGAGCAGGATCCCTAGACAAGTTTGCAAAATAACATGTCCAGGTGGGGATTGAATATCTCCAGAGAAGAAGACTCCATAACCTCTCTGGGCTGCTTTTTCCAATGCTCTGCTAACATATAGCCCTGCATTAGTCTTCTGTGTAACTTCAGCAATTCGAAGACCAAAGTGGAAACAGATGATAAAGAACTTCGCTTTAAAATTAGGTTACTTCAGGAATCGTGACCAGGGCCTGTTTATCAGGTGTCTCCAGAGCTCTCACTTTGAATGCTGAGGTGAAAGAACCTCAGGGTTGTGGGAACTCATTGGCAATAGCACAGTTTCATCTACCCTAAGCAGCATCAGCTTCTGAGGTCAGTTTTCCCGATCGTGTAACTGTCTGCTGTGTTGCATCAAGGAAAATAAGGGTTTCCAGTTTTTTGCTGGAACAGCCCCTCATTTGGCCCCATGAGCTAACTGTGACAGCCTGGTCCCACAGGAGGGGGATATGCCAGCAGAGGATGAGGGACAGCACCAGGACAGGGATGAGCAGTGAGGGGTAGGAGTGTTCAAGCCTTCAGGTACACCAAGAAGTTGAATCAGTTTGGGGGTAGCTCACAGGACAGAAGCTCTCACAGCAGAGAGGGAAGGGACAGGAGCAGGTGGCCAGGAAAAGTTGGGCTTTGTCCACACAGACAGTTTGTGGAATGCTGTAGCAATAATGATAGAGAAAAGGATATAGCAGAGAAGGCAATAGACTGTAGGAAAAATAAATAAGGTTAGAGAATGCCCTCTTGATAAGAACGGTTAATCAGGAGGACATTTTCTGCTCTGAAAACTTCATGTGATTTACCTGAGATAAAAGACTTGAAGTGTAGCAGCTGAGGAGGATATGCTTGGAGAATTCACAACGAGGTTGGAGGAACTATTAGTTTGAACCATGACAGGGCCTTTTCATCATTTTCATTCTTGCCATAAGACACGTCGAGTTAGTAGATTCGCTGATGAAGCTAATTGCTGTAAACCTAGAAGGCCAGACCCGGATTACTGAGGGAAAACAAATGTTCTGAAGGCTCCAGATATGAAGAGGCTTCCAAAAGTCAGTGAATTATGCAGGTTGTCAGTTCTTGCTGTCAAGGAATGATAAAACCAAGCGGCTGTAACAAATTATGTTGTGTCCAGTTGAGTAGATAGTGATGACTATCCATCCAAAGTGGAGATGCTACTCTAGCAATCTGAAGCTGTATCTCTTAAGATGCCAAACTGTATTTAGATGATGCTGTGGGATAATTCACCACCGCAGTGAATCTCTATGCAAGTGAGATGAATTGAAAATTATGAACACAGTTTTTCCATCATGGAAATCCTAATCCAGTATGAGTCTGTGGACCATTTGAACATTTTTCTTTTAGTGGAGAGTTGGTTTTGTCCTGAGTAAACCTTCTTGAAAGGGCCAGGTGAAAGCTAAGTTGTGTTGTACTGTGAAAGCAGGTAAAAGAGCTTTTTCATTTGAGTAGGAAGGATTTATTTGGACATTTTAGAGGCAACAGGCTGGCTTGAGTTATCTCCTGAAAGTGTAGGATTTTATTTTGGCCTGTGAGCAAATGAAAAAGGTCAACCCACCTATTTTTGATGTCTCTGTAGTATCTATGGGAAGGGAAGAACAGAATCTCCCTGTTCCCTGAACACTCTAAAGCGCTTTGTCACCTTTGAACCTGACAAAGAAGACTGAGAGGTTTGCAGGTTTTGAGGTTTGGGGAGACTTTTCATTGTTTTTCTGTAAGTTTGGTGCCTTTTGCTGCCATCAAAAGGAGTTGACAGGACATGAATACCTAGGATCTTGTAAGTAAAGGTGATTATTGCTGTGTACATCTTAGCCACTGTTCCTTCGGTCTTCTCAAAGCCGTTGAAGGAGAAATTTGAAATGTCTTTCTCATTGAAAGACTTTTCTTGTGGAGAGTAATTTCAGGCACCAGGCAGTGAGGTTATTAGACTTTTTTTTTCTGCAATCACATTTTTCTCTGCATTATCCTACAGTGGAAACAAAGGAAAAACAAAAGGAAAATGTCCTTGCACCATAGCAAGCAAATGCTGGAAACCCAAAAGGTACCAGAAGCTGATGGGATTGCTTAAGTGGAAATGGGTGTTTGTGTGTTATTTTTTTAATAGATCAAAACAGGAACAGCAAATTCCCTTTGATCCTATTGATTTTAAGTTTGGTAGCCAAGGGAAACAAGTAGAAGCACTCAGTAGAACTGGGTCTTCTGGTTTTTTTAATAGCCATTCTAAGGTTTCTGGGTCCACATGAAGATGGGCAATTTATAATTACAGTGCAGCTCCTCACAGTTCGACATCTTTCAGTTTCCTTGTTTCAGACATCTGCCTGCAAGTGTTACTCCATGAACCTATTTACAGAAGGATCAGAGTGTATGTTAAGACAGTTTTTAGACAGCCCAGATAGAAACTAGGATAAACACATATGTAGGCCTAAAGAGATATGCAAAATCAGAGAGGAGAGGCAGCAAAGCCTCTCTTCTTTGCCTTCTGAGGCTGGCGGGTCCGTGTGTCTGAGGAGTCAGACATTCTGGCTCCTCTCTGGAGTCATTTCTGACACAGAAAATGTCTGCGGGAGAAGTGGCGGAACGACGTGCTCTTTAAAAATGTATAAAATCACCATTTGTTTGGGAAAGCTAATCACTATCATGCACAAATTGCTGTGTTATAGCTCAGAATTTCCCTTCTGACAGAGGCTTGTAGCAGATGCTTTGGGAAGCGCGAAGCAGATCCGTGTAAAATAATGCTTCCACAGCCTTCTTCCCCGAGGTCAGATTTTAAACTGCCCTACTTAGATATCAACTTAACTCTGGAGAATGGGATTAAATTTTCTTTTCAAGATTCTTTTCTATTACTGTAATTCAGGTTATCCTTCCTACGCCTGTAACTGAAATCGGATGGACTCCTATATGCACGTCTTAGCACCCAGTTGCAGAGAGTTTTGTAGTATAATTGTGCACAGCGGAGGCCTTTGTTCAGTGATTTCAATTCCACCATCTTTCATATTCATTAGCTTTCTTTTTCCTCTTGCTTTATGTGTGTGGAATGGTAATGCCAGATCTATCTGCTCTATCATTTTGGTTTTGAATATGCCCTTTTCATGTCCTTTGTGATTTGTCTCTTTTCCAAGATAAACTATCTAAGCCTTACAGCCCCTCTTTGTGTGAGGATTTCTCTAGGCTTGCATTATTTTTATTGTCCTTCTTTAGTGCTGCATATAACGTTCCAGAGGGGGCTGAAATGCAATGTATTGTACATCACTTCCCACTCATACCTAGTGCATCTTAATGGGAAAACAGTGGGAATGGAGCTTCCTACACTACTACAGCCAGGTCCAAACCCATAAGGAATGCAAATAGTTTACATTATTTATTTCCCTTTGCTTATTCAGCCAGAATTCTTCACACCTTTCCCTGATTGAGGTCTATTCTTTGGAAACATTCAATGTCCTGCTGTTCATATCCACTGCTATTAATAAATACATTAAACACTGGATTGAATATGAAACCTTGGGGCATTTTACTGGTCAATACATTATACTTGTCACAACTGATTAGCTTGTGAAACGATGATGCTTTTGGATCATTAATCCTTTTAAATGTTTTTCTTATTGCTGTATTGTATAGACAACAGACAAATGACATTGAGGGGGGCCTTGCACATGTTTTATTAAATGAGGAGGAAAACTCTAGCACAAAACCTACTTGCTAATCCTTTTCTTGTTAAATCCTTTTTGACTGGGAGCAATGTTGCTGGATTCGTCACAACAAAAATAAATGGTTATCCAAGTGCTGAAGCAAGAGTCACAATTTGACTCAAACACAACCAAAATGCAATATGACATCCTGTTTTCTGACTGCACATCAGCACTGCCACTCCCCTTCCCCTATAAACTGCTACTCATGGTCTTAGATAATTCCAGCTCCAGTGTAAGCTCTGAGCTTAGGATTTTTCCTTTACTCTGTTTGGGAGACCAAGCCCAGAGAACCCTGAGCATTGCTGTTGGAATCTCGTGAGCTCTAGCTAAGCGATGTGGCTCTTAAAATAGCAAACGGCCCCAGAGATGAACAGTGCCACCTGTTTTTAAGAGGAGTTCTACTGGATCCTGAATTCCCTTGAAACTGGCACCTATATGCATCTCTCATTCCTGACAGATGGAAAGTGAGGGCTTCAGCTTTCTATAAATGCACTGAGGCAAGGATGCTGTTTACATACAAACTGCCTTAATATGATCACTAGAAAGGCTGTCAGGCTTGCTTGAACTTTGAAAAGAAACACCAGGCTTTGGAAGAGGTAAAGAATCACAGGTGAAACCTAGTGAAAATAATCCTGCATTTCCTTTTCAACAAAGGGATAATCCTCCTCTCCCATGGTGTCCCTGTATGCCTTCTCGGCTGGGACCTGATGGTCTTCCCATTGCTTTGCCTTGCTCCAGGAAGGTTACCTCGCTCATCCTGGTGGACTCTTACTTGCACACACTAGAGTGCTTGGTGTCCTAAGCTCACTGCTACTCCCAAGTATAAATTCCTGACAGCCACAGCTGGAAAGAGATGTGGTAGGCAGAAGAAAGTTCCAGGTGTGGAGTGCTCACAGGGCATGTGATAGAGGAGCCAATAAAAGAGATGCTGTGTGAAGGAACCTTACCTTCCTCTTCTTACACCTCTCTAATGGGGTCAGGCTGAGGGAGCTGTGGTTATTCAGCCTGGGGAATAGAAGGCTCTGAGGGGGCCTGGTAGCTACCTGCCTGAAGGGGGCTGCAAAGAAGATTGCAGCAAAACTGATTACCAAGGCCTGAAGTGGTAGGATGAGGGGCGATGTTTTCACATTAGAGAAGGGTAGATTGAACTAGGATGTTAGGAGGGAGTTCTTGAGCAGGAGGCAGGTTGAACACTGGAACAGGTTGCCCAGGGAGGGAGTTGAGACCCCATCCCGGAAGATCTTCAAGGTAAGGCTGGACAAGGCTCTAGGCACCCTGCTCTTCTTGAAGCTGTCCCTGCTCCCTGCAGGGAGTTTGGACTAGATGCCCTTTGTAGGTCCCTTCCAACCAGCGGCATTCTATGACTTTATGATTCTTCTAGGCAGCAAAAATAAGTGACTCTTTATTCTAATTGGAACATAGCAGATGAGTGGTCCTGGATTTCTAGAACTAAGAGAAGAGACCTGACAAAGTAAAAAAAAAAAAAAAGCTTTTAATTCTCTTGATGACTTTCACATCTCAAAGAATGAAAAACCTTAACCCCTCCAATCCCTGGCATGTAGAGTAAACCTTACAGCCACCTCCAGTCTTTTGCCTCAGTGACAAGGCTGCTGCTGCTTCTGAAGCCTGGTTGACACTGAAGGGCTCCACGGGCCAGATGGGTCTGTGATGCTGCATTCTGGGCTTGTCAGGACAGATGTGTCACTGCTGATGTTTAATATGCTGTGCTGCCCTTTTGTTTTGTGCTGAAATGCAAAATACACAAACTCTTGTTAACATTCTCCTTGTCACCTGCTGTATATTTTGCAAACCAAGTTAAAGAGGAAGGCACTTAGAAATGCAGTTCCTTCACTTAACTGTTCCTTAATGACTGCTTCAAAGACAGTAGTGCCTGGACTTGTGATATATCATTAGTATAAAGTTCCCAGTCGCTATTTTCCTCCTAGATGAACAAGAGGAGATGGTTACATGTTTTTATTTTTATAATCACTCCAGTTTCACTTTAAATGCTAAGCTTAAAAAAAAAACCCACTTAAAAAACTACATCAATAGTTATCTTTTAGCCATCGCCAGGTACCACTTAAGCTTTAATATTAATCTGCCTTTCCTTCTCATCAATCACATACCTTTTAAACTCTAGTTTCTTGTGACATCTCTCTGGGGTTTGTTTTTTTATGATTTGGGCTGGATAAAGTTGGTGCTGCAAAGTAGAATTTTCCATGTAGTGGCTGCTTATTGCGTTTTCCTTTGTAAGGCCAGTGAGTATTCAACACCTGCTTTGTTTCTCTCTCATTAATAAGATAATGATGCAGTCTGTTGTGGCTCTCCCACCTCTCAACAAACACTTTTTGTAACTGGATCATCAACTGCACCGAGCTCATTTCAAAATGAAAATGACTTTCCAGGTGTTGAAATTCATTATCTCACTGCTATGGAAACAAACAGGCAGTTGGCTGATGCTGAAATGTAAAACCCAATAAACTGTGCTGTGATTAGACAATTCCATCCCTGCCGCTGGGAGTTGTAAGGGTTTCGGAGTAACCGGGGCAGAAGCAGGGCAACAAATTAATACATACATTAGAAGTGAAAGTAAAATGAAGGGAACATTGAATGATGTCTAACCTAGAATAAAGGAAGACAATGAAGATTTTAGTGGTGCCAGGAGGGTGCTGCTTCTGCAGGATGTCTTATTTGACATCTTTTGTGCCAAAGCATACTACCTGGAGGACTACTTCTAGAATGTCATTCTGATCTGCAGAACAAAACAAAGTCCAGGCGTGTGGTCTCAACTACTCTGTGTACCCACTGAAAATTAACCCATTCCTCTCTTTATTGCTGCTTCTCCAGTTGTGAAATTAAGATGATTGGGCTTTCGTGGAAGAACTTAGGTGAAACAGGATGTTTTTTCTTATGTGATACAGTCATTTTAGAAATTATTGTCCAGACTGGTGCCTTCTTGCGTTTCATCAGACGCACCAGCAAATGCATAAAATTCTGGGTTAAAGAAGTTAATACAGGTAGAAAGTGGTTCTGATTCAGCTATCTCCAGCTTCCATCAAAATCTATGTGAATTGAAGACATAACACTTTTCAGAAACTCTTGATATTAAGTAGGATCAGACTAAAATAGGAAAACTAAAACAGATTACCTACAGCCATAGGGTGCTTATAATCAGCAAGTCCGATTAACGCCAGTCCCGCTCAGGCAGGTGAGAATGGGATTGTAGCTGGTGTGAAGGAAGTTCTGCATTGCTAATAAATTAATGTCAAGGTGCACTCATGTCTTTGAGTATCTGATGCAATTTATATGTATATTTTTATTTATTAGCAGCTTTAGATAGAATTCATGTTTCTCAAAAGCAGGGGACAATTTTAACAAGTGTTTGTGAGAAGGCAGCAAAGAAAAGTGGGTTTTGAAGGCAGCAGAAAGAAAGGTATCACCTGGTAAGAGGGTTCAGGAAGTGATTTATTTTCTTTGATACACATGTACACATGACATCAAATTTGTGATCCAGAGTTGGATCCTGGGTCTGATGGCACTGGGATGCTGCAGCATTGCTTGGTGCTCCACAAACATATTATGGGGCTGTTTCATACAGAGATTGTATGAAGCTGAGCATCCATTCCTCCTTCTCTCTTTTGTCTCCTGTTCTCTGACTTTAATTTGGAATCTCCTTGGTAAACTGAATCTGCAGGAAACAAGGCAATTCAATGTGTCAGATGAGTGCAGCCAGCTCAGCAGCAACACTAGGACACTGTCACATTCTGTAGCTACAGAGTGTCAGGATATGGATCAGAAAAAGGTTTTTTCTCTACTCCCTCCGATGTTCTCTCCCAAAATGTGACATGAAACTACAGCTTCGGCTTCTTATGCTCTCCAAAGCAAGAGGAAATTTGTAAAAATAGAGAGTGGGTTCTTGGGATTTTTTGCACTGCTGCAAGTTTCATCCCACACAGTTTTCACAGTGATATCTGTGGAACTGTATTTCTGGACTGGCTTAAATAACCTTAGCTCTAGGAAATCAGTATAACTATCGTTGCCATCGTCAGCTGAGAATCTGCTTTGTAAACCAAGTGGTATTAAACTCAGGAATATAGGGTGGCTGTGTTGAATATACAAATACATGCATTAATGCAAATGTGTGCACTAACAGTAGCCATCCCTATAGTTTTTAATATAATTTATGTAATTTGCAGATGTTTTATTTTTATTCTTAATTAAGAAAGACTGATTCTTTCCCAGTCTGACCTGGGTGCACTGTTTCAGCACCTTTCCTTAAGCACTGCTGCACCACTTGTTTGAAGCTTGGTCTAAAATGCCTGAAGAATAATTGAGCTTAATGATTTTCCATCAGAAGGGGCAAAGTGTGATTCCAGGTAAAGCACCTGCCGCCCATGTGTTGCATCTTGCGTAGCAAGGAAAAAGCACCTTTTGGTTTTGCCATGTTTTTCAAGGAAAAGTAGTACTTAAAATTCAGCAACAGCCTCTGTTGAAGTCTGTATGAACAGTGCTATTGAGCTGTGTTTTACAGCTAGGTTGAGCTTGTAGAGCTTCAGCTCCACCTGAGCAGCTGCTATCAGAATCCCAAGCCTTGATGCTGCGTAAGAGTAGGGGTCTGAAAGAAAGGTGGTTGAGGGAGATCTTACCATTTTCTTTAACTACTTGAAAGGTGATTGTAGAGAGGTGGGGGTTGGTCTCTTTGCACAAGTAACAAGCGATAAGAGAATAGGAAATGGCCTCAAGTTGTGACAGGGGATGTTTAGGGTAGACATAGGAAGGTGATTGTGCCCCAGTACTTGGCACTCGTGAGACCGCATCTTGAGTACTGTGTCCAGTTTTGGTCACCACAGTACAAGAAGGACACTGAGGTGCTGGAGCGAGTCCAGAGAAGGGCAAC
>JAOXOE010000694.1:14075777-14096217 GCA_028565055.1 Phoeniculus purpureus
TTTCTGTTGGCGCATTGGGCTCTCCCCCTTCTGTTTTAAAAGAAGGGATTTTAAGGTTGGATGTGCCCATTCTACCATTGCTTGTCCCGTAGGTGAGTGTGGTGTGCCTGTCACGTGCTGAATTCCCCATAGATGACAAAAGTTAGTAAATTGTTTGGATACATGTGCCTTAATGTCCATTCCAAGTAGATTTGTACCATCGGAAGAAATATCACCGTGGGATCTAGTCCCGCAATCTCCTGTGTGCTGTTTCGCCCTTTGATGATCAGTCGGACAAATAACTCTGCTCTCGTGTTAACTGTCTTGTCCGGTCGTATGGATGTCCTCGGTTATCCACTGCGTAATTAATGCACATAGATGCCGTCGGCATTTCTTGTCTGTAGTTGGATTTTCTACTCGTCCCTGACCTTTTAAATCAGTGCCTTTGCTTGACTCTGGTTTGTCTGGAAAGTCAGGTGTTTGCAGTAGTGAAGGATATACTGTCGGTGCAGGGTGGTGCATTGGCCCCCCCCCTTGTCGATGCTCCTTTCCCTGCTTAACTTCCACGTTGGCTTTTTCATCTGTGTCACAAGTAATAGTGGTGGAGGGGGCCACAGGGCGGACCAGAGGACTCACCGGAGAACGCTTCTCAGGGTGGGCCAAAGGGCTCGGTGAGGGGGGTGTGGGGTGTGTGTGTGTGGGGGGTGGTCAGCAGAACTTGGCAGCAACTGAGACCCGTTTGCCTTTGGCTCCTGGAGCTCAGTTGAAACTGATACTCCCTCTAATTCAGCTTTCTCAGATACTTTTGTTGTTTCAAACAACTGCTTTGAAGGTGAATCAGTCTGCAAAGCTTGTAAATCACTCGCCGATACCGACCACTCGGGTGTTAGCACAGGAAAAGCAAAAACTTCTTGTCTCCTCATTTCTTTTAAAGTTTCTCGGCTCAGCCGCCACAGCGCAGCTAGCTTGCCGGCTTCCCTTGATCCTTGGCCAATTTCTTCCCACTGGGATTTTCCTATCGCCTCCTCCCGTGTGCTCAGCTCCAAGGCCACGCTGACACCAGGGATCAGGGCCCTATCTCTTGCCCAGCATAGTAGCTGCTTCAGACTGCCGCTTTCATAGTGTATCCCTCTCTTAGAGAGGATATATCGGAAGAACTTGACGGCTGCCTCTTCTCGTTCCATAGACTTCACTATGTAGGTAGCTCAAATGCCACGCCGTAATTGGAGAGTAAGTTTCTATCTCAAGCCCAGTTTATCAGTCTGTTAACTGTATGAGTATCATACGTAATTCCTCTCACAGAGAAAAAATATTGGAGGAGGTTTAGAAAGATTATCCCTGTCTCCTCCCCGGCCACCCACCTGATCAGGGTGAGATTCCTTGTTCCGTGAGGTGCACCTTCTTCCCCAGACGCTGGGCTGGGGCGTCTGCTGTTGCCGGGGCAGCAACACTTTCAACCAGCTCTCTCGTCCTCAGCTTCATAGCTCCTGCCGCTCATCACAGCGTCACTGTAGCTGATATTCCCCGTACCATCCCTGTACGCTCCCCGTACGGGCCACCAATTCTCCAGGAGTACAAAACGGACGGACGCGTGAGGATCAATATGATCGAGCGAATGCCGTTTATTAAGCATCAACTTAACCCTTTTATACACAGCCAGGCGGTCCATGCGATACATGTACATTGCTGATTGGTACAGCACATCTGTCCATCTGTCTCAAAAGCTACTGCTGTTGGTTAAGTACCTTTTGTCCACACACTGTTTGTGATAGTTTTCATTCCACAACCTGTTGTTTTCCTTCTATGTGCCAACTTTCTCACAGACCTGCACATCGCTGACCTTGAGAAACTTTCCGAGCAGGCTTCAAAGCCCTTAGCTCAGACTCTGGCTAAGCTCACAGAGCTGGGATTGCTCATTCTCTACAAAATATATCCCTACACTTAAAAGCTGTGGGGATTCTGGAGCTTAGGGACAGGTTTAGTGATGGCCTTGGGACAGTTGGGTTAATGCTTCTACTCAATAGTCTTGAAGGTCTTTTCCAACTGGAATGATACTGTAATTCTGTGTTCTCTTTTCAGCCTCTAGTCTGAGTTGATGAGAATATAATTAAATTTTTGTGGAGTTAAAGTGTTTATGAGTGACTGATATAGAAATCAAGCAACAGAGCTTTCTACATTAGATGGATTAGAGAAAATTATGAACAAGTAGATTTTTCTATCTTTAACTTATTCAGCAGTGTTTACTTACCCACTCAATCTTATGTTCTGCTTTTTGAAGACATTTGAAAGTGAACTCCTGCATTCCCTATGCTACACTAGCACATTACCACTTCCAACCAGTGATCAGTGTCATTTATAAATGGTTGCAGTGTGCTTCTCTGTGCCCACTGACACAGAAGGAGTAGGGAGGAGATTGTCCCCCTGTACTCAGCACTGGTGAAGCCAGATCTTGAGTACTGTGTCCAGTTTTGGGTACCTCAACACAAAAGAAATATTGAGGTACTGAAGTGCAGAGGAGGGCACTAAAGCTGGTGAAGGGCCTGGAGAATAAATCTTATGGAGAGCGATTGAAGGAGCTGGGGCTGTTTAGTTTGAAGAAGAGGAGGATAAGGGGTTCTTATTGTTCTCTACAACTACCTGAAGGGACACTGTAGAGAGGTGAGTACTGGTCTCTCCTCACAGGTGATCAGTGATAGAACAAGAGAGACTGGCCTCAAACTGCACCAGGGGAGGATTAGACTACATATTAGCAAAACATTTTTCTCAGAAACAGTAGTCAGGGCTTGGAACAGGCTGCCCAGGGAGGGGGTTAAGTCACCATCTCTGGAGGTGTTTAAAGGTAGTATAGAAGTGGTGTTGGGGGATATGGTTTAGAGGTGAACTTGGTAGAGTAGGGTTGATGGTTGGACTCAATGATCCCAACAGTATTTTCCAACCTGAATGATTCTGTGATCCTATGTTTGATTTTAGCAGACAGAGCTATGATTTCATGTTGAAACACTTGGACTTCAATCTGTTTGGCTTAACACAGAGACCATGTGTCTGGCGGTAGATGTTCTCACCTTCCTTGACACTTGTTCATTGCCACCAAACACAATCTTGTTGGTAGCCAAAGCCAATAGAAATTCTGTACTCGTTAAAATTAATTCTGTAAGGAAAAGTGTGGAGCTGTCCAGCAAAAAGTGGAATCGGTGCAGGTAGTTTGTGTACTGTCAGCTTTTTCTGGAACAGTGATTAAAGGTATTAAAGTCCAGATCTGATCAATATAAGAAGCAATCTGGCTGTTGCTGGACCTGGTAAATATTTTCATCAGATTTGGCTTCAATCTGTAGTGAGACATGTTTTCAGAAACAATTTTTAAATGCTTCTCTTATCAAAAAGAAGGTTTTATTCTTTTTGATTAAAAAAATTGCTTATCTCCTCAACTGCATTATTTAGACCTGAAAGGGAAAGCTGTTTTCTTTCAGCTCCTTTGAAAACTCCCCAAGAACATTTCTTTAAATAAAAGATACGCTCTTTGATTCCAACCCTCTACTTTCTGCTCTTAACCAAGTATCAATGTAATCCTAAAGTTTTTAATTCGATTTCTATTATCACCTTAACTCTAATCCTGCTAGAGCTTCTTATGTGACTGATTTCTGTATCAGGAATGTGGCTTTTTTTAAAACAAGAAATCTGAACTATAATTCTTGGGTTTTTTTCATCCTTGCTAAAAAAAAAATGGTGATGCATTGCATAGTCCCAGCTGCTGAGAAGGAATGCTGGCACCAGCATCACGCACGGTCACACGTGTGAGCTTCATTGAGGGCTCCATCCATCCTTTCCTATTCATCTGAGCTACCAGAGTATTGTGATGCTGTGAGCAGCAGAAGGACCTTGATCCCCTCAGAGTCAGAGAAAAGCTCTTTAGGTTCCCCCTTTGCATTGCACAGCTGCACAGAAGCAGGAAAACAGCAGTTCAAGAGAGCTGCTCTGTTCCAAACAAAACTTTCAGACCTCCATGCTTGCTCCTGTTTGGTTCAAAATCAATCTGTTTGTCCTTATCTTAAAATGTTCTGCCTTCAGTTCCCCTCAGTTCGTGTTTCCTCTTGCTGCCTGTGTTTCATTGCATCAGTCATTCTTCCTAAAAAGCATCTCTCCCTTTTGACTTTGCTGGGAATGTGGCTTGGCTCACACGCTCGCTCATGCCCTTCTGCCGGGTCCTTCTCCAGCTTTATTCCACCAGAGCCAGATGTAAGTGTGATTATAGTAAGTGCATCTATTGATCTATTTTCTTCATTCTGAGATTGGATCATCGCATTTGGCAGCTTTTGGAGTGTGTTGCCTAGCTCAGATGGTGAAGTTTTTGCAGCAGAGGGATGAAGTTTGTGTTTGAAGATGCCAGTTAGGTACCCAAATTCCAGCTCTGTTCCACATCTCAAGGTGATCCTTTATGTAGCCAGAGAACTGAAAGGCTTCAATAGAACATAGGTGATCTTTTTTCTTCATCAAAAGAGAAGCAAGTGCAGTGGTTACTCTTTTTTATTTAATATTGAGTTCCTGGGACTTCTCGCTTTTTCTTCTCACATGGAGACAGGAAGGACTGATACTAACACTGTTACCAGAGCATCAGTACTCAGGATTCATAATAATTCTAATTTGGGACTGAGACCTGTCAAAGCAGCAGTTTGGTCCGTGGATTCAACAGCCACAGAACTGCCATTTAGCCACTGAGTTGTCAACTGCGGTGACTTAGGAAAAAACAGCCCTTTGTGTTTCAGTGCTTTAGGGCTGCTTCTTTGATTATAGAGACATCTCATTTTTTTTTATTAGATGTGGGGTGTAAAAAGACTTCAGGGAAAGATCACTGTGATAGGCATCAGCAGTTAAATATAGAGAAGTGTTCTGTAAGATGCAGTGAAAATTCGCTCTACTGTGTTGCCAGCTCTTCACCCCCCATTTCTTCTGTTTAAAAAACAGCAGTTAACTGGATGATGTGGTTTACTTTGGAAAGTACACTTTCTTCACAGTGCTCCTCACTCCTCTGATTACAGTGGATTAAGCAAACTGACGAGCAGAACTTTGTTTTGCCATGCTGGTTTGGAGACATACAAGGACTACGGCAGAGTTTGTTTGTTTCTAGACAGCAGTGTGTGTGTATGTTTGTTATGAGAGGATATGTTCTGTTCTTGGGAAAAAAGGTAATAACGTTTGTCTCCCCAGGCTCAGTTCCTCAGTTCTGGAGAACTCTGAGAGTTTTATTTAACACTAAAGAAAATCTCATTGTGTGAGATGACCAAACTTGGCACTAGGCTTCATCCTCACCTTACAGTCATCAAATGCCCTGAACCCAAGCCATAGATGCTGATAGTAAGGACTGGGACTTCATTAACTGAATATTCTGTGAGAAACTGCTTCAGATGGGAAAGTTTTGTGTTTTTCCTAGTCAGCATTTGTGGGGAGGGACTGTGAGGCATTTTGCACCAGCTGGAATTCAAAAACTGCAGTAGTAGAAGCTGTATTTTGACCAGTTCCCCAATGGCTGATATGAAGTCGTTCAGTCACACCTTTCCTAATGTGGTCCATGCTTCAGTGTGCCAGTTGATACCTGCTAACATCAGACATGGGTCTCTCTCTTATACACACATTGACTGCTCTAGTGTCAGATATGTTATGTAGACATGTCTACCCTTATGTTGAAGGGTCAGTTGGCTTTGGGGCTTTTTGTAATGCTTTTGATTTCTGTAATTTGTTTTTTTCACAGATTCTGACCTACAAATTTTTGTTTGGTTTTTTTTTGTAAATGAGGCAGTGGCAATGTAAAAACACATTATGATTGCCTTTTTGTATAGAAAAATATGGCTATTGTAGAGCAGCTTAGTCAGACTAATTCACCCCAAACTCCAGCTGAAAGGAAGAGATGTAAATAAGATACATCAGGTTCTGCTGATGTTGTTTGAGAGGAAAAAATTGGAGGTCAGCAATATTTTGTTATGATTTAAAAGCTTCTAAGGCTAAACCTTGACATTATGAAGTATCCCATTATGAATTTACCCTCTAGTGCATAGATTATGCAAACACTATGTCATTATAAAACATGGTTTCAAAGATAAACTGGTCTTAAGTGTTAATAGTTAACCCTAGCCAGGTGGAGATAACCAAGAAGGTAATGTTACCCTTCTGCTGAATTCATGACAGAGCTCTAGGAAGAGGGATGTAGTTAGGAACCTAATAACACATACACAACTACAAAATACACAGCCCACATGATAAAACAGTATAAAACTCTACAAGGTAGTTTTAAATCTTGTTTTGTGTGGTTTTTCTGAATGCAGTTCATTCCATTCTCATTGAGATAAAAACATACAGTGTAGATTGCTATAATTAAGTTATATTAGATACAGCTAAGATCTATTTTACTAATGCCTTCTGATCTATTTAGTATCTCCATTCAGTTTCCAGGTGATGTTCTGCCTCTGGAACCTAACAAACCCAGCTCGCTGAATGTAGCTGAGGATTTGGCAGCCTGGTGCTTTTCTGTGTAATGTCTTTGGGCAGCAGTAGTGATTGCTAAACACAAGCCCCTGTGGTTTACTTCAGTAACAAAAAGTTGATTGCCTAGGGCTG
Organism: Phoeniculus purpureus; assembly: GCA_028565055.1. NCBI lineage: Eukaryota > Metazoa > Chordata > Aves > Bucerotiformes > Phoeniculidae > Phoeniculus > Phoeniculus purpureus. The sequence goes on from JAOXOE010000694.1 coordinate 14,082,363, forward strand.
TGTGCAAGTGAGATGAAGTTGTTGAGGGAAACAGGTGGTATTGGTGAACTAATGTTTACCTTATAACTACTCCAAGAATTAGTCTTCCTAGCTCTTGTGCTGAGTGTCTTCTGCATGAGATGTGCTCCTGTAGTTTCATTTGAGCAGTCTACAGCTGGTTTTACTCTGAGTCTTGTCCTGGTCAAGGTAAGTGCAGGAAATTTAGAGAGTCACAGCTAAAATGCTGAAGTTATTGTGTTGTTAAGTATAACGTAGAAGTTACTGGTCCTACAAAAGCCACAAGGTCTTTGTAGTCTGAAGGAAGATAAGTTGAGTTCTTAATTTGATTTTTTTCAGAAACAAGTTTTCTGGTTTGTTCAATTGAATTTCTAATAGCATCTAAAGTAGCGGGGATATGCGTTTTCAAAGCACTGCCCTGTGATGCTTTCTTTTAAAGCTTTACAATTGTATTTGAGACCTAGAACAGCTGAAAAAAAGGGAAAAAAGGGCTCTAGAGACTTAGCTCTGTTCCAAAGTGAGCAAATATAATGGAGGGAAAGTATTCCAGTGTGTTCTTATGTTGGCTGTAGTTGAAGTTGTTCAGTACCAAAACACACATCACTGCCTGGTATACATTTATTTTTCCTTCTTGATCTTATTTTTCTAAGATGATGCAATTTGAATGGTTGAGCTTAAATATTAAGGTTTTTCATGGTGTGTTTTTAATTTTGAAACTAAAGATGCTACTAAACCAGAAACCAAATCCTTTCAATGACCTGCATCTGAATGAATCACAATGGCTTGTGTAACTGCGTCGAGATGCCACTTCTAATAACTACAGGGTAGTGGTATAATTTGCTGTAACAGATTTGGGGTTGGAAATGAAAACTTCCACCTGCCATCTGGTGGAAAAAACCTGAAAAGCTGTAACATAAGAACTTAGAACTAAGGATTGCACCTCAGCTTGCTATAGAAACACAGAGATCTGCACTGCTAACTCTAGAGAAAGAAAGCTTTAAGGTTGTATTGCTGACCTTCCTACTATGGATGCTACAAGAGGGGTTTTTTTGGTCCTTTTTTCCCGTTTAACCCTGCTTGTCAATAGGGTAAAAAAATCTGGCGTCTTGCGTGTGTTTGATTTGTTCACAAGGGTAGGAGAATTAGTAGTTGAATGATAATGTAATAAAACTGTATAAAAATACGTGGGTAGTGGACACCCTGTTACTCCATTAGTTTTCTTATTTGTTGTGTGTGGAAAGAAAGAAAATATTCCTATCCACTTTCTCACTGGGTGGAATTCATTGTCTCAATATGTTGCTTTTACCTCATACAGAAATTGCCGTCGATGTGACTCTTAACAGCAGCAATGAAATCCCTTGTAATTTAACCCATCACTTCTCCATTTTCCTTCTGTGTCTCTCTCCATTCCCGTTACTAATGCGCCTGTGCTGTAGTCTTTTTCTGCAGGAGGTTGGAAAGATTCCTTCCTTGCAGTTTGCCAAGACATAACTGTGAAATGTTTAATCTCCTCCTGAACGTACCTGCAGATTAGATGGTCAGTCTTCACACTAAAACAATCTGAGTGGTCAGATCCTGTAGCTGGTGACTTAAACAGGCTGAAACTCATCCTTCAATTGTTCATTGCTTGGCTAACTGTTAATTTAGGTAGTTCCACTCTTCACATCTATAGTCTTCACATGCTATACTACAGTAGGTAGCACATACTCTTGTAAGGTCTTTGCTTCAACTTCAGGGAAATCACAGAGATGAAAATGAGCTTTTTTAGAAGGCAAAGTGAAAACTATGACTGGTTTCTACTTAGAATTACTCTTCAGCTGTATAAATAGCACCCATGCTTCTTCATTACAATTACTTGGGGACCACATGGATTTGGGCCATATGTGTTTGTAACACTTGATGGCTCATTGGGAGAAGTTGGTTTGTTGCTGTGATGTACAGACATAATGCTGCCCCTGTACTCTAAGCTTGTGAGGCTGCCCCTTGAGTACTGGGTCCAGTTCTGGGCACCACAGCATAAGAAGGATATCAAGGTGCTGGAGCAGGGTCACAGACGGGCAATGAGGCTGATGAGAGGTCTGGCAATTAAGCCCTGTGAGGAGCAGCTGAGGGAACTAGGGTTGTTTAATCTACAGAAGAGGAGAAGTAAAATGGTCTGAGTGAGGTTATCAGCAGATCTGGTGAGAAGTCCAGAAAACAGGCCTTATGAAGAGTGGCTGAGGGAACTGGGGTTATTCAGTCTAGAGGAGAGGAGGCTGAGAGGAGACTTTCTTGCTCTCTGCAGCTACCTAAAAGAAGGTTGTGAGGCTGGTGCTGGTCTCTTCTCCCAAGTTACTAATGCTAGGACAAGGGGAAATGGCCTCGAGTTGCATCAGGGGAGGTTTAGATTTGATCTTAAGAAGATGTTCTTCACTGAAAGAGTGGTTGGGCACTGGGACGGGCTGCCTGGGCAGTTGGTGGAGTCACCATCTCTAGAGGTGTTTAAAAAACAAGTAGCTAGAGCATCTGAGGCCGTGGTCTAGGGGTTAGGCAGATGTCCAGGTGAGGGCTGAACGTGATGGTTCTGGATGTTGTTTCCAGCCATGATGGTTCTATGTAATCATTTGGAATGGACTACCAAACTGACTGATCTAAGCATTTTCAAGATAAAAGCAATACTTGTGATTATTTGATGTTTTCAGCATGAATTTGGAAGTGACTGAGTTTAGTAAAAGTTTTACCACTGACCTTAGAACTGAACAATGGTACCTTGGTTCTAACCTTCTTCAATACAAATAAAACGTAAAGGCTGTTGTAAGTCAGGCTTTAAGATGCTTTTTAAAAATAAAAACCAAAAACATATGAAAGCAAAATATAAGTAAATATCCTGGAGTTATAAATTGTCTTTAGAAAGTGGGGTCTTTGAAGGCCCCTGTCAACCCTAATGAACTGTATAAGATCATACCACAACTCCTATCATAACACAACAGTCTTGTGCTGCCACAAATTCTTTCATTTTTATTTTATTCCAATACAGAGTTCCTCACTGATTGTCAGAAGTAACTTTTCTTAATATCAATTGCATTAAGTTTAAATTATAAATTTATTGCATTTAATTAACGATAGTGTTAAATAATAGCAAAAAATCACATTATATTGTTAAGTAATGTTGTTATTTCCCCCACCCCCTACACAGATATTTTCCAGGAGGTTATTGCATGGGTTTGGAGAACACTTTGTTTGGTTCGTTGGGAATTTTTTCTCAGCAAATAAGTCTGTCAGGTGGACTTTTGCAATTCAGTTCCATAGAAAAATACTCCACACTTACTAGAGAAAAGCTATTTAAAACAAATCTTGTTGGAAGGAGATGCGAGTGGCTGTTAATAGTTTCCTTGCTAAAACTTGTTACGATGTGCTTTGCATCAGAGATGACAAATCAGATGATAATCAGAGTTGTTGAGTTCATCAGTTGACCATAATTTCTTCTGTTGGAAGCATCCACACCTTATGTTCAGAGCATGCTCAGAGGGCATAAAGCAAGGCAGGTATCATAGGGAAACATAAAAGTGTATTGATTAGACCCTCTGGGAGCTGTGGTTCTACAGTAATATTCAATCACCTGCCACCTGCACGACACTAAATGAGTTCTAAAAGTTTTTAATACTCCATATTACTGAATAAATCACTGCAGATCACTGACTGCAGCAGTTCTCTTTTAATCAGGAGCGTTACTGTAACCAGTGTTAGAGTCTTTTGGAAGATACGGTAGGAAAAAGGGTTTAACTTATCTTTTTTAGGAGAAGGATTGTGCTTAAACCTGGCAAATACTCACTGCTAACTGCTAGCAGTTAAGTTCTCAGTGTGCATTTTGCTAGGAAACATGCAGCTGCTCGTTCTGGATTGTGCTAGTTCCGCAGCAGGGACATTAGCCACACTGTGTGTGTGTGTTGAGCTGGGTTCTCTTTGAGCTCTATTGCTAATAAAAGTTCCAGGTAAAGAATCAATTCCACTTTGATGTTGGGTAAGGGGAAACAAGCAATAAAACAGTGAGATTAACTTTCACGTTTTTACTTGTAGCTCTGGCAACTTTGAGAATGGAAGTTCTTTTGCTACAAACTGAACAAATATGGTCTGAACGTCTCTGACAAACGTGAATCAATCATTTTTGCCCAATTTCTTAGTATGAACTGTCTACAATGGTACATTTAATTAAGGGATATCTATAAATGGGATTAATAAGAAATGTTGAATTGATGGTGTTAAATACCCGCAATAATTTGCTATGTGAGAATGTCTGAAGCTGATTAGTTCTCTCTACAAATACTTTCCATTTAGAGATGAAGAGTATCCACATAGGAACTTACTAGAGGATACCAAATATAGGTGGGTGCACGATCTACCAAATTATCACTATGATTTTTTTAATATAATTTTGGGAGTAAAGTTCTCCTTGTGATTATTTCTTTTTTTAGATATTCTTGGAATAAAATTTCTCCCAGTGAGTTTTTAGCCATCAGAACAGAGTTCTACCTAACTATTCTATCTCATCTGGGAGATGGAAATGTTCAAAGTCCGTATTGATCTGAAGGTTTATGTGAAAGTTTTACTCTTTCATATGGCCATGTAGGTCCAGAAAATTCAATATTAAAAAGTTTTGGGTGTTTTCCTCAACCCTTAAGTGATATTCTGATACACAGACAGTTAATTTTGGAGATGATAATAGATCTTATGCTTGGTGGTCTGTAGTTAAACTATTTTCAAATGATTTAATAAAAACATGGTTAAATGTCATCAGAAGGCAATGAAATAGTCCAGACTTGGACATTAAGTCAATTCTACACATGCTTCTCTCCTGGTTTCTCAGTAATAGAACTGAGGTACCTTTTTTGAAGATGCAGGATATGGAACCAGGGTTTGCCCTCATTACATCCTTTTACTGTACTGTAATTCATTACTACAAACAGCCTAACATCAATCATTGCAAACTCCATTAGCAGGAAAAAAACAACCCTAAAGCAAACAAACAAAAAAACAGTTACCAGGTTAATCCAGCAGATTTATATCAAATTCTGAGCTGGGAAGATGGTTTGTACTTCTATCACTGCCATAACTATAACTTTGTGGATGTGCAATGCTGTGGAATTTGTTGTTCTGCCCCTTCAACCTAATGTAGTCTGGAACATCGATGAAATAAATTATTAATCTAAATATTTGACTTGTCCAAAGATCAAAGTCTTCTACCTGAAAGGGATTAGCCATTGTTAGAATGAATTCTGCCTGAGCTACAGCATTAACAATTAATACAAAATTTGGAACCAACCCAAAATCCTGTTTTTGCAGTTAGAGAAGTTACACTGAAAAAACTAAGCATGAATAAACCTAAATTTTATTTCAGATGGTTTGGGTCCTCGTGACCACTTCAGATCACAGGTCAGTTGAGCTGCCTTTGAATTTATTTCCTATATAAAAGGAAGTATTTAGGAAGGGTTTTGTGGACACTTGCTGCTGTCCAAGATGTTGCTATCATCTGTTTCCCCCTTCAGAACTATTTTACAGCTGTTACATACGATGATGCTTCACTGTCTTTGTCTTGCAGTGGATTTGTCTTATTAAATAGAGTAACCTTAAAAATGAAACATCAAAACCCTATAATCTCCTTCTCGCTAAACACTTGTCTGAGCCAGTTGGTCTTATGCATTTAAGTATTTAATATCTCTTCAAGATCTGGTGATGATAATTCTTTGGAGCTGATATTTCCACAGGAAAATTCAATTACTTTTGTAGCTCTGCAAGATGTGTGGTGTATAAAAACCACTTTGATAATTAAGCCAGTGTTTGCCAGCTTCTTAAAGGTGATGGTTAAGAATTACAATTCGATTTCTTGGTATTCACTTTGTGGTTGCAATCTTGCAGCCAGCTGGCTTCTGTTTTGTGTGGGTTTTTTTAGGAAGAAGTTATTTAGCAGGAGATGGGGTTGAACAGTGGAAAAGGTTGCCCAGGGAGGATGTTGAGGCCCCATCCCTGGAGATCTTCAAGGTGAGGTTGGACAAGGCTCTGGGCAACCTGATGTCCCTGCTCTCTGCAGGGGGGTTGGACTAGATGCTCTTTGGAGGTTGCTTCCAACCGAGGCCACTCTATGATTCTAAGACTGTATTCGTTAAATATCACAGTATTACCAAGGTTGGAAGAGACCTCATAGATCATCAAGTCCAACCTGTTACCACAGAGCTCAAGGCTAGACCATGCATAGCATTAAACATAGGACTAAACACTAAGTCTAGCCTATCTCCATGCAGTGACTTGCTAGATCTGGGAGCAAAGATGATGAAATCCCAGGGTCACTCTGGTTGGAAAAGACCCCTAGGATCATTGAGTCCAACCATCTACCCTACCTTACAAGTTCACCCCTAAACCACATCCCTCAACACCCCATCCAAACAATCTTTAAACACATCCAGGGATGGCAACTCAACCATGTCCCTGGGAAGCCTATTCTGGTGCCTGACCACCAAACATTGCAGTGAGGGATATATTAACTGTAAAACTGTTCAGGCTCTGATTGAAGGGAAATATTAGAATCAGTCTGTGTTTGAAATCAACATCAGGTGCAAAAATATATTTAGGGAGCTGGGATTAATTGTGAAATAGAAGAAACTTGAGGGAAATCAGCTAATTAATCAGATTGACTTATTTCTGCTACTAAAATCAGAGAAAATCTAGAAGCCTTGTCATCTGAATAGGCAGCAGCCTTTCCCTTTGGATGTAAGAAAATAAGATCTTTGTAAAACCAATACTCTAACATTTACTGAAACAATATCTTGTGATTATAACACAAGGCAGTGAATGCCCTTCCATAGTACCTACCTAATTATTGTGGTCAGACTTTCTGGTAGTGAGAAAAAGCTCTACCAAGTTTGTACCACCTCATGTCCTCTAGGAAGGGGCTTTCCCTCCCACCCTCAATACCAATCTTGCTCTAGCTGCCTCTGTTCTCAAAAGCTTATAAAAATTGTAGTTCAAAAGCACCACAATTTCTTCTTTATTCATGGATCTTGGAAATCTAGTTATATAAAATAACTGTTGGTAGGATCTCGGGATGGTGGAGCATTAATAGAGCTCACTGGAAAGAGCCCTTCCAATATGTTGTTAAGCTTCTTGGCAGCTGATCCACCTCTCATCCTTACTGTGTCATTTGGTCTGTGCCTGTAAATACAAATCCTCTCAAAAGACCACTGAGGCAGAAGATATGGGATGTGCTTAAGCTCTGTTGTTGCTCCCGAATTCTGTCATATGAACTAAGCTTTAGAACTAAGAAGTGTAGACCGACTTTCATCTTGGAATTGAATACTAGGCTTGTAGGGCAAACTCTATCTGCAGCATCTTGCAGGTCAGGGCTGAAGCTGGACGTGTTTTACTTTACCCATTCTTCAGAATGAAGGTTAAACAGCGGGGATCTTGGCTGATGTGCAGTGTGAACTTGATATCACTGATGTCTATTGGGATATTTCATGAGACAGCAAGAGCAAGTTTCATCATTCTGCTGAATTCCCTGCAAGATGCAGTTAATGGTTAAGCAAACACTTTATTTGTGCATCTGTTTGCAACTTTCTTCAGACAGTTATTTTTCGGGGAGGATTCAGAGTGTTGGCTTTCTAGGAAGTAAAGAACTTTCCAACATCATACCCTTATAAAAAATCCTTTAAAGAAACATTTAGAATCATTTTTAGTCATGGAAATTAATGATCCAGTGCTCTGATTCTCGAAGGTGTTCTTGGACACAGGAATTCATATATTTCCTTTCAATTTAAATTTAGGTAAGTTCTTTTTAGCGTCACTGTGACAGTCTAAACACATTCAGACACTAGAAAATGAGTATTAGAATCCGTTGCAGATGGGGTGTATAACTGGTGATTATACATCTCCTCTGTCCCCTTCGGAGAGAGCATAGCAGCCACAATTTAACAACACACTATAAAAACACAAAATAATGGCACAAATCCCACTTCTTTGTTTTTCTAGCTGTTGGCTATTCTTTTTTGGAAATTTTGTCTGTATTTTTCTTCTGAAAAACATGACTTTCTTCTGAACAAAAGCCCACACTTTTTTCTGGGTTATTTTTGGGGGGATTATTAGGGAGGTTGTTGAGAAGCAAATGTGGCTGTGATGAAGCAATTGTAAATCAGTTTAAATCTAAAGAAATTGAAGAGATTTATTATTTTCATAAAAAAACCATGGATTCAATAACCCAAGAATATAAACAGAGTTAATATGTGTGTTCAGGCAAAAAAACCCCACCCCATAACAGAAAATGCCAAATGATGAGACACCTCAACAATGCTTTCAATCAATGTTTTTAGGGAGCCGCTAAAGGACAAATGGCATCTGACATACTCACTAATGTCACATGTTCTCATTAGTCACAGAGCTGAATTAGTCACAGGGCTCTTTGTTTTGCTCTGAAATAAGTGAGCAGCACTGAAGCAGACTTTTTTTTTTGGGTCTTTGTTACTGGGAAGATAGAAGAAATAAGCAGGTTGCATTTTTCCCTCTGCCTTAGAATCTTAGTTGAAATGGGTTGATGTGGATTACGAGACACTAAACTGTTTCAGCAGGCATTTTGGTCCCTTGACTTGGTCAGGTCATGTTAACTAGAAGTCCTGCAGGAGTGAGACTCCCTATGTACTTATGAGATTGATTTTTCTCTTCTCCATCTTGCTAACAGTTGGAAAAGAGTGGTAGTGGTCTGTTGATGACAACATAGGACCTGCAAGTAGCCAGGCTAGGATGACAATTCAGGTGAACAATTGGCATCAGTTATAGCCTTTTTATTACTTGTTTGTGGCCACAGTATCACACTGGGAGTGTTGGCTTCTATCCACATCCTGATCAGTGGGCAAGGACAGTTGTTCTGATGACAACTTGTCTTAACAATTGGTGGGGAGGCAGTGGGGTTTCATTATTACTCCTGTAGTGTTGTCAAAGGAACTTCCATCTGATTTTGTCATGCGAAGGCATTTCTCCTAGCTCTCTAATCAAATGGGCAAAGGCAATTTGAGATGAGCCAGTTATAAGCAATTTATTAGTGCAAGTCACATCTCCTGTTCCTCAACGTGGGTTTTTTTTCCCCTCTGACATAAACATGAAGCCTCTGCAGCTTCAAACTTTTCTTGCAATTCAAGTAACTTCTACAATGAAAGAATAAGCCACCTAACAAGATTGAATTTGCTATTGTGTAGGTTACCAGCTGAACAAACAGAGATTGGGCAAGGTTCTGCTCGTTCATGTGCCTCTTCTAAAAAAAAAAAGACAAATACCAGTTTCATATAAATGGAAATGAGGGCAACGTTGGCGCAAACGTAAATCTTGATCTATCGTAACGTAATAATGAAAGCCGCTCTCTTCAGAGTCTAGCTAAATGAAATAAAGTCGTAAGGTGGTTTGGGGATGATTTTTTTAACTAAGCATATGAATCATTATTTTTAGCTAAGATTCCTATCCTTTTATTTGCTCAATGATTTTAGTTTTTTTTTAAAGCCATCACTTGTGGAAAAGCTGCTCTTTTTCTCAAAAGAAAAGCAACCCCTTGAATGCTGTGTAGCTTTTTTTTGTGGGAAAAGATATAAAAATAAGGTAGTAAGGTATTTAAAATGGAAGTTTTCTAGCTGGCTTCATGGGCTTTAATATTTATATAACCTTTAAGCAGTCAAGAGACTCTGCCTAATGACAGTCAACTAACAGCTTGACCTTTATTGAATGGAAGAATGGGGCGTGTTGGCAGGAGTTTTGTTTCAACAGCACCTTCACGTTGAATTTCTTTAGGGTATTAACGTACAGTAAGCTCCCTGAAATTCATCCTGAGCCTAACGTGGTGTTTTCTTTAAGTCATTCCTGCAAAACTACAGAACAGAGGGTTTAAAAAGCAATCGCCTTCAGAGTTCTGGAGTCTGTGTTGATGATTTTGCTCCTAATTAAATGAGCAATGGCTTTTTAAAAATATGAGAAGGGGTACGTATGCAAATTGGCTATTACCACATCCCAAGTCTTCACTAATCAACAGCTCAATCATTTGTATGTGCGTGCAAAGTCTAAACACACTCTGTCATTCACTTTCTGCTCTCTATAGAGGAATTAATCATACTGTCATGTGTTTGGAATAACTATCAAAGTCAGCTTGAAAGATCAAATATTTTCAGAACACTTTGAACAGAAACGGTTTCTGCAAATGGACAAATAATATTTGACTGTCACTGGGTTCTTTTTTAAATGGAGGTTGGATAGATAGTACAACACAAATTCCCAGGATGAGGTTAGTTTTACTGAACTAACAGTAGTTGGCATGTTAGAAGGTAGCCAAACATCAACATCTCTGTATTTTACTCGATCAAAGTGTCAACGTAGCGTTGAGATGTAAGACAACAAAAACATTTCATGTTCTGGGATGGTGTTTTGGAGTGTGGTGGTGGTCTGGGGTTTTTCCCTGGGCAGCTTTTTCCAAGACCTCAACACTCTTTCAGGGAAGTTGTTTTTCTTCAGACCAAGTCTGAACCACCCCTGGCACAACTTGACCTCTTTTCCACTTCTTCTATTACTAGTCCTAGGAAGACGCCAACTCCCACCAACTGCCTTCAGGCAGTTGCAGAGAGCAGTGAGGTCTTCCCCTCAGCCTTCTCTTTTTACCCTGGAGGGGTTCAACAAAGGGGCAGACAGGGTGTTTCTCAAGATGATTTAGTGGTTGGGAGTTGTAACATGGATGGTTGGATTTGGTCATCTTGAAGGTCTTTTCCAGCCTTGATGATTCTATGATTCTGTAATTATCTGATTACCCCTATAATGCATGGCTTTAGGGACCTTAATAGCTTTGAGAACTCTTTTTTTTCCTGAAATCAGTGGGGTTTTCATTGTTGTCTTAAGTGCTAATAAACTACCCTTTATCTTAAAGCATTGTATAAAGTTAGGTTACTCTATGAAGAAACATTGCAGTAACAGGAACATCTGGATTCAAATGTATTTTGTAAACACTTAATGGTAGTGAAGTATCTTGACCAAAAGCCCCAGCTGACAGAATCCTTAGGGCAGGAAAGTATTGTGTCATTCCTCTGTAAAGTACCAGGAATACTCCTACTGCTAGACAAATAAGAGTAACGAGGGGAAAATGTGTGAGGAATAAGCTGCACAGCTAGAATTCTTGAAGTCTGCCATGACTTTGACAGACACAGATATTGAAATAGTGAGAGCTTTTTTGTTCCTACAACATCGGATTTGCCAGACCCAAATCGTCTGCACTTAGCTTGCTTCCCCCCCACCCCATCACCTTGTAGACATCACCCATCTCTGAACACAGCTTAAATGTACATCCTGCAAGAAATTCAGCGCTCGAAGCACTGTAAATGCTGTTTGCTAGTCTTTCACAACCTGGATATTTTTAATTTGTAGGGTTTTTAATTCATGACTGCATTAATACCTACAGTTCCTTCAATTAGCCGTTGAAAGACTCATAAACAGCTTTAATTGTAGGCTATGATTACAATCACAGGTTTCCCTGTGGGGAAAATCCAGCTAGAGCTCTTTAAATTAATTGTTTCTACAGGCCTTGAGGAAAGCTGCTCACATCTCTCTGCTGTAGACCTTCTCCAACTGTAGAACTTAACGCACCTACTGTCTACCATGCTCCCTATTGCAGTGATGAAATCTGACTACCAGGATGAAGAAGGCACCTTTGTCTTCCTCTCCGATGTACTTACTAAATGAACTAGAGGTTAGTTAATTTTAAAGGCTTGAAGAAGGATTATTAAGAAGCTGATTAAGTCAATTAGGCTGCTTAGGGAATCCTTTTTGCTGTGGTGGTGTTGTTAGCCAGGAACCTTAATAGGACAATTAGGATTAATTAAAAATCAGCCTGATTGATTAGGATATATAAACCTGAGTGCAAGACACAGTTGAGTAGTTGTGTTTGTGCAGCCTGTGAAGGGGACACAGGGGCTGCTGAAGATATCTGTGTGCAGATATAAGAACAGGTTAGATTTGAGGAGGCAGTTGGCTTTTGTAGAATCATACAGTATCCTGGGCTAGAAGGAACCTCCAAAGGTCATCTGGTCCAACCCCCCCCTGCAGTGAGCAGGGACATCCTCAACTAGATAAGGTTGTCCAGAGCCTTGTCTAGCCTCACCTGGATGATCCCCATGGATGAGGAATCAACTACCTCCCTGGGCAACCTGTTCCAGTGTCCAACATCACTTCTGCTCAAGAACTTCTTCCTAACGTCCCATTTTAATCTGCCCTTTTCTAATGTTAGACTATTGCCCCTCATCCTATCACTCCAGGCCTTAATAGGTTTTGATAGATACGGTTTCAGGTCACTGAGATTAAGTTTTCTGCAGGTCCCTATTGAGATTGGGAGGATGTGAGACTGTCAGAACAGCGTAACAGTAAATGAATTTTGCTGCAGATACAAGAGGGAATGTGTGTGTGTGGAAGAATCCTTAAGTTGCCATGAATCACAATGTCCTATGATCACCTGGGACTAAGGAACAAGTAGTTCTATGAGAACAGTGAGGTGAGAACAGGAGGGCTTCAATGCTGGGGCTCTAGCCTTGTGCACCATCTTTGGTAAGACACTTTCACTTGCAATGCACGTAATCTTACAAGATAAGGGGTTGAGTTGTCATTGGAAGTTTGCTTCTTTGTGTGTAATCATAGAATCATAAAATCATGGGAAGGGACCTTTAAGATCATCCAGTCCCAACCCCCTGCCATGGGTAGGGACACCTCACCAGACCAGGTTGCCCACAGCCCCATCCAGTGTGGCCTTGAATGCTTCCAGAGAGAGGCTATATGCCACCTACTTGGGCAATACTCGTCAGACTGCTTGTTTCTTCTGGATAGTTTTAGATGGTTGATGTCCAAGAAGATGTGAACACTTCTGTAATGGCTGTTTTAAACTGTGCTAACATCACATTAATAGATGCAACCATATGTTCATACAACCCTGGGACCTTCTTCAGTGGAACACAAAAGTTTGTTCAGAAATACGATGGCAAAGAATGAACTTGGAGATGGTCACTGGAAGTGGTTTTCCAGCCTCTGCTCTTAAGTCTGTTGCTCTTTCAAGAGCCAAGCAAGCCAGCTCTTCACAAAAAGCCCAACTCTGCCCTGGATTTTCATATACTGACTCACTTTGGTAACTTGTGGAAGCTTTCCTTATCATATGTCTTGGCTCTTTGAAACAAGGGTTTCTTTTCCTTTCTTCTAAAGGAAAACCAGTCTACTGTGGAAAAACTTACCCAAGGAACATGCCTTAAATTCGCCTTAGTTCTACTGCCAATAACCATGAGTAACGCCAGTATTTTTTCTTTTTCTTTAGCCAAGCTTTTCTCACATATTTTCTATGTGGGAAAACATACAGAGGCTTCATTAGGCAAAAACAAGTCTTTAATCAGCAACAGCATTTTTTGTTCTGAGTGGTTGGATTCCAGGCAGGTGCTGTCAGTCAATTGTACAGTCTTTGAGTGCTCCGGAACAAGCTGTTGTTTCTTAATGATGGAGAAAACTAACTGATCTTTCAAAACTGTACTCAAACATCTCTTCACTTACCACACTGATGAACTAGTTCATGTCTGGGTAAGCGTGCTGGCTCAGGCTTCATTAGTCCTCTTACCACAAGGATCCATTTTCAAGATCTCTTATTCCGAGTCCAGAGAAGGGCAACCAAGCTGGTGAAGGGGCTGGAAGACATGGCCTGTGAGGAGAGGCTGGGGGAGCTGGGGCTGTTTAGTCTGGAGAAGAGAAGACTGAGAGGAGACCTGATTGCCCTCTACAACTACCTGAGGGGAGGTTGTAGCAAGGCTGGTGTTGGTCTCTTCTCTCAGATCAGTGATGATAG
>JAOXOE010000694.1:14117089-14161722 GCA_028565055.1 Phoeniculus purpureus
TGGTCTAGCAGTTAGATACTAGGATGAAGGTTGGACTCGATGACCCTGGAGGTCCTTTCCAGCCATGATGATTCTGTTACAAAAGCCAGAGAGTAGTGGTGAATGGGACAGAGTCTAGCTGGAAGTCTGTATCTAATGGAGTCCCTCAGGGGTCAGTACTGAGACCTGCTGTGTTTGTTCTATTAATTAATGACTTGGATGAGGGATTAGGGTGCATTGTCAGCAAGTTTGCTGATGACAGAAAGCTGGGAGGAGTGGGCAACACCCCAGAAGGCTGTGCTGCCATTCAGTGGGAGCTGGACAGGCTGGAGAGGTAGGTGGGGATAAATTTGATAAACTATAACAAAGGCAAGTGTAGAGTCTTGAATCTGGGCAAGAACAACCCCAGGTACTGGTACAGGTTGGTGACTGACGTGTTGGAGAGCAGCATAGGAGAAGGGGACCTGGGGGTCCTGGCGGCCAGCACAATGACCGTGAGCCAGCAATGTGCCTTTGTGGCCAAGAAGACCAATGTCATCCTGGGGTGGATCAGAAAGGGGGTGGTTAGCAGATTGAGAGAGGTTCTCCTCTCCCTCTACTCCACCCTAGTGAGACTTCATCTGGAATATTTTGTCCAATTCTGGGCCCCTCAGTTCACAAAGGATGCAGAACTGCTGGATAGAGTCCAGCACAGAGCCACAAAGATGATGAATGGAGTGGAACACCTCTCTTACGAGGGAAGTTTGATGGAGCTGGGTCTCTTTAGCTTGGAGAAAAGGAGACTGAGTTTTAATCTCATTAATATTTATAAATATGTGTAGGGCGAAGGGTGGGTGTCAGGAGGGTGGAGCCAGGCTCTTGTCAGCGTCATTTAATGATAGGATAAGGGGCAATGTGTGTAAGCTGGAACACGGGATCCTCCACATCAATATCAGAAGGAACTTCTTCCCAGTGAGGGTGGCAGACCACTGGAATGAGCTGCTCAGAGGCATTGTTGGGTCTCCTTCTCTGGAAGTGTTTAAAACCCGCCTGGATATGTTCCTGTGTGACTTGGTCTAGGTGGTCCAGCTGTGGCAGAGGGATTGGACTGGAGGATCTTTCAAGGTCCGTCCTTCCAATCCCTAGTGTTCTATGATTCTATGTTCAGCCTAGAGAAGAGAAGGCTCTGTGGGGACCTGATAATGACCTTCCAGTCTCTGGAGTGGGCTACAGGAAGTCTGCAGAGAGGCTGTTTCTGAAGGCCTGGAGTGATAGAAAGAGAGGCAGTGTTTCATAGATGAGAAGGGCAGATGGAAATAGGCTGTTAGAAAGCAGTTCTTGAGCAGGATGCTGGCTGAACATTGGAACAGGTTGCCCAAGGAGAGAGTTGAGGCCCCATCCCGGGAGCTCCCTTGTGCAGCTGTTCAAGGTGAAGCTGCACAAGGCTCTGGCCAATCTGATCTAGTTGAAGGTAGCCCTGCTCACTGTAGTGAGATTGGACTCAATGATCTTTGGAGGTCCCTTATGATTTTATGAATCTAAAGAAATGATTATTGATGTAAAGCTAAGGCGACAGATGGTCTGTATTTCACAAGCCAGCCCGAGATGTGGAGTGAGCTCAAGGAGTTCTTCAGGTCTGGGTTGGTCAAATGGCACAGTGGGAAGATTCTTGCCTTGAATAGAAATGCTTTGCTAGTATTTTCTTTATAAATCTCTTGCATTTTCCTATAGTGGTGACTGTCATCCTAACTTTAACTTGATCTCAAAATAATTAGAAGGCACAAAAGAAATATTAAAAGGCTAGAATGTTCCCAAGGAAAAAGGGTAAAGATGAAGAGCAAATTTAGCTCTTAAACTACAAATGATTGGGGTGAAAATGCCTGACATATACAAACTAGCAAATTAGAAATCTGTAAATCAAAAACTAAAGTTTTGTCTTCAAACCACAGAGATAATTTTAAGAAGCAGTGTTCACATTTCTTTAAAATATAGCTCGAGGATATTGTTCCAATCTCAAAGATCAGTAAATCATAATTTACTTGAATAAGCATGCTCTCACAGCTGCATCAGAGACTCACTCGCAAGGTGACAGGTAACTTCAGAGATGAAATCTGCCAACCCAGTTAAATTTTATTAAGGCAGTCACATGCCTTAGCTACAATCACACTGCAAGCACAGCCAATTAAAATCAGATCCTTTGACCTTTGTTGGCAAAACACCCCTTCTGGCTAAAAGATAAAGAAATTAAAAATTAAGGTATTGCACACAAGAAGACAAAGTTTCATTCAATAAGGCATTATGCTTTATAGTCTTCAAGATCTCCAACCTAAATTTAACAAGTCAGGGAGGTCTGCAGAAGCAGTCAGCTGGAAGGGAAGTTCTACTTTTTCTAAAAATGAAGATTTTTCTCATGACCTGCAAATGAGTCGGAGTCAAGATTCTATTTTCACCAATAAAAAGTGATACTATATTTATTTTCCAGTTGCAACTTTCATATGGCAACCACTAGAGCAGGGAATAAACATCTGATTTCAGATCTTCTGTTCCTGAGCTGTGGCTCCTGCAACAGAAAATTCTGCAAACACTTAGCTGTCACAATTTCAGAGTTATAACTAAACAGCTTCTAATGACAAATACCTGCATTAAGTGGAATATTATTTGGGAACCTGCAGTGTTGACTGTGGGGACTGCAGACTAGAGAGAGACCTCACAGTCACTCATAGTGAGTGTGTTTTGGTGACAGATACTGGATGACTGGTTCTCTTTGTCTCTCTAATGTTTTAGTATCTGTCTTCTTTCTGCTGCACTAAATGGACCTTATTATAAAGCTGGGAAACCATTTCTTTTGTTGTCAAGATAAATACTGACCAAATCAGCAAAATAAAAGCCTTGGGATTCCAGACATATCAATTTGGCCCTAGTTGCACTTTGTGAGGCACTCTATGAACATATATATTAGGGTAGATCTTCTCTTCATATATTCACAGAATAACTCACTAGGCATTTGACACTATCTGTACAAACAACATCAATCTTTCAGGTAGTTTAAGGATGCTCCCTAGAAAAAAAGCAGCATTTTGAACAGCAGCAGCAAGTGACCTTTGCTGTGCACGTGTGTGCATTTATTCACTGCTTGCTGTCCAGTCAAAGCTGATCTCACATCAAAAGCATTCCTGGACAGTCCTGGGGTAAACAAACCAACCTCTTACTCCTTGACACCTTTTTCAAGTTACAAGGAAGTGGATACAACACAGCACCAAGTGAGGTAATGGCCGTTTATCTGAAACAAGCCTTTTTATCTTGTCTCATGATTTACATGCTTGGCTTTACAAACTTGGCTCTGCTCCTGATGCCGTATGATGCAGCTGTAAATAGCAGTCTCTGTTATCAGGACAGGTCCATATCAGCTCTATTTAAAAACCAAAGAGTTGTTGTCACTTATGTGTCTCTGCTTTGCACAGTTTCGCTCTTCCCCAGAGAGCTCTCAGGTGTGCTGTATTCTTTACCTGAAGTCACTCCAGAGCAGTCACCTAGCATTTGCTCAGTGCCTGGTTGTGAGCTGGCCCCAAGGTGGGTAGGTGGGAGGACTAAGGAACACCAAGCTCAAAAAACTCCAACTCTACTTAATTACGGACTCTGGGGCACAAAAAGGATGCTGTATTTTAACATATTTACTGAAACATCTCCTCTTTCACGTGGTTCTCTCTTAGGAAATCCTGGGCTAACTCCTTTCCGCTGCCAGGAGTGACATTTCAGCGTCTCTGTAAAGTCATTCTCTCATTAGGAACTATTAAGGATGTGCTCATGTGCCAGGGTTTTGAAGGCATTTTTACTGCACTCTCTATGATAAAACACTTGACAGTTCTAAGGCACACTGAAGTTGGGATTTAAATAAGGTCATTCATGGAAATTGAGAGAACCCTTAAAAAGCAGCTTGTGAATTGCTTTTAGAGCAGCTTGTGTATCCAATGAAAAGGTGACATGTATCCAAAAAATACACAGAAGCAAGAGTGAGCTGCAAATAATGAAAACTCAGAGAGTGCCAGTAGCCTGCATTAGGCACCTTTACTCTTCAGATAAATAAATATGGCCTCATTGATTTACTGTCTTGAGAGCATTTATTTTGATCACGTGATAAAATGCAGAGGAGGAAAAACTTACTTTTTCCAAAAATTAAAGAAAAAAATAATCCTAAAGTCTCTGAATGATGTAAAGACCTAAAGTCCCCTGGAAACCCCTAAGTGTGGTTCTTATGCCCCTACCTGCCTCTCACACAGTACAGACAGAGCAGAAGTTATTTGGTTAAGTTTTCACTGCAGACAAAAACTAGAAACAGGAGCCAAACTTACACAGTTGTTGCAGCCTGAGTAGTGGAAACTCAGTCACAAAACACTCTCTCAAACCCCTCATTGGTACCCCAAAGCCTGGCACCACTGTCTTTGCTGCCATTGCTATGCACCCCCCCCCCCAGCCACTTCCTTCGCCCTCCTTCAAGAAGCCTTTTATTCAGAGAATTCTTCTGAATAAAGAGCTCCTCTATTGGTCTGGAAAAAGGTTCCTTTCAGCCCCTGATCCTATGCATTTGAGGTACTCAGTGGCTTTTTCCTGCACCTGGAAGGTTTTATCCCTGCTGCCTCTTCTGCTTTCAGCTCTCTCACAATAGCAGTTTCCCAAACCAGGAGCAACAGGGCACTGATATGATTTTTCTCTCTTTAGAATATTAATAATACAGTGACAAAACCTAGGTACAGCTAACTTCTCAAAATTAAATCCTCCTGTACTTGCTTCTGTACCCACAAGGAAGTTCTTGTTCTGGCTACAAGGCTGGGAAACCCCTTACACGTTCTCACTCACTGCCTAGAGAGGACTACTCAGCAGATAAGGGTTAGTCAGTGTGTGTGAGGACTACAATAACAGAACTATTGATGCTTCTTAAACACTAGTGCAATTTATCTATAAGTGATTGCATCAACAGAGTTTGGGGTGTGCTGGTGGTGTCATTGCACTTCCACTTCTTCAGAAGTAATCACAGAATTACTGAGGCTGGAAAAGATCTCTGAGCTCATCCAGACCAGGACCTAGCATCACCGCTTTGGCCAGACCAGGGCACTAAGGACAACAGCCAGTCTGTCCTTAAATACCTCCATTGATGGGGACTCTACCGCTGCCCTGGGCAGTCCATTCTAGGGTCTGATCACCTTTTCCATGACTAAGGGCTTCCTAACATGCCTTGGCCAGTCCATTTGAGGGTCAGAAAGGGCTTCCTGACATCCAACCTGACCATCTCCTGGCAGCTTCAGGCCCTGCCCTCTCATTCTGGTGCTAGTCGCCCAGGAGAACTCCTCAACACCCACCTGATTATAACCTCCCTTCAGGTAGCTGTAGAGAGGGAGGAGGTCCCCCCTGAGCCTCCTCTTCTCCAGGATAAACACCCCCAGCTCCCTCAGCCTCTCCTCATCAGACTTTTCTTCCAGTCCCTTCCCCAGCCTCCTTGCTCAGTCTCTCAGATTATTATCCACTGTTGTTGTTTCAGGTAGGCAGTGATGAAATAGGTAAGACTTCTCCAAGGGTAATGAAGAAGGAATTAAAAGCCTCAGGACATCTCAAAGGATCAGGAGCATAGGTCATGTTCTCCTCTATCCCTCCAGTTGTGCAGAATGATGAGGGACTAGATAGGATGTGCCAGATTAATACCTGGCTCTGAGCCTTCTGTCATTGGCAAGGGGTTGGTTTTTTTGACCATGGATTGACTTACAATAGGCCAGACTTGTTGGTAACAAATGGGGGTCACTAGAAAGGAACCTAAATGTGACGGGACACAACTTGTGGGAGAGGAGTGTATTAGCAGGATCTTATAGTCTTGTATCCTGGCAAAGGAAGAGAAGGACATCCCATGTTACAGGAAGAACAAAAAGGTTTTTGAGAGGATAGATACATCTGGGTATGCTCAGGAGGGTGTTCGGGCTTCTCCCACCCAAAAGGTGGCTCAGCTGAGGAGTATCTATACTAATGCATGCAGCTTGGGCAACAAACAGGAGAAACTGGAGGCCAGTGTGCACGTGGAAATGTGGTGGGATGAGTCACACAATTGGAGTAGTGCAACTGATGGTTACTAACTTTTCAAAAGAGATGGGCAAGGCAGGGGAGGTGGTGGGGGCCCTTTATGTTAGGGTTAAGACCTCTTTCAACTGTCTGTAAAGTATCTTATCTGTCTCTTCATCCTGGTTGACTGGTCTGTATCAGACTTCCACAATGACATCTGTCTTATTAGCCTTTCCTTTGATTTTAACCCATAAACTCTTAACCCTCTCATCCCATCACTAAGTTCTAAGCATTCAGAAGACGATTAGGAGAGACTTCATCGCTCTATACTATATATGAAAGGATGTAAGAGATGTTGGTGCTAGTCTCTTCTTACAGATCATTACAGTGCCTCTAGTTTCAGTTTTACTTGCAATGGATTTGAAGAATATTTTTTTTGTTTTCCTGCCCTTGACCTCCCTTGCAAGGTTTAATTCCAAGGAGGCCTTGGCTTTCCTTTGTTGCGTCCCTACATTCTCTCACCAGAGCCTTATAATCACCCCAAGTGGCCATCTCCTCCTTCCATGACCTATAGACTTTCTTCTTCCTCTTCACTTTGCCCAGCAGCTCCCTGTTTAACCACTCAGGTCTTCTAGCTCCCCTCATTGATTTCCTGCCTTTTTGAATGCTCTGATCTTGGACTTCAAAGAAGTGGTCTTTGAATGTTAAGCAGCTATCTTGGGCCCCTTTACCTGCCAGTGCCCTGTCCCATGGGATTTCCCCCAGCAATTGCTTGGAAAGACCAAAATCTGCAATCCTGAAGTCCGGGGTTGAGATTCTGCTAGGTATTCTGTTCGTGACACATGAGATCCTGAACTCCACCATCTCATGGTCACTGCACCCAAGGCTGCCCTCAACTTTCACTGCTTCAACCAGACCCGCCTTGTTGGTGAGTACAAGATCCAGCAGCGCTCCTCTTCTAGTGGGGTCCTCCACCATTTGCATCAGGAAGTTGTCACCAATGCACTGGAGGAACCTCCTGGGTAGTGAGTGGCTGGCTGAGTAGGACTTCCAGCAAATATCAGGGTAATTAATATCCCCCATGAGAACCAGGGCCTGTAGCTGTGAGGCTGCTGTCAGCTGCCTGTAGAAGGTCTCATCAGCTTCCTCATCCTGATCTGATGGCCTGTAATAAATTCTAAGCTTTTTGCTTGCCTTTCTAGCTGATTATCAGGGAAGTATAGTTTAGCACTGCCTTCTTCAAGAAATGCTGCTCAGCCCAAAATTCCTTTTTAATCATTCTTTTTTATTTTTTCCTGGTGAAGCAAGAAACCACCTCTTTCAGTCAGTGGTTGTGACCTTCTTCTCACTTGTGTATCAGGATCAACTGCTCCCGTGACAATGTGATGTTTCAGGCAAATATTGGCAGCCTTTTACACCCTTCTGCTCGGTCTCGATTCAAAGCCATATGAAACTTCCCATTTCACATGACTAGGTGTGAAATCACAAATGTGTTGTGAAAACATAAATATATGTAATCATACATTTGAGGAAATCATCTGATGAAGCTGAGTCGCTCTCAAACCATTGGAGGTTTTCTTTGAGGACATTTTATAGGAGTTTAAGGATAAAGGAATGTAATTCCAATTTATTATCTTTTAAAAAACTCCAGAAATATATGTACATACTGTTAGCATCAAATCATAGAATGGTTTGATGTGGAAGGGACCTTAGACATCATCCAGTCCCTGCCACGGGGCAACCTCTCACCAGATCAGAGCCCTATCCAACCTGGCCTTGAATACTTCCAGGGATGGAGCAGCCATAGCCTTGCTGCGCAATCTATTCCAGGGCCTCAGCACCCTCACAGGGAGGAATTTCTTCTTAATATCCAATCTAAATCTTCCCTCTTTTAGCTTGGAACCATCTCCTTTGTCCTATCACTAGAGTCCCTCATAAAAAGTCCGTCTCCAGGTTTCTTGTATCACCTCCAGGCACTTGGAAGGTTACGTTATGGTCCCACTGAAGCCTTCTCTTCTCCAGGCTTAACCACACCTCCTTCAGTCTGTCTTCACAGAAGAGGTGCTCCAGCCCTCTGATCATCCTTGTGGCCTCCTCTGGGCTTTCTCTAACAGTTCCATCTCCTTTTTGTACTGTGGACTCCAGAACTGATGTAGTGCTGCAGGTGGGCATCCCTCAAGAGCAGACTAGAAGGGCAGAATCACCTCCATCGACCTGTTGCTAGTCATGGTTTTTATGATACAGCCCAGGACATGGTTGGCCTTCCGTGCTTCTGTCACACATGCCAGTCCATGTTGAGCTTCTCCCCGACCAACATACCATTGTTATGTGCTTTTATACAGTTCACATTATATTGAGGAAGAAGAGCAGGGGAAAGAAGATGCCAGCAGGGACATCAAAGACATCGCATTCCTACACTTACCCCATCTCTTGCTTTATTGACCCGTTCAGGTCCTTCAGGCCTGAGCCCCAGGGCTGGAGCAGGTAAGGGCAACACCAGAGCCCAAAGACCTTCATGTCTTGAAAACAGGTTCCATGCGGACCCGGCAGCTACTCTGCAGCATACAGCGGGTCTCCAAATGGTTCTTTCCTCCTTTAGGTCAGGCTCACAGGAGTACAACTCTCTAGCCACATGTCCCACACAGGGATGATGTGAAATTCAGCTACCACTCAGACAGCACCAAAATGTCTCGAGTCTTGACCTAGATAAGTCAAATACTCTCCTAATTGGATAAGCTTAATTGGTGTTTGGAGACGTTTTTAGAGAGTTTTCTATTTCTCCTGGGAATATTTTCCTATTTCTGTTTATAATTTACTCCACAAATTTGTTTATTAACAATTCTTGGCATTTCTTTCATCTTCCTATGAATTTCTGCTCGAGAGCAAGGGAAGTCTATCTTTGTTCTCAGGAAAGAAAAGTTACTTTGAGTTTTACTTTGAAGCACCCAACGATGTAACTGAAATGTCATGAATAATTTAGGCGAGCATTGATGCAAATGTTACTAGAAATAATCAAGGAACTTTAGAGGTTGTAAATAAAACCAATTTAAAGATTAAAATGCATGCAACTTGGAATTCTAATTTTGTACACACACAAAAGTAGGACAAAATAGTGTTCTGGAACATATGGGAATGGAACAAACAGCACCAGCAGTCATGTGGATGATTCATTTGTGAGTAAAAGAAGTTAAATACCTTCCCCTGGCTTGCATGCATGCATCAGGAACACTGAATTTAAAACTCTCTTAGTGATACTTGGTAAGAGCCATCTGATTTAGCAGTGCACATCTTATTGATAGTCTGTAAATTGCACTGTTTGCTTCTCTGTATGTTTCAACATTCTGTACTGCATGATCTAAATGACCTTTATGATACTGTAGCCTACATTATTCCTGATAATTTAACTAGCGAAGTCACAAGGGGACTGTGTTGGTGGTTGAGGTGCCATTTCTCACCATGACGGCAGGTTTTCTGCTATCTGCAAGTGTTTTGCTTCTGGGATCCAAGCCTTAGCCTGTTGCTTTATTCTCTGTGTTATCAGGATATTTGACTCCAATATTCCCTGTGCTTTGAGGCGCAGTCTGTGTCTGTAAATAACTACAGAATGATATTTCTCCTCAGTGTCTTCATGTGCTTCACATGATGTTGTTTTCAGCCAACGAGTGAGAACTGCGTGCAGGGGAAGGCTGGCAGCTGTGATGTCAGCTCTGTGTTGGGCAGCAGAGCGTGTTGCCGCTGACTCCCCAACCAGCTGCCAGCAAAGTGCAGTTGCTGCATGGTGCCGTTACCCGGTAACACGTATGTGATGGCACCGTTTGGCTAGAGAGTGTCTGAGCAGTGATGCTGGAGTCTGCCCTCTGGATAATGCTCCTTTATACTTAGATGAAGGAGGGATCTCTGAATAGTATTTTTCAGGCAGACTAAGAGTTGGAAATATTTTAGAGCAGTACAAATAAGCATCTGTGAGACTAGGACAGTATTTCAGTCCAGTTTGCTACCAGTCATTCTGCACCAGTACTGGTAAAACAAACACGAGGAATTTTAATAAACAGTGAAAGAAATAAATTCATGCACTGCTTTGGGGTTTTTTAAAAAGCATTATTGTGATGATAGTACAAAGCTAACTGGTTCAGATGTAATTGTGTTACTGTAGTTTATTCCTCAACAGAAGAGATCATAAAAAAATACTTGAGAGATTTAATTAAAATCGGTTCTCTCACATTTAATACCGCCTAATGCTTTTAATTAATCTGACTATCCTTAATTGCTTCTGTAATTTTTACCATGTGTAAATAGCTAATTAAAGTATTAACCGCCATCAGATGCAGTCAATAATTAAATATATAAATGCGCTCTCTCTGATTAAGAGGATTACATGAAAAAATAGTTGTGTTGCAGGTATGAACACTTTCTGAATGCAAATATATGTAGCAGAAGGGGAGGCAGATGAAGGGGGTTATTACTTTCCTACTGAGTCAGCCAGTGTAAGATTTCCTTAGCTCTAATGATACTTAGAGAAGTTTGGAGGTTGCTCTAAACTTCACCAGTTGGTTAAAATCCTTGAGTAATAAATTGCCAGAGTGCAGTTTATTCAGTCTCCTCTACCGGGTTTCAAGGGCCAGATGGAAGAGGACACTAGTTATGAACTGTATCCTCTGAGAAACCTTCCGTCCTTATTTCCAGAGTCATGCAAAAGGAACAGAGAGCTTTTCTTGCTCGTGGAGGTTGCATTAGGTAACAGCCTTGTGTCTGTGCGTGAGCCAAAATGGGGTGGTGACAAATGCAGTGTAAGCACTGAAGGAGAATAATTTGACCTCTTCTTCATGATCAGCTTGGGAAAACCATAAACACAAATTCTCCACAAAGATATCCTGTGGCACAGTTGTCTATTGTAATGAAATACAAGCCTCTAAGCTTAGACCAACCTGAACCAGTAAATCCCCATGGCTGTCTCTGTAGTGTGCTCTTTAGCCATTAGGACTGTGGAATTAGCTCATGCTGAACTAATCCATCCCTGTCCCACGGCACAGAGTTGCCATAATCAGGAACATAAGGGAATCTCTTAGGTAGATAATAAGGCGCTGGGTTTTTTAGTATGGTGAAAGTAAGAGCTGTTTTTCATGAGCTATACAAAAGGTTTGCTTAAGAGGGCCAAGCTTGATTTGGGTTTCCAATGGGATTTGATTATTCCAGAAATTCAAACTTCAAAATCTTTTAGAATTTTAGGTCGTTTTTTCCAGATCCTTGTGTTACGTGTCCCTTCCACCACTAAGAACCTGGGAACTAGAGCTAATCAAACAAGATCATTTAATATGTGGTGCTATTATTATTCTTTCTGGTCTCCTGAAAGGCCTCTATAGATAAATAAGACAATTAGCTCTTTTAGCAGACCTTACTCCCAGTGGTCATTCCAGGTCCTGTTTCCAATATGAGATGGTGTAGACTCTTGAGCTGGCAAAGCCTCAGACTAGGAATGAAAAGCTGAAAAGCTCTTTTCTCTGAAGTACCCTCTGATACTGACAAAAGACATCTCTTACAATACGTAGAACATCTCATCAGGTTTTGTCTTTGTTATTTTAATAGTGTCTCAAATATAGCACATTGTGCCTCCTGCATGTGTGTTCCACGGGCTTTTTATATGCTTTTTGCTGTTAATTAAAGAGTGGCAGATCAAGACTAGTTTCAGGGGCCTTCTAAACCTTTTTTTATGAAGAACTAAGCTGAAAATAGAACTAGTTCGCTTCTTGCTCTTGTGCTGCTTTGATGTCATCTGAGTGCGCACAATTAGAAAACACGATTTCAAGTGCAGTGCCTCTGGAAAACCGTCGCTGGTGTGTAGGTGTTCTCCAGAGGCATATGCACCACTGACAGTGAGGCATCATAGCTCCAGGGAAGAAAGTCATCTGCATTTTTGTGTTCTGGATTAGAATGACTAGAATGATAGAATAGTTTTGGCTTGAAGAGATCTTCAAGATCATCAAGGCCAACCTTTTCCTAGCCTTATGATCACCACTAAACCTTGTCCTTCAACACAGCATCCACCCTTCTTTTAAACACCTCCAGGGATGAGGACTCAACCCCGTCCCTGGGCAGGCGGTGTCAGTGCCTGACAACCCTTTTAGGAATGAAATTCCTCCCAACATCCAACCTGAACCTCTGCTGGTGCAACTTAAGGCCATTTCCCCTCACCCTATCACTGGCCAATAGGGAGAACAGACCAAGCCCCATCTCTCTACAACCTCCTGTCACAGTTTAGCACCAGGTTAGACCATAAAATTAGACTCTGCCCAACGATGTAGAAGGAAATGTCCTCACACCCCCCGGGGTGGGGAGAAAAGGGGTAAAGTAAACCCACCTCCAGAAACTGGCACTAGAAATACTAGACTTTATTAAAGACTTGATTAAGTAGAAAAATAAAAACAAAAATAAAGGGGGAAAGGGGAAAGGAAAAAAAAAAAGTGTGTTCTTCCTCAGTCAAGTCCACCCCTCACCCCACCTGGACCTGCTGACCCCTAATTCCTAAGAGATGCTAAAAGCCGCAGATGAGGGGGGAGTGAAAGTGAAGGACTGGGAATCTCCTAGGCAGTACTTGAATATTCAATTCAAGCGGTTTCCTATGCTACGGTCTGAAATTGCAGGCAAGGATGAAGATAAGAGATAAGGAAAATAAAGGGAGAGGAAAAGGAAGGAGGGGGGCAGCGGGGTAAAGCAGAAGAGGGGCAGAGAGCCACAGAGGGACGGACAGGCGCAGTGCGCTACGGGCCAAAGCAAAACTGAAATCACACTCCCGAGGCACACAGACAGGGAGGGAGTACCAAGAAGAGGGGAAAAGGACACCCTAAAGTGTGGATAACTGCATTGATTGGACTTTGGCTTAGACTGGTGGCATACTGCAAATCCTTTGAGGTTTGATTTTGCAGCACTGGGAATTTGTGGTAGCACTTCTGTAAAATTCACTTTGTGTTCGTTCACGGACTTATTTCCAGCATCCTTTAAAGCTCAGTTACTTTCTGTACCCAAATAAGGATCCCAAAATTTGTCTGGCCTCCTCCACCTGCTCAACCTGTACCCTGCAGCAGCCACCTCTCCCTTTCATTTCCACACCCCACTGACCTCTGCCTGGTGCCACGCTGCTGTGCAACTGAGTGAAATGTAAACACTCCTGCAGCCAAGACAAGTCAACTCCTTATATGCTGGAAGAGAGTTTGATGCAGGAAAACCACGAGCAGACATGATTTCACCAAATCCATAACACCTCCTTTGAAGTAGTTGTAGAGAGTAATAAGGTCCCCCCTCAATCTCCTCCATGCTGTTCCTCACATGACACCTGTTCCAAATCCTTTACTATCTTGGTAGCCACCTCTCCAGTCCTTCAATGTTCCTCTTGTAGTGAGGGGCCCAAAACTGTCCCCTAGTACTCAAGATGTGGCCTCACCAAAGCTGAGCAGAAGGGAATGATCACCTCCTTACTCCTGCTGGCAACAAGCCCAGCCTCACATCTAGGTTCTACAGGTATAAGATGCAAAGAATAATTCTCTAATGTTTACCCAAGCTCATTTTTACTACAGCTCGTACTCACTCTCTAGTGCCCATCCAGAAAGACAAGGAAATACTGTTGTATGTCTGTCTTTTCCCTAAGTGCCCAGCAGATTATACAATCCAACTCTACTGATTCTGTCTCCTGGTAGAGTAGCAATATTTCAACTAAGAGTTATATCCAGGTGGGGTGGTTTTTGGGATGGGTTTTTTCCCCTCTTCCCCATAATGCAAATCAGGAGAAAGTGTAATTTGGCTGATTAAGTATTTTATTGCTGCTTAACCATTATTTTATGTCTTTGTAGTTTAATTGATGTGGGCTGAAGTTGAGTTGCAAACAGGAAATTAATATTTTGATTGGTCTTTTACATAAACCAGCTTTTTATGGAAAAATATTTGACTACTTTGAATATTAAACATCCTGTCCTTAACCATGTTTAATATTCCACTGGATATCGCACTTGAGTTTCTGAAATTGTCCCTCGAGATTCTGGAGATCTTTGCATTAAAAAACTCAATTTCCTTTTGTCTTCATTGACATTTTGACTTAATTAGCTAAAATGATAATAACTCCCTAAAGTGTGGATAACTGTATTGATTTGATTTTGGCTTGGACTGGTGACATATTGCAAATCCTTTGAAGTTTGATTTTGCAGCGCTAGAAATTTGTGGTAGCACTTTTGTAAGATTCACTTTGTGTTCATTCATGAACTTGTTTCTGGCATCCTTTAGAGAGCTCAACTACTTTCCATATTGAAACAACAGCAATAAGCTACTGCAAGAGATCTCTTCCTTTTTCTGTCAGAGAGAGGCTGTGGATACCTTATGGTTACCTTGATGCAAGTCATGGACAAGATGGTTAACACTCATATTTGCGAGGCTGTCTGGAGATACTGTCTCCCACAGCATCCCTGCAGCTAAGCTGAGGCAGTGTGGTCTACAGGATCAGACAGTAAGGTGGATTGTGAACTGGTTGACAGAAAG
The DNA here is from genome assembly GCA_028565055.1 of Phoeniculus purpureus. Classification (NCBI taxonomy): domain Eukaryota; kingdom Metazoa; phylum Chordata; class Aves; order Bucerotiformes; family Phoeniculidae; genus Phoeniculus; species Phoeniculus purpureus. The sequence goes on from JAOXOE010000694.1 coordinate 14,131,610, forward strand.
GTAGAGAGTTGTGCCCAATGGCACAGAGTCTAGTTGGAGTCCTCTATGTAGTGGAGTCCTTCAGTGTCGGTGCTGGAACTGGTTCTGTTCAATATTTTCATCAACAACCTGGATGAGAGAACAGAGTGCCCTGTCAGCAAGTTTTCCAATGATACAGAGCTGTGAGGAGCAGCCAACACACCAGGAGGCTGTGATGCCATTCAGCAAGACCTAGACAGGCTGGAGAGCTGGGTAGGAAGAAAATGACCTGGGGATCCTGGTGGCCAGCAGGATGACTGTGAGCCAGCAATGTGCCTTTGTGGCCAAGAGGGCAAATGTCATCCTGGGGTGGATCAAAAGAGGAATAGTTAGCAGAATGAGAGAGGTTCTCCTCCCCCTCTACTCTGCTGTGATGTGACCACATCTGGAATACTGGTCCAGTTCTGGGCCCCTCAGTTCCAGAAGGACACAGAACTGCTGGATAGAGCCCAGTGCAGAGCCACAAAGATGATGAAGGGAGCAAAACATCTCTCTTATGAGGAAAGGTTGAGGGATCTGGGTCTCTTCAGCTGGGAGACTAAGAGGTCACCCCTTGAATGTTGTCAGGAGGATGAAGCCAGGCTCTGCTCGGTGGTGTCCAGTGGTAGGAAAAGGGGCGTTGGGTACAAGCTGGAGCAGAGGAGGGTCCACATAAATATAAACTTTTTCACTATGAGCATGACAGAGCCCTGGAACAGGCAGCCCAGGGAGGTTGCGGAGTCTCCTTGTCTGGAGACATTCAGAACCCACCTGAACACAGCCCTGTGTGACCTGGTCTAGGGGATCCTGCTCTGGCAGGGGGATTGGACTGGATGATCTTTCAAGGTCACTTCCAACCCCTGATATTCTCTGATTCTGTAATAAGTGTAGTAACATGAATTTGGATGAGGTTCACACTGGTGAATCTTCTCTGTGTTACTCCCAGCATACTGGTTGCAAAAGATGGACAATGTTAAAGGTGATTCAGAGGACTGTGAGAAGAATGTCTCCTTTAAGGTAACTGAATGCTCTGCTGGAGAACTCACTGTGCCTTGGCTACTGCCATGAAGCTCTTGTGTTACACAAGGAAAACTGGGTATCACAGATAGTCACCAAGTGTCTGCTGTTCATTTTGTTGCTGTCTAACCTGATCAGGGTCTGATTTATAGAAACGCTGAGCACTGACACCTTATAGTGCAGCAAGAGCTGTACCTTGAACACAGTGTTGTAACAGCAAATGCTCCTTTGTAAGTAACGAGGTCTTTCATTCTCCAGTTCTGCATGTAAAATGAGCAAACTTTTTGTTTCCCTCATGCTTATTGTGCCTCATCTATAAAATGGATGCATAAAGGAGAAATGTCAACGCGAGCCGCTGTGAGCAAATTCACTCTATCTATTGTAACTAGAGCTGATGGGTCCAAAGACGTTTTGTACTTTAAAGATTGCTTTTAGAATTAATTGTTTTCTGCAATATCACCCTTCTGGCCTGAAAGGTCTAGTGCTTGGTTTTTAAATCATTTAGCACAATTTGTCACAATTTCTTCTTGTTTTATTGCATAGTGAAGGAAAACAGCAGAAAATACTGGCCGCTCCGTATTCTCTTCATAGGGATGAACTTTAAAGATGGAATCAGTGTAATTAGATTTAATAAGCAATTATGTGTTTTCTACCTCTGGAAATTAAGCTGGCTCCTCAATCAAGCGCCAAATGCACACAAAATACGTGCAAAGGGAAACACAAAGAGAAATTACTTTAGCACTTGGCCTCACCTAATGCAGCGCAGGATGGCAGTGCTCTTTTTCCTCCCCAAAGGACAAGCTTGCTGATAGAAAAGTGTTCGGCAAATCAGCCAGCATTGTTTTGCATTTATTTATGTAAAGACATATTATACAGACTGACTCAAAAATCACAGTGAGAACTGGCAGCAGGGCTCTCTTGGTGATGATAACTCATGAGCATTGACAAACACCTAGTGATAAAACAGTGGAGATACAAGTCAGAGAAAGGATGTATTTCCAAAACGATGATGTCCAACTTGCTTCATCTTCTTGTCCCATTTTCCTCCTTTCTTCTGTCTCCAGCGTGCAGTGAGAGTTTTACATGAAAGCTGTCAAATCACCTAGGAAGATCTGGTCAAATAAGCTGACTAGTAGTTTATTAGACCCAGTATTTCGCAGCCATAGGTATTTAATTTCTGTTCATGCTGTTTTGAACATCTTTTTAGACTCTTACAGAGCCTTTATGCCGAAGCAGCGGAATTGAGTTTTGGTTGTTTGTGTTTTGTGGATTTTTTTTGCTGTTGTAATGCTTTTTTCTGCATCTGAGGATTCCTGTGTCTCTAATTATACACCTATACATGTATCTATTATTCTTGCATGTGAGAGATTTTATATCACCACAGAATCTAAACCTCTAAGTGCGTAGCTTATCCTTGTGTTTTATTCTTTGGTTAGCATAACTATATTTGATGCTGCTGTGGGTTGGGTTTTTTTTGGTGGCCCAATTCTTTGAAATTTGGAGGTTTGGTTTCTTTTAATCTGTGGGTAAAGTGATCACAGAATCACAGAACATTAGGGATTGGAAGGGACCTTGAAAGTTCATCTGTCCAATCCCCCTGCCACAGCAGGGTCACCTAGATCATGTTGCACAGGAACATGTCCAGGCAGGTTTTAAATGTCTCCAGAGCATGAGACTCCACAACCCACCTGGGCAGCCTGTTCCAGTGCTCCGTCACCCTCACTGGGAAGAAGTTGCTTCTCATATTTATGTGGAACCTCCTATGTTCCAGCTTACACGCATTGCCCCTTGTCCTATCATTAGATGGCACTGAGACAAGCCTGGCTCTATCCTTCTGACACCTACTTTTCACATATTTATAAACATTAATGAGGTCACCCCTCAGTCTCCTTTTTTTTTTAATCTCAAGAGACCCAGCTTCCTCAGCCTTTCCTCATCAGGGAGCTCTTCCACTCCTTTCATCACCTTTGTAGCTCTGTGCTGGACTCTCTCCAGGAGTTTTGCATCCTTCTGGAACTGAGGGGCCCTGAACTGGACATAGTATTACAGATGTGGTCTCACCAGGGCAGAGTGGAGGGGGAGCAGAACCTCTCTTGATCTACTAACCACTCCACTTCTGATCCACCCCAGGATGCTGTTGGCCTTCTTGGCCACAAGGGCCCATTGTTGGCTTATGGTCATCCTGATGTCCACCAGGACCTCCTGGTCCCATTCTCCTACACTGCTCTCCAACATGTCAATGCCCAACCTGTCCTGATATCTGGGGTTGTTCTTGCCCAGGTGCAAGACTGTACTCTTACCCTTGTTATAGTTCATTAAATTTCTCCCCACTCAGCTCTTCAGACTATCCAGATCCAACTGAATGGCAGCTTGATCTGTTTTAAAATCAAGTCCATCCTAAAGCTTAGAGGTCTTTACCAGTCTCAATAATTCAGTGATTCTGTAAAATAAAATACTTAACTCGGTAAAAGGCTGAAATATATGTAGCTTCCTACCTATCAAGATCAGACCCAACTGTTGTTAACAGGCAATAGAAGAGAACATTTTTAATTACTTTATAAAAAGAAGAGAGGATTATAAGGAAAGATTATTTGAAATACAAAACTATAGAGTAAAAGAAGCTCTTAATTCTTGTCTCAAGACGAGAGACATGCTCCCTTTCGTGTTGTTGGCCAGAGATGTGACGTGCGTTAGGTTCTTTGCTGATGACATGTAAACTGAGGGTAGAAATTGATCTTTAATGAGGCCAAAACAAAGCTGCAGTCAAGAAATAAGTGTGTTGTGTATCCAAACCTATTTTCACTTGTTAAATTCCATGGGTGATGCAACAGCTGCTCCGGAAGAAGCAGCTCGGTTAGTTCTGAACTTGGAGTGACATGGAGTACATCTGCAACAGGCTCCACTAGACTGCCAGAAAATGGCACTGGGACACAGGAACATGTTTCTGGAGCACTGCTCAGAGGGCTTCTGGTGGTATTCTGAAAGCAGTTGAAGCAATGGAAGATGTTCAGCTTATTTTAGTTCTCAGCTGCTGGAAATGAGACAGATATAAAGAGGAATGCGTGAAATGAGCACAGGAGGAAATAAAAGCAAAATAAACGCCCGCTGCTGCAGCCTGCTTACACTTGCACCTGCAACCTCCTGGTGACTCCAGCAGTAAGAAGTGACAGCAGGCATCACTCTCTGGTATATTTTCCTAGGTTAATTTTGCAAATATACTTTCTGAGTTCTCCAGTGCATCCTTGGAACTGCTGTCCAAGAGTCTGTGTTTCAGAGGTTCCTTGTGTCAACTGGTATTTCGCTTGTATGAGATGAGGGCAATCCATAATTTCCTAGACTGGAATTAGAGACTGAGTTAATTAGATGAGAGGAGTTTTGCTTTTTTTCTAGCAGACTAAAAGCAGCTGTGAAAGATTAAATTACAGTGTCACTGGAAGTGCCATGGGTTTGATCCACCTGCGCTCTGTGGCGGTTAAGGAACATGATATTTAGAACTACAGTCCTGTATCAAATTCAAGACTTGTAAGTCATGTGTTTATTCAAGAGAATAGAAACACAGAACCCTTTAGGTTGGAAAAGACCCTTAAGTTCATCAAGTCCAACCAGGCATGCTGCTGGCCACGCAGAGGGATATGGCTCCTAGATGTTAGCTGTATTTATGACACAGATGTAATCTCTGTGCACTACAACTGCAAATCTAGATTGGTTTTCCCCTGTGCACTACAACTGCAAATCTAGACTGGTTTTCCCCTTCCAAAGGGCTTCTTTCAGGCTTGTGTGAAGCTGAAAATGAAAAGTTTGGAGTTTCGGTAATCAACCCATTTGAATTTTCGTGTCAGAAAATCCAGCAAAGTGAGCCAAGCTTTAAACACTGATATGTTTTGAATTTTAATGGACTTTATTACAAGTCTTCAAATTAAAAGCTGTCAGGAGAGATAAAAGGTTGGGGATTTAGATTCAAAGGGACTTTGATTAGACATAAAGGTCAGCGACGGTGGCAAAAAGTCGATGCATCTAAATTAAGCATAAACCTCCGTAGGAGAATATGCTAATCTTTCATGTAAAGTACTTGTCAGGCGGCTCTTGGCTCATTTCCACAACAGTTAAAATATTTTCTGGGATGAAATTCTAACAAATGGTAATCCATGTGTAATTTGCCTGTCAAGCGCGTGCCGTTTGTTGTTACAAGTGTTGTACTTCAACTGCGAAGGAATGGTATTATCCTACGTAATGAGCCTCTGATGAAAGATTCGGGGGTTCAAATCTTTAGTCCACTTTGGAACCACAACTTTTTTCGGTTGAGTTTTGTGGGGTTTTTTTCCCTTAGGGATGTAAAATTGAAACGGCAAAAGGAAGGAAATTGGAACTCTAAATGTCATAGCTTTTTGTAAAGCTGAGTGTAAATGTGTAAACGACGCTTTAGTTGAGCAGCTACTTCAGGTGCGCAAAGTGAGAGCGACTGCTAATATTTCTGAGTGTGAAATTAAGATTCTGCCCCATTAGGAAGCAAACTCACTGAACACATAAAAGGATGACAGGATGAGAAAGGATTTACATTTGTGGAATCTTCTGTAAAATTATGCCGAGTGACAGGCTCCATTTTTTGATGCTGCAATAAAGGCTGCCTGTCTAAACCACAGTGACACCATGGCTGGCCCTGGCAGCACCGAGACCTAATAGGGAACTAATAGAGTGTAGTACAGCCCTGTTGAACTCAGTCTGACTTAGTAGCTTTGATCTGTAACAACAGAAAGCGTGATTTCGGGCTTTGTTTAGTGTCCTGGGCAGAGAGCTTCACTAACATCTGAGTATGGTCAGGATTACAAATGTGATGGATAGCACCCTGGCACCATCTTGACAGCTTTTCTGTTCAAATACAAATTTCTGTCACAGCCCCAGAATGTCTGAAGGAGCATTCAGAGATGAAATATTGTAGCTGCAACAAGGCCCAGTGTGAAGCTATTATGGTTTGAAAGGAAAAATAATTACAAACTCCACATCTCCTCGGCACGTACCTGCATTAATAATGCAGAGTAATAAACACACCGCAGTGTACTAATGAAATGTTATTGAACATTGAAGTCTTGGGAACCACGAGGTTATGAGTCCCTCAAGAAAAATGTCAGTGCATCTCATGTTTTGCATTTTGATCTATCTATTTTAGTCAAATGTTTGGAAAAGTTACGGTACATCATGGTTTGTTCTGGCTTTTGGGCTGCTTTCTTAACGCTGAGATTATCCTTATTATTTTTCTTCTTCCGATTCTTCTGGTTCTGATTCTTCTGATCATTCCATATCCTTACCAAAAAAATATTCCCTTTTACTTAAAGCCCTCGCTGTTGCCTCCAAAACTGTGGTAAAATGAATGTTTTCATTGCAGTGCTCTGTAGGTGGAGTTTTATCATCCTTGCTATAGCAGGAAAGTAGGTCAGAACCTCATTGTTTGACAGATGTGCTGCACAAAGTGTGCCTCCATATCAATCACGAATAAAAAGAGAAAGAGCTGATGAGTGCAAAAGAATGTCTGTATTTAAAGGGCTAATACCTGCAGTGATTTTCTTCTGTGTGCTTAACCATTAATTGAAGAAAAGACTTAAACTGTATCCTGTTGCAAGCTATTGTCCTACAAGCACAGAGTCCATCTGACATATCAGGATAGCACAAAGCGTTGGAACACAAACCATTGATTTAGCATAATAAGAAAGAAAAGTGGATTCTATGAAGTGAAAGTAAATTGTCTGGCTCTCTGTTGTGAGCCAGAGAAGAAGTTCCCCGTGTTGCCCACAAGTTGCAATCATTTGTCAGCTACTGAAGAACCCTCCGTTCTCTGCATAGGAGCAGCTCTGTGTGGGAGGTTCCATCAAAATATAAGGAAAATCTTTTTCACTGTGAGGGTGACAGAGCCCTAGAACAGGCTTCCCAGAGAGGTTGTGGAGTCACCTTCTTTGGAGACATTCAAAACCCACTTGGAGGTATTCCTGCCTAGCTCTGAGAGGGGCTTTGGATTAGATGGTCTTTGGAGGTGCCTTTCAACACCCAACTGTCTGTAATTCTGTTGTGCTGTGGTGACACGGGTTACCTTACCCACCACAACACAGGTAACCATAGATGCGGTCACCAGAGATGTTGAGCAGTCTGTAGCCGTGCTTCTGTCGAATTTAACTTCAAAAAGGACAGAAATGTCTTCAGCCTTGGTGCGATAGGTACTCGAGATACTAGCAATGAAACGATTGTTCCCTTCTCAGCCAAGTATTCCCACAAATCAATCTATAAATAAAAGCACAGACCTTAAACACCCAATAATGGGTAATTAGTCTGTCTCTTCAGTGAAGGTTTGCTCTTAATTGGGATTTATTTATGTATTTCCAAACATTGATGCTAAGTGGGCCTTGACTCTGCTCTGAATAACACTTTTCAGTCTCCTAAACCAATTCAGAATAGAGAGACCACCTTATTTCACACAACACTGGCTGCATCCTTTCTGCAGCAACATACTGATCTTATTTATTCTTGGCTTAACCTGCCAACCTTAACGTTTGTATCAACACTTGGGATCCTCCGTATAAAAGGCAGTGATTGATAAAGCTGCTGCTCGAGAGGGCTGAAAAAGTGGAGCATTTATAGAGTTTGTTGTACTGAAGAGTAGTGATGTTTGCATTTAAACAGGGGCAGCCAGTAGCAGGATGGAACATGAATATCTGTCAAATCTCTTTTGGTTTTTTAAATAAAAAGGGGATAGAATAATCAGAAATAGTGATTCTTAATAGTTCACTACATGGCTGAGTAGACTCTGAGTGTAGAAGCCTTTGAGTGGTAATTAATGTTAAGACTTAGGCTGTGAGGAAGGACTAAGCAAAGAAAACTTATCTGTCTACTTTAATTCTACAGTTCTGTCAGTTTTGTGCTGTCTGCTGCCTCGCCCTTGTTTTAATTTAATGTATTTATTTAGATGTCTAACATAAGATACCAAAGCAAAATGGTGTTCTGCCTAGAGATGGGTAGGAGATGTTATTTTTTATGTCTCAATATCTTGGTTTGACCACACAGACGGAGCCTGAGCACAGGATTTCTTGACCATGGAGCAACCTGCCCTGTAGCTCTTCCCCAAAGGTGCCCTGTGACACTGGTGCAGACCAGTCACCTCCAATGCCAATCTGTGGTACATCAGAGCTTACAAGGGCACTTGCCCAGATAACTTTTTGGAAACTCGCTTAGTTGAGGAAGTAGTTATTTGTTTGGTACATTAGTCCAAATTTGAACTTAAATAACAGCATTTCTTGCTACTAGATTCTGTTCTTTCAGTTGGCTTTTCTGGGTCCTGTCAGTCTTTTTAGCCCAAGGTAGCTGGTCATCATTCCCTGTTTTCTAAGAAAAGTGTTGTCTTGTATCACCAGAAATTCTTGTTTTTTTCACTGGAATAGAGAGAAGGAACACACTGTGATCTGGAGTTGTGTGATGGATAACACTTTGATGTTAGTCTCTTAAACAGAAAGGGCTTTCAGGCTTGAACAACTTCCTTAATGCCATCTTTTATGGAGAACATGATTCCTCAAATAGGCAGAAGCCTGAGCATTAAGATTTTATATGTAAAGTGAAAGATCTTAAGCTTCATTTAGCAGTGAGAAGGCTGCAAGGGGACTATTACGTGCCTTGTGGTGATGTGAGTGTGTCGTCCTTGTCTGAGCGTTCACCTTTGGCCAAGGTGACAGGCTGCCTGAAAAGGAATGGAACTGGATCACAGAACCACAGAAAGTTAAGGGTTGGAAGTGACCTCCAAAGATCATCTGGTCCAACCCGCCTGCCAGACCAAGATCCTCTAGATCAAGTCACATAGGGCTGTTTCCAGGTGGGTTTTGGAAGTCTCCAGAGCAGGACACTCCACAAGACTTCTGGGCAGCCTGTGCCAAGTATCCATCACCCTCACAGTGAAAGCTTTTCCTTATGTTTACGTGGAACCTCCTCTGCTCCAGCTTGTGCCCACTGCCACTTGGACCTAAGGAGATGACCTTTAGCTTAGAGAGAAGATCACCTGCAGACAGTTGTGCTGGGTTCTGACAGTACCTTCACCTAAGACCTGCTGGGCTCCACAACTGATATCTACCAGCAGGGAAGGCACACATCACTAACAGTTATTCTCTCCCCTCTTTCCTTCTTTCCCAAGTAATTTAAGAGTAAAAGAGCTATTCATGTTTGATATCAAGGCATTTTCTACTCTGCTCTCACAAATACAAGTTTCTTCATGTTATTTCATCTCATCTCATCCTATCCTCTCTGAAGTTAGGAGAAAACAAACAGGACAAGAGGATAAACAACCCCCAACAAAAAGGATTCAGAGCAAATGCGTTATGGATATAATGTTTGTGAATACAATATTTGTTTTATAAAGTTTTGCTTTGCAACCCCTGGAGGTTTCGAAGCACATCACCTCTGGCTCCGTCTTTTCAACTCTAGGAATTGGGTAGGATTGTGTCTTTGGGCTTCTTTTGTCATTTCAGAATGGCTTTGTGACTGAAAGTCATCTGTAGGATGAGAGTAAACTTCTGTAAATAAGCAATAAGCCAAAATCCACTTCAAACTACCAGAAGTTCTCCTCTCAACATGGGAGATGACTGTGTGTGCTGACCCATGCAGCTGGTGGCTGAGAGTGCAGGCTGCTGAGTGGAGACCCTGCTCGCCTTTTGGAGCAACATGGTTTCTGATCGTAGCTGTGTTGCTAAGGGATCTCTTGTATTGCGCCACTTTCTTATTCTCTGCCAGATTTCAAAGAGGAACAGGAAAAAGTGTTGCATTGGGTCTATATATTGCCTGTTCATGGTGGAGAATAATGAGTGCATTACAAAAACAAGCACAATTTGAATTGGGCTAAAGAATACCTAACTCATTTCCTCTGCTGAGACCTTCCGTTCATGCATTTATTAGTAGATGCTGGTGCTTTCCAGATTTTAGCCCTTTAAAAAGCAAATTTAGTGATTATTTTCACACCATGGTGAAGGAAACTAATTCTCAGGTGTTTTAACACCTAAACCTACCACCTGCTTCCTGCTTTATGCCTCAGTGCTCCTCATGCTTCCATTTTTTTTCCACAATGTGGCTGTTCCCGTTGAAAAATAAGCCTGAAAATAAGGCTTCTTTTCAGAAGCCAACTATTTAAACTTCCAGTTAGATGAGAATTGGCAAGGAAGAGCGTAGCTGCCCCTTTCAGCAAAATATTAAACTGGCTTTGATGCTGCCTGAGACTGCATCTGCAGAAATAGTAGGGACTCCAAACAGCACAATGAATTTAAATAAAAATAACTTTTATACTTGATTAGCTGTATAAATAGGCTGAGAAAGGAAGCAAAATTATCCAAGTCATTTGGATAAGCACAAAAGTGAAATAGGCAAGAGCAGTAGAGAGTTCCCTTACAGCAGAACCCAAACCAAGACTGGCATGTGGCTGCCCACTGGTTCTCTCGGGGATTGCATGAACTGGGATAGTTCTACATGAATAGCGTGATGAAAAACTAGCACTGAAATCACGGACTGTGTAAAGGGAGCTTAATTCTCTGTCTTGCATTTTTAAGGTAGTGTATAAATAATTTAGTTGGGGTTTAGTAGCCTTTTCAGTCGTAGCCCACTAATGACAGGCTTGCTTTGGAATGGCTGACGCCTGCTGGGTGAGCGGCACTTTTAGCAAAATACATCTGCTCCAGGCTTTTTGACACGGCGTCACACTGGGATAAACACAATTAACATCAGCTATTGAAACTTCCCTTCTCCTCTGCTTGTTTATTAATGCTCCTTTAGGATCTATTTTGGTTACTAATTTTGAGGAGCATGTCACAGATTTGATAGCACGGTGAGTGGTTGCGCAATTCCAGTCCTTTGCAATGGAGAAATCCCTGGGGTCTTCTTTGGTTTAATACTGTATTTGCATCTGGAGGCTCAAGGATGTGTTAGAAGAGAGGTGTTTAGTAGATTGAGAGAGGTTCTCCTCCCCCTCTGCTCTGCCCTGGTGAGACACATATGGAATAGTATGTCCAGTTCTGGGGCCCTCAGTTCCAGAAGGACACAGAACTGCTGGATAGAGCCCAGTGCAGAGCCGCAGGAATGATGAAGAGAGAGGAACATCTGGTGATGAGGAAAGGCTGAAGGAGCTGGGTCTCTTCAGTTGGAGAGGAGGAGGTGACTTCGTTAATATTTGTAAATATGTGAGGAGTGGGTGTCAGAAAGATGGAGCTGGGCTCTGTGCAGTGGTGTCAAGCGATAGAACAAGGGATAATGGGTGTCAGCTGGAACATAGGAGGTTCCACATAAATATGAGAAGCAACTTCTTCCCAGTGAGAGTGACAGAGCACTGGAACAGGCAGCCCAGGCGGGTTGTAGCGTCTCATGCTCTGGAGACATTCAAAACCCACCTGGACACAGCCCTGTGTGACCTGATCTGGTGGATCAGGGGGATTGGACTGGATGATCTTTGCAGATGGCTTCCAGCCCCCCCCTAACTTTCTGTAATTCTTTTAACATGCTGAACAGCAGAATGTGGAGCAGCAAAGGGAGGTTGAGCCAAAGGATTGCACAGCACAAAAAGTTCATTAGAAAATATTTCCAGTGAATCCTATTTTGTATAGAGTGTCTTATCTTTTCTATATGCCACATCAAAATGGCTTTTAGTAAAAACACTCTTGCAGAGAATGGCTACTGAGGGAGGGGGGAGGGCAATGAGGGTGGAGGTGCTACTGAATATTCATTACATGTAGTACTTTGAGTGTGCTGAGACTTTTTTGAATAAATACATCCTTTTTAGGTTAACCTAGTTCAAAATATTGTTGTTAATTTTCTTTACATCCTTCCAGGCAGGCTGTGTAAGGCAACTTTGGAATTAAAAATACAAGAAAGAAAGAAACGCTGGCCTCGCTGAGGGCCCACAATGCAGTCTCCAGCTGTTATTAAAACCAGTAGAAAGACTTCTCTGGACTTCAGTGGGAACTAGATCTTATCAGAGTGCTTTTGTAGGATAAAGGAAAGAATAACACACCTCAAAAAAAAAAAGGACAAATGTCTGTTAGAGCCCTCAAGGGCAAAGCTGTTAGGGTTTGTGCTCTCCTTCCCAGGCTCCTGACTGATTGGAACATCTCTATTTATTTTCTTCACTTTTTATAGGGGTTAGTCAGAAAGTACAGCTGTCGTTGGAGAGCCAAAGAGGGCTGTGCCTCGTGTCTTTCTCCTTGTGCTCCTCTGGGCACCTGACAGCTACAGTTGCTTTTGTAAGTAATGGATGGGTTTGAAGGAGGCAACAAGCTGGTTTGATAACAGGCAGATCTTCGGCTTAATATTTACTCTGCTTGAGTTACTGAACTGGGCACCTTCAGTTTAGGCTGATTTATTATGTATTTACTTATCATGGTCTTTCTGCCTGTTGAATCCTGAAGCTGTTTGTGAGCAGCTCTGATAAAGACCTGGTGCAAGTGAGATGTTGAGGAGTCTGGCAGACATCACAGTTGCTCGGAGGGTTCTGTAGGGGCAGTGCATTGCATTCAGGAGGGCACGTTTGAGGTTCAAGCCTGTCTCACTCACATTTGCAACTGAGTGAGACTGAGCCCTGGACAGAAAAGAGCTCGTTCCAGTCTATGGAATGGAGAAGTGCTCATTCTGGAGACTGGGCAGCGCTGCAGCAGGGCTGAAAGGACCAGGGAGGCCTCGAAGATGGAGAAATCCCTGCATAAAATAGAAACCATTAGGTTGGTTGAAACCATAAGATCATAGAATCATAGGCTGGCCAGGGTTGGAAGGGACCTCCAAAGGGCGTCTAATCCAACCCCCATGCAGGGACCAAGGGCAGCCTCAACTCAGTGAGGTTTCCCAGAGCCTTGTCCAGCCTCACCTGGAGTATTTCCAGAGATGGGACCTAAACAACCTCTGTGGGCAACCTGTTTCAGTGTTCAACCCCCCTCTTCCTGCTAAAGATCTTCCTAACAGTCCATTTCAGTCTGTCCTTCTCTAATTGCCTCTCATCCTATCACTCCAGGCCTTCATAATCAGTCCCTCTGCAGCCTTCTTGTAGCCCCCTTCAGGGACTGGAAGGTTGCTATCACGTCCCCTTGGAGCCTTCTCTTCTCCAGGGTGAACAAGCCCAGCTCCCTCAGCCTGTCCTTGTAGCAGAAGGGCTCCATCCCCCTGAGCATTTTCGTGGCCTCTGCTGGACCCACTCTGTCAGGTCACTGTCCTCCCTGTGTTGAGGGTTCGAGAGATGGATGCAGCACTAAAGGGTATGTGCAGAGACCACATCTGCAGCTGTCACAGCCTTCCGGTTGCTTTAGTGATGATGGCACCATGCCAAGTCACATTTTCTAAAAGAGGCTTTCAAAACATAGATCTGACCAGGCTACCCTTAATGCCAGCAAAGCAAGGCAAGTGATGGAGCGTTGGCTTCGTTTTGCTTGGGATGTCATCTCTTTTGCCCTAGCAACTCGTTGGCATTGGTTTTGAGCTATCCCAGTGGGATTCATGGCACGAGCAATGGGAGAGAGAACAGCATGCTCTGAGCTCTATTTCAACAGTAGAAGACATTGGCAGTTGCTGAAGTGGAAAAAAAAGCTTGAAGGAAAGGACATTCCCCTTACTTTCCATTCATGGACCCAGTAAGAGGGAAGTTGGTTTTGTTTCACACACTGTATTTCATTTGTCACTCTGTAGTTACTCACAGGCAGGATGCCACATGCTGTCTTGATCACAGAATCCTCAAGGCTATGAGAATACCTGCATCTAAATCATTTGGTTTGAGCTCAGTTTTGAAACATCTCTTGTTCTGTTTGTGCTTTTCTCCAGCCTTTTAAAGTGAAATGGTCAAAACTGAGATTTTTGAATTATTGCGTGTTGTTATTTTGTTCCTTGTGCTCACTTGATTTTGGAGGATCTGTGAGAATGTGAAGTATCTGGGGTTATTTATCTGAGTAACTTCTAATACAAGTGGTTCTTCTCCTCCTTGTACTATCGTTGCGAGGATGGTACTAGTTGGTATAGCCTTTGCCCAGCCTTGTATTGCTTGGAGAACATTCAGGTTTCACCAGAAAATCCCTTTAAATGGGTTGTAGTATAACAAGCAAGCAAGAAAAAAAATGATCTCTACAAGTTTTTCGCAGTGTTACGTAATGATCAGAACTGATTTCTTTAGGAGATTTGAATTTGTTGCAGTCAGGCTACCAAAACCCTACTTTCATTTTGAATTCACATGCCTGGACTGTCTGATCCATTTAACTATTTGTAACTGGGAAGGTTCACCAGGTCTGTAGTAAGCACAGGGGAAAATAGGTGCATTATGGAAAGGGTGATTAGTTTCATCACATAGTCATCTACAGGGCAGCTGTTTGTTTTCAGTGCTCATTTTTCTGGATCAATCAGGTAGACAGCTGCTCTTTTAGGGCATTTTTGTTAATTTAACTAACTTCTTTGAATTGCAAATCTAATATCAAATCCACTTCTAAAAACTCAGCCTCCAGCTCATAATTATATCATCAAAAAAAAAAAATCTTTAGATCACTAATTCAAAAATACCTACTTGTCAGATAGATTTTAAACACATGCAAAGGGTACGCCATGTAAATCACCCAGTACCTGACCATCTGCACTGGATGGAAAATGTCCAGGTCTGCTAGGAGTCTCAAATAAAAAAAAAATACAGTAGGTTATGTTCATTCCACAAGGCCAGACACTGCTTGAAATACTGTTGTCTTGTACAGGTGAGTCCATAAACACCTCTGTTATCAACAGGCCATAGCAGAGGTAGAAATATGACAAGCGGACAGCCCCTGGTTGATCACTTCATTTCTTAAGTAGCTTTGGATTTTTGCCCAAGGGCAGAGGACTTGAGGAGACTTATGGGACAAGAAGGAAAGAAGCTGATGCTCACCACTCTATACAGGAGCCCAGCTTTATGTTTCGGTAACTATCAGGAACGACTGCAGTGTCTGTCTCACCAGTGTGGTCATCCTGCTAGTCATCCTGTACTATCCTTACCGGAGCTGATATTTAAAAATTCAGATGTGTGCTTCAGGTTATCAGACCTGTGCATTAAATACTTAGGTCTTTTTCAATTCAAGTGAAAATACAGACCTCAACTACCACAGATTTATGAGGGTGTTGCCAGGATGTTGCATGTAAATTAATTCTTTCCGTTGTAAAATGCTCCACTACAGAAAGCGTGACATAAAACTTGTGGGTCTGGCACTGGGAAACATGGTTTAGTGGGCATAGTGGCATTGGTTTAACAATTGGACTTGATGGTCTTGGAGGTCTTTCCCAACTTTCATGATTCTATGCTTATAACTCCAGTAGACCAACCTCACTTGGTGTATGTAGGTGCTTAGACTGCAATCATCACCAGCTATTTATTGGCTGGCATTGTAATCGTTGTAAGCCAAAGTGCTTACGAACCCCACAAGTGTGAACTGTTTGTATTTCATTGTGAGCCAGAACTATTTCAATTATGAACTGATTTCTGGGTTAGTTTGTTCTGAGTTGTTTCCCCCCCCCCCAAATTGGAGTGTTGATTCCTAGAAGAGTCCTTTTTGGGATGAGGATACAGTGTTCTCAGCTGTGTTTCACACAGCTACAGAAAAGGCTCTTTGGAGCTATAGTCATGGTAGTTCATGACATACAGTCCTTGGTCTTTCTCCAGATCAGCATGATTATCATGACACAGAAGCTCTGCAAGTACTTCCCAAAAATAACTGAAGGTCAAAGGCAGCCTGGCTCGAGTAACAGAGCAGAAACGTGTGTCTGCCTTGGTTGGAATTGATGGAATTGAACTGATGGAATTGCCGTCACACAACTTGATGGAGACAATTTTTTGGCAGGTTAATCCTAGGGAGAGGGTATGAGGTTTTGTGTATTTTCTCCTCTTTTTTTCTCTACTCACATGTCTGTGCTAGTTGTCGGTATCTAAAGCAGGAACCACAAAATATCTGCAAACCTCAGTCTTTGGAAGCTTGTACAATTTTTCTTTGGTTTCAGCTGTTGAGTCAGGAGGTGCACGTGGTTCATGGGCTGTGCTGGAGGGTGTCCTCAGCTTTTGGAGATGCCCCAAACGTCCCTTAGCAGCAACAGTTTGAGTTAGAACAGGGGATGGTTTTGTCCATTTACTTTAAGATGGATTCTTTCTCATTTAGTTGTTACTGGTGCATAAATGTTTTGGTTCTATGGGAAATGAAGAAGTTGGTGAGACAAGCAATTGGGTCTGAAAGAGCCAAAGAGAAGTCTTGATGGTAAAACAGTCAGTTTGACCATCAGGAGCCAGCAGTGTGCCCAGATGGCCTGGAAGGCCAATGGCATTCTGGCTTGGATCAGAGATAGTATGGCCAGTAGGACTAGAGACAAAATTCTCCCACTGTACTAGGCACAGGGGAGACCTCCCCTTGAGTACTGGGGGGCAGTTCTGGGCCACTCTATTAAAGCAAGAGATCGAGGGGCTGGAGCAGGTCTAGAGGAGCAACAAGGCTGGGGAAGTGACTGGAGGAAAAGTCTCATGAGGAGAGGCTGAGGGAGCTGGGGGTGTTTAGCCTGGAGGAGACTCAAGGTGGACCTTCTCCCTCTCCACAATTCCCTGAAGGGAAGTTGTTGTCAGGTGGGGGTTGGGCTCTTCTCCCAGGCAAACATTGCCAGGATGAGAGGGCAGGGCCTGAAGCTGCCAGGGGAGGGTTACAGTGGATGTTAGGAAGCCCTTCCCCATGGAAAAGGTGATCAGACCCTAGAATGGACTGCCCAGGTTAGTGATGGAGTCCTCATCCCTGCAGGTGTTGAAGAACAGCCTGGCTGTAATCCTTAGTGCCCTGGTCTGTCTGATGGGGTGATGTTAGGTCCTTGGCTGGGCTGGATGAGCTCAGAGGGCTTCTCGAGTCTCAGGAATACTGTGATTCTGTAAAAAATAGCAGAGTGAGCTTTTCGTGGTTGGGGAAAATGGGGTCTCATTTCGTAATCAAAAAGCTCGATGTATTTATTTCTGAGCACTGGAAAGTTTTGACAAAAAGTACCAAAAACTTTGCACGGGTCCTCGCTGTCCATAAGATCTGTTACAACAGCAGTTTTCATCATCTGGAAATACTTGACGTGTCAAGTGAAGATACTCTTTATGATCTAAGTACAAAGAGCATTACACTGTAACAGTGGAATGTGGTACCCACAGCTCATTGTAGGATTGCCAGTGTTGTAGCTAGTTAATTAATATGCTAATTAGTCAGTTTAAAGATAAAAGTGGGATTAAAAGAATGCAATAACGAGCTTTTATTTTTCTCTTTTGCTGTGCAAACACAGCTCCTTGCAATAACTTAATGAGGAAATTTCAAAGGGACACAACTAACAACTAATGAATTAGAAGCTTAACTGAGTAATTACATAGTACAGCTGAGACCTTTCAAGTAGGGAGTAACACAACTAGGTGTTTAGATTGTCATAACAGCAAGTAACAGAGGGAGGGGAATTACTCATAAAACCTCTCCAGTTATTGGAAATGTATTTTTCAGAAGCAGCTGAAGCAAAATTTGAATTAAATGGTTATTATTGAAAGCAACTTATTTATTGCTCCTAATGAGATGGAAAGCATTTCTAAGGTAGAAGGATGTGAGCCCTTTGAAGGGAAGGAAGCACAGCAAGGAAAAAAGCAGCACTTTTTCTGCAGTAATGAGAGCTACAAAGCAGGCTTTCAGCCATTTTTCATATGTTAACAGAAAAGGGATTGGTGTTCAAAACCCAAACCCTATGTTTGTTTAGGAGTAAGTGTCCTGAATTTTGAGCCTCTGTTGAGGGCTACGGAGATGCCTTTTGATCTAGGAGGAAAATCAATAGAGAATCTTAATGGCGTAGCACCAAGAGAGGAAAGACCCTTAAACACACTGTCCCTTAATCTGGGGCTAAAGACCTATTATGGTCTAAAACAGGGTGTGGAAGATTTCAGAACAAATTAAGGAAGGTGCTTCAGGAGACAGATGTGGGAAAAGTGCTTCAAGTTGTGTCAGGGAAGGTTTAGGTTAGATCTTGGACAGAAGTCCTTTCCTGTGAGAGTGGTTGGGCACTGGAACATGCTGCCCAGGGAGGTGGTGGAGTCACCATCCCTGGAGGTGTCTAAAAACCAGGTAGCTAGAGCACTTGAGGTCTAGCGGTTAGGGGGATCTTGGGGTGAGGGTCGAACTTGATCCTGGAGGTCTTTTTCAGCCATAATGATGCTATGATTCTAAGAGTGTAGCAAATCAAGAATTTGTGGGTTAGAAAAATGCTTTCAGAGCTTTAGCTGATTTATTAGTGTTAAAATTCTCATCTGTAAACACCTGTCCCCAGCTGGAGAAAGCCAGTGTTGGGAGTCTTCATTTCTGCCAGGAAGCCATGCATAGTTAGGCTTGTCAGAACTGTGACACTCACTGTGCTAGAGGAGGCAATTTGAAGTAACACATACAGTCTCAGCTGACATCCATATGTGATGAAGTCAAAAAGACTATCTGCTAATCATTCAGCCTGTTACTAATGAGCTCATTATTAATACAGAAGCACCGTTACGGCTAATTGCTGAGGATACAAACGCACCAAAAGAAATGTGCAACAAATCTCTTTGTTTCTTTTCTAATTCTTTCAACAAGTCAACAACAACGAAAAATCTTGTGGCTGCTAAACAGAAGGTAGAAGTTGAATTATAGACAGAGGAAACAGCACTATGAGAATAAATCGTATCAGTACTCTATGGCAGAATTTGTTGTACAAGTGAAGCACCTGGGACCTTTGGTTCAAATTGAAGTGTTACCAGTATACTGATGTTGAGGAGCAACAGGAGTGATCCATCCACTGCTCTCCACAGAATCATCATGACTGGAAAGGACCTTCAGGATCATCAAGTCCAATCATCATCCCAGCATCTCCCTAACCACTAGATCATGGCCTCAAGTGCTTCGTCTACTCTGGGCAGCCTGTTCCAGTGCCCAACCACTCTCTTAGGAAAGAACTTCTTCCTAGGATCCAGTCTAAACCTCCATTTTGATAACCTAAACACTGCAGTAACAGTGAGCACTTCTAAATAACGTGGACATCACACTCCTCCTCCAATTAGTCAGGCGTTGGAACAGGCTGCCCAGGGAGAGGGTTGAGTCACCATCCCCAGATGTGTTTGAACATAATTGAGATATGGTGCTTAGAGATGTGGTCTAGTGGTGAACTTGGCAGAGTAGGGTTATTATTTGGGCTTGATGATCTCAAGGATCTTTTCCAATCTGAAGGATTCTATTAAAAAGAAATGAGTCTCCTTGCTCTCAGCAATTTGACTGAGAACAGGGATGATCTAAAAGGTGGAATTTTTCAGAAGAGTTCAAAATATTTGGAAATGTGGGTCCCCTCCATATCCTGTGTCTAAAAGCTGCTGTAGTTTTAATCTCTGAATATTTGGGCACATAGAACCAGGACAAAACTGTGCTAAAATAAATGTTTAAACTTGTTCTCCTTCAAGTGCATCAGGACTTCACTCTCACAATTGAGCACACTCTATAACATAATACAAGACTTAGTGTATTTCTGTGATTGGTCTTTAAGTCTCTTCATTCTGGTCAGAAGATGTCCAAGGTCCTGAAGGTCTTTTCCAACCTTGACGAGTCCAAGATGCATTCTATTTTTGGCCTTTTTTGCTAAAGGATCATGGGGGTTTTTTATGCCTTACATCTCTCCACTTCTCCTTTGGTAACCTTTCGAAACAATTTCACAAAGAGGTGGAAGTCTCAAAGACTGTTAAGTTCCTGCAGACAGACAATCCTCAGTGTAGTTAGATGTCAACATTCAGTGGTTCCATGGCTGAGCCCCTATCAGCAGCCCCCGTTGGGCTTGGGTTGTGAGCATGCAGCTCTTTATTAGACACCGTACAGGGGAGAACCATGATCAGTGTTTGCACTTGGAAAATGTTAACTTCATTTCGGAACTACGTGGATACCAGAGCACCCATGCAGAAGGAAAAATCGGACTGGACTTCATCAGCTCTTCTGTTCCCATAGCAAGATGGACCACACTGCTGCGGATACTGTGGTCTCCTGCTTGGGTCAATCTAACAAGAAATTGTTGAAGATAACTTTGGATGAGATGCAAGCCCATGTAAATTGTGTTTTCATACGTGTAGTTATATATTATCATGCGAGATAGAGCTGGCTTTGTGTCTCTGTAGATGGTTAATTGAGCATTGTCAGCAAAGGAATAAAGAGAATTCGCAGAACTGGAACAGACGCTGAAGCTCAAGGAGGAATAGCTAATGAAATACATCCAGTTAAAAAGCAGCATTGCATAAAACATAAAATAGTCTAGGTTACAAATCTTATTAGCTCTGAATAAATTCAGACCTTTGCTGCAGAACTGCATTAGTATGGCCCAGATGTGGCAGCAGATAGAACACAGCCTAGGGGAGCAGATTTCTCCTTTGCCAAAGAATCCTGTTCTACATGGGGTCTTATCTCTTTCCTCCTGGATTAATTTTTTTCCCTAAATTGTAGTTTTCTTTATCATTCAATGCTATCAATACAAAGTGTGCATGCTGCTTTTAAGCTTTGCCTTAATATCATTATAAAGATTGAAACTCTAGTTAAACTCTGTGGTATTTTTATGTCATCCACAGGGTCTCCCTCATTTGAGGTTTGGATCTAAATCACCAGGTTTTAAAATCCATCTTCTGTGTGATTTCAGCTGTACCTGAGAATGACTGACATGTATTAAGTGAAATGATCTCTTGTCCCCAGTGGTGGTTAAAGTCAGGGCTGTCTTTTTTTTCTGAATTATTTTATTTCACAAGCTTTTAATCATACCCCAAAGACATGCAAAGCTCTTTCTTTCAGCTGTAGTTTTCCACAGGCACATGCTGTGGTGAATGTGCTGTCATCTCTTCTCCCATTCCACTCCAAACACATATTCATCATGGCAGAGGAAACTCAGAAGAAATGCAGTACTGTAGCAAGTTGCAGTTTGGAGAGATGTGGCTGGAGGACTTGCTGGTTGTGAAACAACAGCTAAAGCAGTAAAATCATGCTGGGAGTAAACAAAGTGATGCAATTACCCTCTAAATCAGTGTTGGATTTGATAATCAGATAGAGTTTGTTCTCCTCTCTTAAAGTTGTCTTCGTGTCATTAATTTAAAGTTGATTGTGAGCTCTTGGGTTTCTTTCTTTTACTGTATTCCTCACACTTCATTGAATTTTCTACACCTGAAGAAGCAGTTAATACATTTATGGTCTAGCTAGTTGACAGTTTTGATTCTTGTCAGTTACTGTTCCCATGGGCCACAAGCAGACTGCTTTGGTGTTTGTCACAGAGCAGAAAAGTCTGCTAGCCCCACAAAATCTGCAAAGCCTGGCAGGCTTTGCTGCAAAACTCTAATGATGGCTATTGTGGTGGTGGTTATTTTTGTAGCTCCATAGGCAAATAAATACGTCTTTAAAATTAGGCAGGTACTTCATGTCTGGGTCTCATTTAGAACACCAGGCTCTAAAATTGCCTCCTGTGAAGCTTTCATTATGTCTTTGAGCTACTGTGGGTTGAATGAGCGACATAAATGTTTCCTTGTGCTAAAAAGAGCAAAGCATGTTGGGTGAGAGATGCTTTTGGAAACTAAAAACGACACCCAGAAACCCAGTAGATGTATTTAAAATTATTTATTGATGGAGAAGAATGACATTTGAACCAAGGATTGTTTTCAGGACGAAATAGCCTGTTTTACTCTCAGACTCATTTCTGAATTGCAGGAGAAATAAAACCTTATAGACCTCTAAAAACTTTCAAAGGCTAAAATACCAGTGTCAAGCACTGATTGCTCTCTGTTCTGTGGAAACTGGAAACCCACCAGTATGTCACGGTTTGCTTTGAAGCTGAGGCTCCTCCTCCCTTGGTTCCAGCTGTAGATATGTTCACACTGATCCCAAGACTGGTGTCAGCATTCAGTTAGCACCTGTGTCGTAGAAACAGAGACTAGATTAGGTTGAAAAGAATTTTAAAGATCATCTATTTCCAACCTCCCTGCCTTGGACATGAGTATCTCTTACTAAACTAAGTTGCTCACAGCCCCATCCAATTTGTGTCTGCCTTTGCACTGGCCTTCACTGTGGTAGAGCCTCTTCTGTGCCTCTGTGCTGCTGTGTCCTGCTTCTCATTTCTGGAAGAACATGATTGGGCAGGTGGAGTTGATGCAGAGATATCTCATCTTGTCCTTGTGGGTTTTGATGACCCAGTCTCCATGCTGTGCAAAGAAACAGTCTCCCGCTTTCCACCTGGAGCAGCTTTGCACAAAGACATTGTGTGTTCTTAGCTAGTCGATTCTTAACAGAAAACTATGGACTGGATAATCTGACTGTGGAGAACAGCTTTGCTGTTGCTTGCAGTAAAGTGGCTTAGGTCATAAGTAGAACTCAGAAACTATTAATTAGGCAAAGTTCCCTAAGGCTTCTCCAATGCTGGCCACACTGGAGACTTGGACTTACCATCTTACCATCATTTTGACCAAAAAAAACATCCTGAAGGGACATTGTAGAGAGATTGGGCTTTGTCTCTTGCTCACAGGTCATTAGAGATAGAACAAGAGGGAAGGGCCTCAAGCTTCACTAGGGGAAGGTTAGATGGACGTTAGGAACAGTCTTTTCCCAGAAAGAGTAGTCAGAGCTTGGAACAGGCTGCCCAGGGAGGGGGTTGAGTCGCCACCCATGGAGGTGTTATAAGATTGTTTGTGCCAGGGGTTACAGTTTAGGAGTTAACTTGGCAGAGTAGGGTTAATGGTTGCACTTGACCCTCAAAGGTCTTTTCCAACCGGAATGATTCTATTAAATTCCCTCTTCATCCTTAGAAATGCTTCAGAGAAACCTTTCAGTAAGTTTGTTCTCTGAAAGAGAAAGTTTAATAACAAATATTGCCTCTCATTCTAGTCATAAACATCAGTTTAGCCTTTAAATCCCACTTAGCATCCTGCAGCCCTCAATTAGCAAACAATAAACCATAAATTCACTACCCATACAAACTGTCATTATGAAAGGAGGTTTTACAAATAAATGGTCTTACAGCAGCAGCTCCAAGTGCCACCTTCTACATGGGCTCTTATATGTATGTGCTGCATTAAATTACAGCAATACATGTAATTGAGCACCCTTACTGATAACTAGTTACCTGCTAAAACATGTCGATTGAATTCCAGTGGCCTGGTGTGACTGAAGTCATGGTACATAAATTGGATTGCAACCCCAAATTCAACCTACATCTATTTTCTGTAGAGTAACAGCAAAAAAAAAACAAAAACAAAAACAAAACAGAAAAAGAAAAAGAGAAAAAGAGAAAGAGAAAAAGAGAAAGAGAAAAAGAAAGAGAGAAAAAGAAAGAGAGAAAAAGAAAGAGAGAAAAAGAGAGAAAAAGAAAGAGAGAAAAAGAAAGAGAGAAAAAGAAAGAGAGAAAAAGAAAAAAAGAAACACAAATTCCTCCCTGACACAGCTTTGAGAACTTTGCTGTTTGGTGACATTGTCTGTTTCATCTCCGTCAGTCAGGTTTGTTACTTGTAGTAGCCACGGCTGGTCCACTGAAATAATTTGAATTGTTTCTGTAAATGCTGCTTCCTGTCTCTAAGAGTCTCAGTGTACGTTGGGGTTTTTTACTGCAGAGTGTAGTTTTAATAACAATTGCAGAGATACTCTGTGATATTGAGTTGCTGTGAGCAATGTGTCTGGGATCTTTGTGTGGTATGACTGAGTAAATATTACTAACACAACAACTTATTTTCAGAAGTAAGCAAGTTACTCATACCCTGAGTTGTTTTATTTTGTTGATTGTTTGTCTGCTGCTTGCCCAATGCTACAGCTTCTAACCTCTGACTCTAAAAGTACTGCTTTTATGACTTTCTTTTAGGGAGGTATTTACATTTAGCACCTTCACCAACCTCAAGAGACATGAAATGTCTTTTGTCTGCAAACCTGAATTGTTTAGCATCGTATCTTGGTTGCGTTAGAGTCACATTACTGTGCGAGGGTTGTGTCACGGGGCGAAGAGCATCTGGTAGCAGCCTAACAAAAAAGGACTAGGACTGTTATACAGCAGTGGGAAGCATTTCAGACTTTACAGAAGGACGTGTTCGTCGAGCTTAAGGCTTAATCAAGTAAATTCTGATTTATTACTTGCAATCAGTGGGCTACTTCTTTAGAAAAGAACTACTCACATCAGCACCTGTTAACAGCTAGGCATTCCTCACCGAAATCTTGTGGTGGTAATCCTATTTTAATGTGATTTGATTAGCAGATACCTGTTGAAACCGAGTATGAAGCAATATGGTAAAAGCAACCTAAAATGGGATACATAAGCTGACTATGTCTGCTAGTAAAACTGAATTATTAATGGTTTAATTTCTTTTTTTTTCCACAGGATTTCAGGTTCCAATTAAAGCTGTGTTTGGGCCATTGCTTTGCCTGCCAGCGCTTAATCTTTTCCGAAAGCCTCATCACTTATCTAAAACAAAAGAAGAACGAGGTAAGTGGAGAAAGTAATGAAATGCAGCAGAGCACATCTGTCAAAGGAACGGAAAGTAGCTTTAAAAAAAACCCAGGATCAATGACATGGAAAGATTATTTGTTGAGCACTAAATGTGTTCACATTAGGCATCTGAATTCTAAGGGATCTGTAACTACCATGAAGTTCTGGCGTGCGCTGAGGGTTGGGTTATTTCTGCTTCAGAGATTTACTGTTGTAGCCACGGGGATACAAATGACTGATAGGAGTAGGATCTCTGGGACTGCTAAATGCACCTCTATGTGCTGTAGGGTCTTTTAAGAGGTTGTTTAAGATCTTGATGCTGAACTTACAAATACAATTAACATTTCTGTGTTTATGGAAAATTCATTTTTGGTCGGTCGAGTTTTATGGTTCTCCAAATCAGTATCATCTGTGATGGGTACTGTATGACAGAAGCTTAACCTGTTCCAGCACTTGAGCTCTGCTATCCTTTGTTGTTGACAAATGATCTTTCTAAAATACCTGGAATTGACTCTTTTGTTACTTAGCATTGCAGTAATACACAGCGGGGCAGGTGTGACCTAGAGGTGACCGAGGAGTACAGTGATTTAGTCTTGATGGGATAAGGATGTGAGGCAGACATGGTTTGAAAAATATGAGCCTTTTCTGAGTCAGGGAAGTGTAGCTTGGGACTGTCCAGCTTGCATCTTGTCCTTCTCTATCAGTAGTATCACTATCAGGATATCAGTCAGTAGCTGGGACACAGTGTCGAGTATGGCATCATCAGAACACAAATAGCCATTGGCCACGTAGAAAAGAGCTGGTGGTACTAGTCATCAGTAAGTAACACTGGGTTGGGTAGGTGTTGCTGAAGGAGAGTTGCACTTCCTGATCCACAGTTGGTAATATGCAGCATCCCTAATGTATTTTCTACAGTTGCTCTCAGTTAATACTCTTGCATATGTAGGTTGTAGGAATGCAGCTTAAATCAATGAGTCTTGCCAACACACTCTGAATGCTGCCTTATTGTAATAGTGTCTTACAGCACCATTGTCATCTAAGATGCCCATTTACATCATCATTTCTGCTAAAAGCTGAGGTCATGTGCAGGAAACCATTTTCACTGATGTTTGATCCTACAGAATTTAACTGAATAGTCTGTTTGTGGAGCAGCTACAATACAGATCTCATTGCATAGCTCTCTGAGAATAGAAAAGACCTGCATAATTTAACAAAAACCTACTTCCTAGCACTGCTTATGGAAGCAAGATGAGGTGCTTAAATAGAATTAGTTACCAACAGGCTCCATTTTTAAAAAAAAAATCCGTTACATGTTAAATTCACTACACTTAATAATAACTGAAAGAAACACACTTGATTTATCCATCACTTTTGAACTTTTGGTGCCTTATAATTGAGGTTCAAAGCTATTCTTTCAACAGATGCATATCTCAAATTCAACACCTTAAAGATTCTCTGACATTTTCCTGTTTAAAAAAATAACTTTTCCTGCTTCTTCCAAACCCTGTTAGTGAGCTACACTAACAACTTAAAACAGAGAATACTAGGAATTATGAGCATTTTGGAGGCATCATTACTTAATCATGGGGGATGCAGGAAAATGAAATGAATTTGTGTCTAAAAGGAGTAATGTGCTATGTACACACTTTAATTGGGACCTCTGCTAATACTGGAAATTATCACAGTTTTGCTGTGGTTTCTAACAAAAATTAGGTTTGTGTGATTATCGTAATAAATACATGTGAATGGGATGCCTGTCCATCTGTTCTCTCCACTAATTTTTAACCTGTTGTTCATATCAGGCTCTTTTGGTTTATTTTAGCCCAGTAGCTGCCATTAACAGCACTGTAGAGTTTTGAAAGGAAGCAATGATCCAACTTCCTAATGAAAATTCATGGCTTTGAAGAAGAAAAGGATTTTTCAAATATTTCTCTGAAAGATTCTACAACTGGAAGATGTCTATTCAGGATGGCAAGTTTGGAGGAGAGTTTCAGTCAGAGCAGGCACCTCTTCAACAAAGACAATTTTGTTAGTAGGGAATTGTCCCAGAGTTCTGCTCAGAATCTCAGCCTGCCACCGACTTAGTTTGCTCAGAACATTTCCCTCTTCCTTGTGGCACATATTGTCTGTTTCCTTGATATTTGAAATCAAACCCAGTCTTGCAGCAGTAGGACCTTTTACTTTCAGGGTCTAGATTTTGTGTTTAAAACCCAAACCAATTAACTTACGTGCGGCTGGCGACCACTGTGCTTTATGGTTTATTGCATTTACAGCCTCAACTGTAGACACGGAAAAGCATCTGTTTTGCTTATGGGACAACTTACTGTTCTTACTGGACAGTAGCAAACTTTGTGCTGTGGATGGAAGCATTTGATTTATCTGTGTTATTAAGCCTCCTAGGTGTGTGATTAGACCACTCTCATAAACCATGTCTTTTCCTGCCGTTTTATAAAGCCCTGCTAGCCTGAACAATCATGGAGGGTTCTGCGGTGAAGTCCCGAAGCAGGTGCAATATAAGTCAACACGTAGCCATTGTCAACTCTTGATAGTATTATAGGCCTTCAGGAAGAAAGGTGGTTTCCTGTAGAAGTTGTATAATCTATACTCTTAGGGGTTTTGATGAATTCCACATGTATCTGGACTTACCAGCTACCAAAGATAAAGCCTTTCCTCTTGTTGATGTAGTACCATTTAAAATGCTGGAAGGTGCTTCTCCTCCATAAAGCTGATGGCTTGCTCTGAGAGTCTTAAACATTCATTTGTACTAGTTCTCATATGAGAGGTTCTCTGTTGATATGGCTGTAGTAAAGCAGAAGGCTGACTGCTGGGAATCTGCAGGCAATTGGTGAGAAATCCTTTGCACCAACACTGTCCTTTTCACTTGGCCTTAAAGGTTGTGGGTGTAGTTTTAGGACCTCCAAAGCACATCTAGTCCAATCCCTCTGCAGTGAGCAGGGACATTCTCAACTAGATCAGGTTGCCCCAGAGCCTTGTCCAGCCTCGCCTTGAATACCTTCAGGGATGGAGACTCAACTCCCTCCCTGGGCAACTAGTTCCAGTATTCAAACCCCCTTGTGCTAAAGAACTTAGTCCTAACAGCCCATTTCAACCTGTCCTCCTCTAATGAGAAAACATTGCCCTTCATCCTATCACTCCAGTACTTGGTAATCTCTCCCTCTACAGCCTTCCTGTAGCCCCCTTCGGGTACTGGCAGCTCGCTATCTGGTCCCCTCAGAGCCTTCTCTTTTGCAGGCTGAACAACCCCATCTCCTTCAGCCTGTAGCAGAGGGGCTCCAGCCCCCTGATCATTTTTGTGGCCTCCTCTGGACCTACTCCATCAGGTCCCTGTCCTTCCTGTATTGAGGGCTCCAGAGCTGGACACAGGACTCCAGGTGAGGTCTCTCCAGGGTGAACTCCCGAAGCTAGAGCTCCTTCAGCCTGGAGTCCTAGAAACTTGAAAACTGAGATCAAAATGGGTAACAGTTATGCTGTGAAAGTAGCAGCTGGGCTTTTCTTTACTGGGGTCCATTTTTGTGAACCCCTTTGGACGTCTGTAATGTTTTTGTTTCAAGAAGTTCTCACAGTTTATGGCTTTCCAGCTCTGGAGTCTACTTTTTGAGGTTAAGCTTTGGTTCTTCAGTCGGGGTTCTGGTCCATTTTGAGCTTTTCTTGACTTGATCTAAATTTTGAAAGAATATGAAGAATCTGAAGGAAGCAAAGGCACTAACTGTAGAGGAAATGCAGGTTCATTGCATCTCCTGAGATTAAAACCAGTTTTCTAATAGCAGGATCCACCTTGCTTAGACACTGCAACTTTCTCAATTTGAATGATTATGTTAAACATTCAGTCTGTTTTACACTATTGAAAGGCCAAACTCAACAACTGTGGACGATGGATGAGGAGTAGCCAGTCATTCAAACATCCAATAGCAAAGCCTTAGCTGTGCTTGACAGGCTTTTCCTTTTCCTTCCTCCTCCCTCTCCCGTAATTCCACAAAGTGTTTGTTTAAATTTGACGATGTGTTGTGTATATTCATGCAAAACTTTTACTCTGTATTTACTACTCTTAGCCAAGACAGCTTAACGTAGAGCAGGAACTACCGAATTATCCGTTGTCAGAAAGTGCCTGGCAAATGGCTGCGCTTGTGTCTCATTAACTTGTCTCACTGGAACCTCATTTCCAGCTCTTGCAGGCTAGAAACGCATTAGCAATATATTTCATCGTGATTGCAAGATGTGTTTGCAGAGACAGCAGAGTAGACAATAGAATGCTTTGTTCCTTATTCCCTTGTGCAAAAATCCCTCCTTTTGATAGCGGTGGAAATTCAAGGTGCAGTGGTGACGTTTTTCCCATTGTTCCTAAATCATAAGTACCTGTATGTTAGCACAGGAATCGTGATCTCGTATCCTCTCTTGTTTCTGCTTGTATAATATCAAAACATGTTTTAAAAAGATAGAATTAAATCATTTCTTGGTGATAACTCGAGCTATGGCACGGTGAAATGCTATTACTCCTTTAATTATGTACATAAAATTAAATCATAGGGGTTGCTATAGAATTCCAGCAACGCAATTTCTCAGTAGCTCACCATGGAGACAGTTCTTGCAATATTCCAGACTTCTGTCCTTTAAGATAAATGCATTCCTGTGCTATTGAAATTATTTTACAGCCTTTAAAGTCTCGTTTTTCAAGTCAGTGATGTATTATCTTGCTTAATTGTCTAGTCTAGCCGAAGCACAAATGTGGGGGAGATGTTTCTTGCTTCTTCCAACATCTTCCATAAGCCAGTGAATCAGTAACAGGAAAGATAAAATGAATAATTCAAAAAAATCAATGCTGACTACAAACCAGAGGTACTTACAGTATTAATATATTTTTGGGGTTGTGCCTGTAGACTGTAATTTTAGAGATAAAACGTATTTTGGAGTAAATAAACCTGGTGGCTCTGTACTGGATCTGTAAGTACAGGGGTATGTGCTTTCGCTAGCATTGCAAGGATTGTGTGAGTACATTCTGGGATGCATTTTGTCAGAATAAAATAGGCAGCAAGTGATTAAACAGGCATCTTCTGCCTGACATATCTCACTGATGCTTCCACAAAAGTGATTGTATCCAGTTCTTTTTATCTTCTAACTGTTAATGCTTTCCAGGACGAGGAGGCCTGTGACACCAAAGAGCAGCTCACAGGCTATTTGAGTGCTTTTGGAGTTGAATTCTTTGCTGCCTTCCTTTGGAATAAACTCAGCACTGAATTGTTCTTCAAAGGCTGTCACTTAACAGCAAGAATAGAAATATCGAGACATGAGAGGAATTCAAATAATTTCAGGCTCGAAGACTCAAAGGTCCCTCTTACCAGAGTGACGTCCTACCACAGGCTTGGAGCAAGATCTTTTGCTCAATATATCTGCACATGAGATCATTGTTTTCTGGAGCAGAGATGGATTACCACAGCATTCACTCTGTTCCTCAATAGCACACACATAAATGTTACAAGTAACTTCTTCACAGTGAGGGTGAGAGTGCACTGGAACTGGCTGTCCAAGGAGGTTGTGGAGTCTCCGGCTCTGGAGACAGTCCAACCTGCCTGCACCACCGACCACACAACCTTAGGGATTGG
>JAOXOE010000694.1:14161822-14173225 GCA_028565055.1 Phoeniculus purpureus
CTGTCCCACCATGTCTCTGTAATTGCCACCAGATCATAATCACCTGACTGGACACAGATTTCTAACTCCTCCTGCTTTTTTCCCATGCTGCGTGCTTTGGTGTACGAGCATTTCAGGGAGCGAGCTTACCGCTCGAGCTTATCGCTCCAATTTCACACTAGAACGATGGGAGACATTGTGGTCTTGAACAGATTCCTATGTGCCTTGATCTAGGAGATCCTGCAGGGAGATTGAACTAAATAATCTTTCGAGATCCCTTCCAATCCCTAATATTCTGTGGTTCTGTGATCACTGGAACACAGCTGTCCAAGTGTAACTTCACCTAGAACTATACAGAATCACAGAATCTTTTGGGCTGGAGAAGACCTCTGATCTCATCCAGCCCAGCCCAGGACCTAACATCACCACATTGGCCAGACCTGGCCACAGCCAGTCTGTCCTTAAACACCTCCAGGGATAGGGACTCCACCACAGCCCTGGGCAGTCCATTCCAGGGTCTGATCCCCCTTTCCGTGAGCAAGGGCTTCCTGACATCCAACCTAACCGTCCCCTGGTGCTGCAGGTCTGGACTTAGGTATGTGGGAAAGCATGGTGGCATAATTTGGTCCTGGTTGTACCATCCTCTGTGGTAACCATTAAACTCAGCTGAAAAAAGAAAATACAAAATGGGGTTGAGTATGGAAACATCTCGTATGAAAATAAATGGAAACAGCCTACGTGAGCTCTTAATGTAATTACAGCAGATTTATTTTGATTTGTATCTGAAGGGATACAAGCACGAGAGACAGAAATTGTATTTGCTCACATAAAAATAGATCATTCCAATGTGCAGAGTTCATCCCCGTGTTTTCTATTGCTTCATTTAAGAAATGAAGAAAATTTAAATTTAAATTTAAGAAATTTAAGAAATTTTATTTTCAACATTAAAAAACTGATATAGGAGCACTTGATAGATCAAAACTGTTTCAGCAGAGTGGCTTCTTCCTTCTGGTGTCAACAAGTTTAAGACCAGCAGTTGGGGAAGTCTAGATTTGTCTAGTCTAGCTCTAAGGAGATCATTTACTCCCCCCAACTTATTCAGAAGCCCCCTTGGCAAAATTTGTCTGCATTAGGGGAACATTCTTTCAACTGTGTAGGTACAGACCCACGACAGTCACACAGGTCTTTCTTTCCGTCAGTAGGAGGCATCAAATTAGCAGTTTCTGCTCTACATTTGACCAGTAGATCTCTGCATCTGTGAAGGCTGATGTGTAAGCAGGCATGGAGAATTCCAAACCTGTCCCAAGGTCTTTTGCCAGACTTCTGGCAGCATCATACAGGCATCAGCACGCTGAACACCGAGTCATACCTTGCTCTGTGCTGTGCCATCCTCACCGCAGCCTTAGGCAGGACAGGTCTGCAGTTGATGCTCACTGGGAGCACCATGAGGTTCTTTTCCAGGAATCTGATGGCAGAACTGCTGGGAACCATTAGCCACCAGAGAGCTGATGTGAATGTGTAGAGGAGAGGTTACTCACTAGCAGAAGCTGTTTGAATACTTGGCTGATGCATTTACATTTCACTTCCCCTCTCAGCCTCTTTAAAGCATGATTACACATTTCCTACCCAGGAATGAGGGATAACTCTGTGTCGGTATAGAAGGGCTTGTGTGTGAGTTCTGTCAAGCAGTGTGGTGCAAAGAAATAGTTCACAGCAAATTGCAGATTAAGGACAAGCAACAGTCCTTCTGTGGTTCCTGTGGTGAAGCAGGAGCATCCAAATTCACATAGAAACACCCGTATTATTGCATGGACATTTGCAAAGCCATTTGGAAATGGAAATGCAAAAAGAGATCAGGGGAAAGAACATTGGATTATAATTCAATGATCCTGTATTTATAAATTACTCAGTATCTATAATGCTTTAAAATAGCATTTATTTGCTTTAATAATTCATGGAAAGTTCACTGTAAGTAATTTATTAATAATACAGTGTCATCAATATGGACTTTGCCCAATTCTTACCTCTTTTGAGCATATTGGTCTATTCTGCTGCAGCAGCAAGCAGATCACTTTTAAAGAACTGTGAAAGGGGAAACCTATTACTGTTTTCAGCATAGAACATGGAGATATCTGTAGAATACAAAGCTCCAGTTTGAGGGCAGGAATAGCTGCAAATGTAGAATTCAGCATACACTTCTGTTTAGATGGATGCTGGAGGTCACCGAGCAGCAAAATACCGAAAGTGTGCCTGCACTTAGATTTGAATTGCGCCACTGAAGTCAATGGAATGACTTTTATACTTATGGGTGTAATTATCCTATTAAGACACTTGAGTAAGTGTTCTGCTGATTCAGAGCCAGCATAGAGAAGCACTCTGCAGAGGCAAAGCGCATCACATTGGAAAGGTCCCATTTGCAGTCTGTTTACCCAATTCTTTAACATCCCATCATTAACTTCAGTTGGTCCTTGTATTCCTAATATATAAATTAGCATTGTTCCTGTGTGAAGGGTGTAGACACTGCTTCACAACTGGTGCTTTTAGAACAGTAACATCTAGTAGGGGGGTGTGTCTAATTATCTCCTTGTAGTCATTCTGGTTTTTGTCTTGTTTTCACTGAATAGGTTTCTTGAGCTGTAATATTCTGATATTGGTGCAATTTGCTGCAGAGCGAGAAATCTTGTTGTTTTCAGGAAAAATAAAAAGCCAATATCTGGTTAGTGTCACTGCTAAAGAGGCCAGTATTGTAGTTGTTAAGAAAGCAGGTATCTTCCTTCCCCTGAGAAGATGAGGAACAAATATGCACCAAATAAGTCACTCTGGCTGTGATGATTTTGTTTTAGTATTCTAACAAGAAAAGAATTTATAAAAATAGAAGCAATGGAGTGGGTTGGTTAAGTCCATTTCTAGCACTGCACACTGTAGTAGCACAGGTGATTTTCCATTATTGTGATCCCAGTCTCACTGGTGGCTCTCAGGGTCTGCTCTGTGTGTGTATGTGTGCCCAGCCATCTGCTCCAGAACTTAGTCCCAACAGTCAAAGCATCTTCCAAAGTCCTGATATAAGTTGGCTTCATCTCTCAGCTCATTTAACCTACCCTGTTACCCTCTATGTGTTTTCCCCAATTAGTTTTCACTTTTTAACTTTGCCTCTTTTCTTACACTCTTCGTAGAATCATCAAGGTTGGAAAAGACCTTAAAGAGTGTCAAGTCTAACAGTCCACCCTACAACCTCCAACCACTAACCCATCTCCTGAAACACCATGTTTGCCCGTCTGTTGAGCCTCTCCAGGGATGGTGCCTCTAGCCCCTCCCTCGGTAGCCTGTTCTGATACCAGTTCCATACTGTATGGAATAGTATTGGCTATCCTTTACCTTTTCTGGCTGGTATCCTTTGTAGCATTTCTCAGAGCCATCTCTAATCCTCCTCACACACACATTTCACTACTGCATCTTTGTCCTAAGTGTTGGAGAATAAGCCATTTGTAAAGGAGATCAACTCAGTGGTTTTCAATCTCATGTGCATTTACCACAGCAGGCCTCCTTGGTCATGAAGTTTTGTAGCCTTTGTCTTAAAACCAGACCTTACCAAGATTTCCAAATCATTATTATACTGACAATTTAAGGTCTGCCCTTGGACCCAGTATAATTGTGAACAACAGGGCTTTGACCCTCTCCACCTGACATGTGTTAGCAGCACTCAGCGGTGCAGTGTTTCGGTAAACGCCACAGATCTTTGCTGCTTTTCTGTGGGTGTGACTGCTAATTTCCAAGTCAGCAGCAGCTTTCAAGCTTGCTGTGGATGGCAGGCACTGTGTGTACCCCGCTGTTATCGTGCATCTCCTGCTTTACTGCTTCAATGTTGTAATTAAGATGTGCAGGGAGCAGCTGGAGATGTCATATAGGATCCTGGAGTTGTTTAGGCTGGAAAAGATCTGTGAGATTATGGAGTCCAACCATGAACACAACTGTCCTAAAGCCACCACTAAACCTGGCCTTGAGCTCCAGCTCTCCATGACTTTGAAACACATGCAGGCATGATGATTCAATTGCTGCTCCAAGGGCTTCTGCTCCCCCTCAGTGACACTGAACAGTCACTACTTCATCCACACACAAACAATTTCAAGCTATTGCTTAGCAGTTAACAACTAGTGCTGTTAGTGATATTTCAAATGTGATGATCTAGTGCTGTAGTAACTCCTGACACTGCCCCAATATCATTTCTTAGTACTCTGAGGCTGCTTTGTTAGGAGATGCTGGCTCATTGGATCCCATATCTGCATTTCTATATTCCTGTTAGAAAAGGAAAGGAATCCAATTAAATATTTGGATATACGTTTAATTTTGATGTCGAATGGATCATTATGCTGTGTAACAACCATTTAGGAAATGACTGTTTTACAGATTGTAACAGGGTTTTTGCCTTGGGAAGCTGAAGAAAGTATTTTGTCCCTTCAGAGACACTCTTGCTAGCCACAGGGCAGCTCACGTCTGAGCTGAGCTTGGAAAACTTGAGTGAAACCTGTATCAGCCCCAGTGGAGATCCCAAGTAACCACCTTTTTAGTGGATTAATAATGTTGGTTAGCATGATGACAGCCCTAATTAGATTCGGAGAGAACCTGAGGAGCAAAACTTCGCAGATGAGATATAAAGCTGGACTAATTAGGACACTAGTGTGGGGTAGGATGATCCTACTCTGTCTATGCAGGGTTACAAAAGCTGCAGTAGCTCCTGACTTGGAAGTTTTTAATGAAGATATTCTTAATGAAGAACAAATTTTTCCTCCTGTAGGGATTTCCTTCATTAGGGTAGGAGAGCGGTGGATGTCAGCAGATGCAGTCAACCCTCTCCTGTTGCCCCTGGTTTTTCTCGGTACTGGATGACCCAAAAGGCCGAGCTATCAAACTGCTTCTTGTTCCAAAATAGGTATCTTTATTATTATTTTTTAATATTTAAAGCTTCTAATAACAGCCAAAGCAGAACCTATTTTACAGTTTGTGGTATTCTGCTATATATATAACCTGTTTCTCTGTAGTTCCTAAAGAAGTTAATGGAGGTATCGAGCAACTGCTCCACATCTCTCATAGCTCTGTTGGCTTCCTGCATATCTGGAACAGGCAGTGATGTATTAGATGCCATCTCTCACAGAAGAGGTGTGGAATATTTTAGTAGCCACAGTGCAATTACATCCTTAGTTACACAACTAATGGGATTTATTGGTTTTCTTGTATTTGGTTTGTTTTCATTTACGTCTCGTTTGCCTTGTATAAATCTGAGCAGTGTTGTGGTTTAATTGACAACAGAATCCAGGCTGAGAGCCAGCTTTAAGGAATACTAGTCTAATGCCAAAGTGGATGAAACTGGTGGAAGGAGAGAAGGATGTCGTAAGGAGAGTACAGGCTGTGGCTGTAAATGGCTGTTCTCTGTCTCCTGTTGGAACTTCATGCTTTAGCTGTGGAAACCTGAGGGAAGCCACCTTTCTTAGGTTATTGTATTTTTATTGTTGGAGGGGTTTTTTTCCCTTAATATTATTCTAGTCGTTTTGAGGAAAAAAATCTGTCATTAACATGAAGCCTTGAGAAGAGAAGGCTCTGGGGAGACTTCAGTGCACTTAAAAGGGAGCCTAAAAGAAGGATGGGGATGGACTTTTTAGCAAAGCCCGTGTGAAAGGACCAAGAGCTAGTGGTTTTTAAATACCAGAGAGAGTGGAATTAGCTTGGATATTAAGAAAACGTTTTACAGTGAAGGTGGTGAAGCACTAGAACAGACAACTTGGAGAGGTGGTGGAGGTAGTGGAAACATTTAAGGTCAGTCTGAATGAGGCTGTGGGGACCTTATCTAGTTGTGAACATCCTTGCTCACTACAAGGAGATTGGAAAAGGTGATCTTTGAAAGTTTCTTCCAACCCAATGTATTCTATGGTTGAGTCTATGCTTTAAATAGAAGTAGGCAGAGGTAAATGAAGTTGGATAGGATTTTCAAGAAACTAGTAGTAACCCTGTCCTCTCTGACTGTTTGGTTGGTTGGTTTTTTCCCATATCAGCGAGAAGGCGCCTCCTCTCCTTGCAGCCATGCTTTGGGTTCTGCTTGGTTGTTGCATGGTTTCCGCAGCAACGCCTCCCCTGCGACACCACTGTGCTCAGGCACATAGGTAACCCAAACCTGCTGCCCCTCCTCCTCTCTCAAGGAGCTCCCGAGCAGCAGCAGCCCCTCACCTGAAAAGAAGGGAAGGAAAGGCCAAAAAAGCTAAAACAAACCAAACAGGTGCCCAGACCTGAGCTGGTTGCCACTGCCTCCTCTCCTCTCAGTGTCATAGCCTCTCCTCATCAGACTTCCCCTCCAGTCCTTTCCCAAGTCTCATTGCTCCTCCAGACCTGCTCCATCCCCTCAATCTCTTTCTTGAAGTGAGGGGCCCCAAACTGCCCCCAGCACTCAAGGTGAGACCTCCCCAGTGCCCGGTACAGGGGGACATCCTCTTCTTCACTGTATGGGTTGTTCACTGAAGCATGTCATTCTCTCCTGAGAAGTTTATTTCTTCATCCACGATGAAGCCTTTCTGGAATTGCAGAGCAAATGTTTTATTGCACAGACTCGTATTTCAGTAGTGAGCTGAAAAGACATCAAACTGCAGGATCAGTATCACCCCTGACTGTCACTTGTGTGCCATTTTGGCAATACCTATCAAAGATTCTGCCCCCAAAAAGAACAAATCTGCTCAGTGAGGAGCTCTTGGATAAGAATAAACTGGAGAGAGAAGATAGGTGTTGATTGAAAGAAAAGGGCATTTTGCATTTCACAGCCTGTTCCAAAGGACTGTGTTTTTGCACAGGAATATGTTGGTGCATAGTCCATCCAAAAATCCTAGTCTTGATAAACTTCATTGTTTCATGTTTGCCTTTTTTTTCTGCTTATTTTAGAAAATAAACTATGGACAAAATTTCTTATCCATGAAAACTTTGTGATCACAGCCAGACTAAAAAAGCCCCATGAAATAGCTCTAACAGTTGGTGTTACTTAAGTGATGTAAGATGGTAATACACGGAGACAGTGTATTGCACAGGGATGTGTACGGTAGTTGCTCTACAGTATTTACAACTGATGTCCATCACAACAGTATGAACCTACTGAAGAAACTGGCCTGTGTGGTACCTCAGTGTGGGTGTGCAACCCTTTTACATGGACCCACTTGTCCATCGCTCTTAGAATCCACTACACAGAAATTTTTAGCAGGCTCCCAAGTATTGCTCTGTGCTTCTGTTGTGGTAAGCAGCCTTAGACTTTTCTTGTGTGCCCTGTTCAAAGGCAGATCTTGTCCCACTGGAGACATATTCCTGTGCACAGTTTAATTCCTCAAACACTACCGAGTTTGTGGTGACAAACAACCCAAGATTAGTCAATGTTGTCATATCCAAAACACTCTGTATATATTCCTATTATTTAAGCATTTTCTTCACTCTTCCTTTAAAATTCATTTTTCCTATAGCTGAGGTGCTGCAGAAGTTCAGCAGAATGAGCTGTGGCAAATCAGTGCTCAAGTTTGAATTTCTTAAAAGGGCTAAGCAAGACAGTCAGTGCAGAGGTACATCCTGGCTTCATCCATGTGCAAACAGCCACGTCCCTGTTGCCTGGGGTTGTTACAGTCTTGTACTGAGGAAGAAAGCTCATCACAATGAGTAGGTGATTTGCATCCTTCCCAAATTCATTGCCTTTCTTAAAATACTTAGCTGAATTTAGTGCTCGGTTTAAAAATGCGACTCCAGTAATTGCTCAAAGGCCAACTGGTGAGGCACTAAACAAAAGCTGTCATGTTTGTAAAGCAAAAAGCATTTTCTGTAACAGCTTCTTGCTATTTGGTGATGCAATGGGGGCTGGGAGGGCTTTGAAACCTGCTCTATGAATCATTCGCAGCATTTCGTGTGACTGAAACTTGAATATTACTTTTAAATGTGGAACTGTGCTATTAGAGCCTTCTGTGACTTAGAGAGAGCTTTCAGAATACTAAAAAGTCATTATTTACTTTCTTCCAGTCTATTAGTGCAGAACAATCCTCACACAGACTCTGCAGTGGCAGGGTTGATTGGTTCTCAGTGGACATGTCTTGTTAATAGGAGAAAAGAGGCTCTTGCTGGTATTCCTGCTCCTGTCTGGAACATGACTTCTCCAGACAGCTAATTGCATTGCATTCGAGCTGCCTCCCTGGTGTGACAAAGTAGGTTTCCTCAGACCTCTCCAATAAATATGTGCCTGCTCCTCACATAGAGTCATTGAATCATTCCAGTTGGAAAAGACCCTTGGGATCACTGAGTCCAACTATCAACCCTACACTACCAAGTTCAGCCCTAAACCAGATCCTCCAACATGACATCTAAATGACCTTTAAAAACCTCCAGGAATGGTGACTCAACTCCCTCCCTGGGCAGCCTGTTCCAAGCCCTGACTGCTTTTCCTGTGAAAAAAATTTTCCTAATGTCCAGTCTAACCCTCCCCTGATGCACTTTAAGGGCCTTCCCTCTTGTTGTATCTCTAATCCCCTGTGAGATAAGACCAGCTTCAACCTTACTTCAGTGTCCTTTCAGGTATTTGCAGACAGCGATGAGGTGACCCCTCAGCTCTTTCAGTCGCTCTTCACAAGATCGATTCTCCAAGCCAGAGCTTCTTGTGTTCGCAAACAAGACTGAACAACAGTTGCTAAGACATGTTCTCTTCACAGAACATAGAACATCAGGGACTGGAAGGTACTTTGAAAGACCACCCAGTCCAGAGCAGGATCACCTAGATCAAGTCACACAGGAATATATATCCAGGTGGGTTTTAAATGTCTCCAGAGACGGAGACTCAATAAACCCCCCTGGGCAGCCCGTTCCAGTGCTCTATCACCCTCACTGTAAAGAAGTTCCTTCTGATATGTATATGGAACCTCCTATCTTCTAGCTTATACCCATTGTCCCTCATCTTATCACTAGATGACATTGGGAAGAGTTATCTAGGCACCCTTTGATTTAGCAAAGATGATAGAGAGTGGCCTAGCAGTGACTTCCGCTGTCTCACTTAGCCCTTGTGGCTGCATCCAGTCAGGGCCCATGGATTTATGTACATCCAGTTTACTCAACTTATCCCTAACCCAGTCCTCACCAGGGCAAACTCTTCTCTTGTCTCAACTTCCCAGAAGTACAGACAGAGGCAAAGAAGGTGTTCAAGTATCTCTGCTTGCTCTGTATCCCCTGTCTTCAAGGCACCCACTTGAACTTGCACTTGCCTCCACTCACCCCTTCTACTTATATAGGGGGCCCCTTTATTTTGGTTGTTATTTGTCTGTTGTCCACACTGCAGAGCCTGGCTCCACCAGTCTGTTTCAGCCTCCCTAATGCTCCCAAGCCTTTCTACTTCTGCTTGCAGCCTTTCAACCTTGTTTTGCAGCTGTTGTGCTCGGTTAAGCAGATAATCTACCTGCTCTCACCATACACTGCCTAGGATAAATGAGACTGTGTTGCATTCGCTGCAGCCTGTCACCTGCACAGCTTCATCTTGCTGGAGGACCTCTTACTGGGTTCTCACATCCATGTGCAGTGGTGACCACAGCCTGCTGCCGAGTTGACACCGTTTTTGTTTTGGGTTTTTTGTGCCCCCTTGCTGCCAGAGGTGGCTGGCTCTGTCGCTCTGTGCAGTCCGAGCATGACTTCTGGTTTCGTCATGTTGAAAGATCTTGCAGCTTGAACCCCACTGCATCCCTTCTCAGCTTCTCCCACGAGAGATTCTGACCCCTGCCAGGTCCCTCTTTCCTGCCCCGAGGTTCCCTGTTTAAGGGGACCTCCAAATCCACCAAAAATGTCAATAAATGGTGTTTTGGGACTGGGCACCAGTTCTGTCACTCTGTATAGTCTGAGCGTGACTTCCAGTTTTGCAGTGTTTAAAGATCCCGCCCCTTGAACCCCATCATGTTCCTTCTCAGCTTCTTCCGTGAGAGATTCTGACCACCCCCGAACCCTTCTTTCTTCCCCCTGAGGTTCCCTGTTTAAGAGGATCTCCAAATCAGTCAAAAACTTCAAGAAATAGCATTCAGGGACTGGGCACCAGCTCTGTCGCTCCATATGGGAACCCCAGTGCTACGAAGGTGAGAGGGTCCCTAACCTCAGTTAGCTCAGGCAGCTTTGCTGAACCTGGTAATTTTGATTTGCAGATGCTCCTGGAGCTGACAAGTATTGACATTATGGGGCTTAGATAACTGTCTCCTAAAAATGAGGTGCTTAGTGCAGTCTTTGTCTCATCATTCATTACACTTCAGAAATGCCCTTACACAGATGCAGCGTGGGGCAACATGGTTCTCTGCATAGCTGCAAGAAAAGCTGGAAAGCTTTGCTGCAGTGGCTGCAGCTCTGCAGCTGGGAATAAGTGAAGTATAGTACTGCAGAGATTGTGTTTACACACAGTCCCATGCAATGCAGGTGCCAGTGTATTTATTGAACTTGAAACGCGTGTGTAGCTGCTGTCAGTAGCATTATCTGAACTGGCAAGACAGAACAAGCCCAGCACTATAAGATTATACAAGCTCTCATTAAGTTTTAAACCATTGTTCTAAAATCACTAAAACTGTATTTTCACCTGTGTTTCTGGAAATGAGATCCATTAAAACAAATAGATTCCGGTTAACTCTGCTGCACATTTGACAACAGCAACAACAAAAGCCCTGTTCAGCGTCAGTTTAAGTCGCTGCAGTTATGAGACAGCAGCATCTATCAGCTTCTTTGTGGGTGTCTTATTAAAATTAACTTCTGTGCAGATCACTTCTGGAATTATATGGTGAGAAAGGTTTTAAAGCAGAATGGTCTTCTTTTCAAAGACTTGGAGATGGGTTGTGAGAGTTGGTGTTGTTCAGACTGATGAGGAGAAGGCTCTGGGGGGGTCCAGTCCCTGAAGGGGTCCTATCAGAAGGCTGGGGAAGACTTCACAAGGGCACGGAACAATAGGATGAGAAATCATGGTTTGAAGGTGGAAAAGGAGAGATTTAGGCTGCACGTGAGGAAAAAGCTCTTGGATCTGAGGGTTGAGGATCCCTGGAACAGGCTGCCAAGAGGGGATAGAGACCCCATCTCTGGAGCCATTCAAGATCAGGATGGATGGGGCTCTGGGCAATCTGATCTGGTGAGTGATGGCCCTGCTTCTTGCAGGGGGTTGGACTGGATAACCTTTGGCGGGCACTTCCAGCCCAACACATAATACATTCTGTGATGATTCCACAACAAGTCTATGATGATTCTATGTCAGGGATGCAGGTTCATTTTACACGACTTGGTCTAAGTGATCCTGCTCTGGCAGGGGGATTAGACTACATGATCTGCCCAGGGTGGCTGTGGAGTCTCCTTCACTGGAGATATTCAAGACCCGCCTGGATGAGTTCCTGTGTGACTTAGTCTAGGTGATCCTGC
>JAOXOE010000694.1:14213621-14224980 GCA_028565055.1 Phoeniculus purpureus
TCAACTGAAAAAACTAGATTTAGAAATTTAAATTCACTTACAGTTCTCATCTATCAGCAGCTTTCTCTGAAAATAAAACCTCAAGTACTTGCATCAACCGAGTGAGATGTCCCACAGAGGCCCCCCTCTCCCCTCCCCAATTTCTTTTCTCCCAATTTGGAAAAAAAAAAGAAAAATAGAGATGAGTAGATCTTTCTTCAACCGTAGCGTAAACCTTAAACTCCTGATACTCCTGAAATGTGGCTGGCTACTAGCACCCTGCTAATCGAACTCCATTTGTGTTGTGCAGGCAGCTCCTCATTCACCTAAAATATATTTAACAAATTTATCTAGATCCAGATTTAGTCAGCAGGCATTTTATCAGCTAACTAAGGAGCACTTAAGCAAGCTGTCCAGACTGTTTGCTATGGCAGCTGGAAGGTGCTTTTGTGACAGGTTTGTGTCTCTATTTCTCCATCGTTAAAGGAAAAAATCCTAAGCAAATGTGTGTTTGCTTTCGGTGATTACACGTGTAGCAGATAGAAATATATCATTTTCTGTTAGTTGTCTGGTACTGGGTCTTCCTGGCTGTATGTTGTCCATTCGCAACAGCTACACCTGTCAGGCAGAGTTTATCAAACACTACTTCAGACTGCAGTGGGACACATCAGAGTCTGGGAGGGAGACTGATGTAATGGACTGTCATTTTGTATGAGGTCGTCTCATAGACCTCAACACAAGATCTTTCAAAAACACAACCATTCACCCAAAGCAGATGAGTGTTCCTAGTTTTCACTGCAGACGTTGACTCTAAGCCTCCGATTTGCCATGCTCTTGTGTCCCTTTTCCAGTACGATGCAAAAATTCATAGAAACAGAACAAGATTGTATTGGGTTTTTTCTTCTTTTAAATCAAAAACTGCTTGTGTGCTTCTGTCTCCTTGTATCAAAGGACAGGATGAGACGTTATTTCAGATTCCCATATAGGAACCAACCTTTCTGTTATCTGTCCTCATCAAAGTTCCTCTCCTACTGACTCAGGAGTGCATGTGTGGCTGACTGCTCCTGAATTGCAATGAATCTATTCATGTGTAACGGATTCCCTCGGCTACTGCGGTCGCTACAAATCCAGTGGCTAAAACTGAAATACCTGTTCCTGTGCTGCTTGCCCTCATGTGTGCAAAGAGTGGCCTGCCAGCATCAGAAACACTGCAGTTATCCCCCTCCCAATGTAAATTCCTGCTGTCGACAGTTGATGGGTACTGTCTAGTTTGATTGAGTAAACTGTGGGCTTGATTTTCAGAGTGCTTCTGGATTTTAGTTAAATGTTAAAACCAGAGGAAAGCAGATGATGCTTTCCAGTGACTGCTAATATTGCTACTAAAAATAAGTTTACAGCTAATTCCTTTATGAGCTCTGGCACAGTTTAAATCAGACTGTCTCTTTCTCCTCAAGGCAGGGTAGGGGAACACAGCACACTCATTATTATTTTATTGATGCTATTCTAATAATGTATCCTGAGAAAACAGGTGGGTTTGCAACACCAAAGACTAAGAGTAATAATAATTTTTTAGAAATAAAGTCTATCAATAAATCTAAGAGACAGGTGATCTCCATGGTCTGATACATTTGGGTTGTTTTCATTTCAGTTTCTTTCCTGCCTTTTCTCCAACACTGGACACTCTAAGATTCATCTGGACAGGGTGCTGGGCCAGCTTGTCTAGAACATGCTGTTGATAAGAAAAGTTGGAGGAGATCATCCCTGAGGTCCTATCCAGCCTGAGGTTCTGTGACTCATATTTCTGCTTAGGTCACATCACTGGATCGAGTCGCTTTACTTTGTCAGGTTATTTTATATAAAGGGAATAGAGAGAGAAACATAAGGCATTTTTTATTTCTTGTGTTTTCAGATAACCTTGGGATTGGAGTATGGATTTTACTTTCTGGCTGAAACACTCCTCGGAGCTGTTGGCTCCCAGTGGGCAAATGATGGGCAGGAGGCACTTGTGTTCTGTCCCTTTATATTGTACTCATCAGCCATGAAAAAGTCAGAGATAACATGAATCCCCAACAGCACTTTATAGCCACAGCTTATATGTTACGGTAGGGTGGGGGGATGCTGTGTGCAAAGTTCTGGCTTTGTACCTCATGCATCGGAAACTGAACTGGCAGCCAGCTGCATCCATGATAAACTCAAAAAAATGTGTTTAGAAGTCTGAAACGTGTCACTTGAATAGTGGTTTCTATACAGGACGATGTGCGTGTGCTAATTCCATTGGCGTGCGATCGTTTTATTAAATCAAAATGGTTCCGTACGCGAGGATTTTCCCAGTGAAATTATTTTGCTGTCTTCTCAAATAGTGAAAATTTTGTTTGAAATGAGAGATCGTGCCTCTTAGTATTTCCCATCTAACCAAACAATAGAAGTCTACTATTGCCTGTGCATCCAACAAACTCTAGTAGAAGAAAACGTTACTACACGGTGCAAGTAAATCCCAGACTCACAAACGTTACTGTGTATTGAGGGCTGTACAAAAGTCTGCTCTCAGAGTCTCTGTGGAAAAGACTCTGCGGCCTTCCTGAAGAGATCCTCTGTGCTGGGTGACTGCAAATAATCATTAAGTGATGAGATTTGCCTTAGCAAAGCCAATCAAGGTTCCTTTACAATTACCTGTCTGTGTTCTAGGAGAAGAAACTCCATGGTTTTCGTACCAGAGCTACCTTGTGGCCTCCAGTTAGCAGCAGAGGAAGCGACAACTGGTCTTGATTCCCCGTGGCTGAAACAAATTTTAGCTTGAGAAGCCTCAAATGTTGTGATCTCTACCTTCAGAAATAGGTACTTTTAAATCTTGCTAAGTGTGTTATGCAATGGCTTTCCTTTGCTAATAGCTGAACTGAAACGTGATGCTAGGGAATTCTGAGTTGAATTATTCTCTTTATACTTAAAGACTTGTAATATGAAAGTGGAAGCAGGACAGAAGGAGGAAAGGCAATATCTTCAAAGTGTTGGTCTAAGGATTTTATTCCTGTCTTTACCTGAATTCTAATGTCTCATAGGGAACCTAGAAATACCAGGCTGCTTGTTTTTACCTCTGCAAATGTGTAACTAGGGGACAGGGGGCTACATAATCTGTTTGAATTCAAGAACAGGATTTCG
Source organism: Phoeniculus purpureus (assembly GCA_028565055.1). Lineage (NCBI taxonomy): Eukaryota > Metazoa > Chordata > Aves > Bucerotiformes > Phoeniculidae > Phoeniculus > Phoeniculus purpureus. Next base: position 14,216,757 of record JAOXOE010000694.1, read on the forward strand.
TAATGAAATGCTCCAGGAAAAGGTTTCCTTTGAGGTGTTTCTCCGTCTGGTTTCAAAAGAATGCAGAGTGATTTTACACTATCAAGACATAAACCTGTTGTAGAACATTATATGCAAATGCATGAAAAATCTCTTCCTGACTGAACTTATTACTGGCTTTTGCATTAGTCCTTTCTGCTTGCATGACTACCAGCAGCAATAGTTCAGATGTGTGTTTGGAGAAGCAGTTGGAATAGTATTTTAATAGGGTTTTTTAATAGTTTTGTGTTTCTCTAGATTACAGCCCAACAATGAGATGATGCAGCCCTAGATTTGTAAGCCAGGCTTTGCTAGGAGAAAAGGGACACCCAACTGTTTTGTGATAAAGCTTTCTTATAACATGAAACAGTCTAGCAGGTTTTAGTAAGGGGTGTTCAGTGTGTTCTTTATTGCAGCAAAACCAGAGAGAAAAATAATACTAATTGCTTTATGTGAACGGTACCACGCAACAGTGCTCTCATACAACCTGCTATTCTCACTTTCATTTGTTCTTGCTGTATCTTACACTGAGTAGGAAATACTGCAGGGAGAATGGGCCATAACCTGCAGTTTCAATCAGTAGGAGTTCAAACTTCTAGCAGTTAGGTAATAGGATAAAGGTTGGACTCAATGACCCGGGAGGTCCTTTCCAGCCATGATGATTCTGTGATTCTGTGATTCTGTGACCTTGAAATGCATTTCTGATCTTTCCATACTTTCTTAGGATAAACATAAATGGCAGAGAATTTAAGGGGCTGAGATTTTAAGATACAGCTGTAACATCCTGTAGAGAGAATGACTCCTTTTCATGATGTGGACTTACTTGGGAAGATTCCTCTAGTAACCTAATTTGCTTAGAAAAAAACCTTTCACGTCATTGCTGAAATTCAGTTATGTCTCATGATTTTTCTTTTATAATTTCACCACCTGAAGGCCTTACATTTGGGTTTGCATTTGCATTTTCTCCAGAATTTCTGATAAATAAGTTTCTGGTAAATAAGTTTCTCACGGAATGAAGCAAATAAATTAAAGAAACTTTAGCCTGTAGTTTTCATGTATGAAATATCAATGGTTTTCTAATGACAGGTCTTCAGTTGTTCTTCTCACTGCAAAGTTGATGCTGCTGGCTGTGTTATTGATTAGGTTGAAACGGGTCATAATAAAGGAAAGAAAACCAGTAGAATATTTAACTACCTTACTGGTTAAATAGTAGATCTCTGACTTGATGAAATTTCTCTGAGCGCATCTAACAGTAGTAGAACCTTCTTACAGCTGTGCCTTTACTTTTCTGGCAGTATTGCTGTACAATATTGGAGTAAAACTGAAGAAAAATAATGGAAATGAAGTGGGGGGTTGGGGACAATAATCCCAAAGTCTGCCTGTGCAAGCAATTTTCCCCTTTCATGGAGGAGTTCAAACTTCATGATTTTCCAAGTAAAGGAAGTTCTAAAAAGGGTAAGAGTTTTGCTGAACATTGTAAAGTCTGTCTCACTCAAGATTTGAAATTCAGGGGTAAGCTGATACCTTGTGTAACACTGGTATGTGATTGTATCAAAGCTTTATACAGAAGCAGCTCATAAGAGAAACTTTTTTTGAATGGAACTTGATATTTAACAAGAAAAAGGCAAATGCAGTCCATTAAGATCATTGGAAGTACTTCCACAAGAAATAGTGAAGAATGAGAGGCACTGTAGGCATTAATCTCATTTAGAATAGTAGGTACAATCTGGTCATCCTTGTTGAAGAAGAATGAATTTAAATGAGAACAGATGGAAAGAAGGGCAATTACCATGATTAAGTGCAGGGTGAATTTATCATATGAGAAGAAATTGAAGTGGTTATGCATTAGAACCTACTTGTTTAGCCTAGTAAAATGAACACAGAAGCACACAATCCATCTTTCTAAGTAAAACCAAGGGTTAAACACAGGGAAGGAGAGGAGGATATTGCTGACACTCAGGAAGGTGCTGAAGAACTAGTATCAATGAACGCAAAATGAAAGTGTCAGAAGTCCTTCAGCAGCACTTTTTGGATGCTGAAGGAGCATCCTGATAGCTTGGAAAAGATTGCAACATGTATCCTCGGTTCTTTCCTGTATTTCCAGGCAGAAGCCTGGGTCAGGGGCTTCCACAGCCCACATGAGCCATAGAAACACATTACATTGAAGAGACTATGACAGATGTCGGAACAATAGTTGAGACAATAAATGTTCTCCATTAGTGTTTCACAAAATACTGCAAATGTAGAGAAATATTGAGTCAAACGTTTGAAGAAGAACTAGGACGCAAATGTTGGATGCAGTACAGAACCAGACCATGTACTGGCTCCACGTGTGACAATAAACTGTTGATGCTGTTACTCTTTCATTCCGTATTTGATACAAAAGTGTCTGAGAGCCTGAAAGCTGTGACATTTGTTCCTGTCCTTAAAATCAGAGTAGACGTGGAAGGTTGAAAATTAGAACCCTGTTAAAAGTAATATTTTCAGTATCTTAGCAGAAAGAATTAATTTATGGCTGCCAAAAGGGCATGAGAAAGCAAGAGTTTCAGAAAGGTGAAGCATGTAAAGCAGATTATTCCTTTTACAAGTGAGTGGCAGACGAAAAAATGTGAGATGAAGTATTTCTCCGTTACAGTAGAAGATCTTTCCTTTTACCCAAGTCTCATTCACCAGATTTTTGTATAATCTGGCTGAATTATATTTCATTATATTTAGAATTATTATTCTAAGTCAATGCTTAGAATTTTTAATACTGATGAGTAATGAGAAGCACAGAAAGCACATTTATAGAATCATAGAATTATTAGGGACTGGAAGGGACCTCGCAAGGTCATCTAGTCCAATCCCCCTGCCACGGCAGGATCACCTAGACCAAGTCCAGGTGGGTTTTAAATGCCTTCAGAGAAGGAGGCTCCACGTCCCCCCCGGGCAACCCAATCCAGGGCTCTGCCACCCTCACTGGGAAGAAGTTCTTTCTGATTTATATGGAACCTCCTGTTTTCCAGCTCACACCCATAACTCACAGAACCATAGAACCACAGAACATTAGGGATTGGAAGGAACCACGAAGGATCATCCAGTCCAATCCCACTGCCACAGCAGGACGCCCTATATCAAGTCGCACAGGAACATGTCCAGGAGGGCTCCAAACCTCTCCAGAGAAGGAGACTCCACAAACCCCCTGGGTAGCCCCCTCCAGTGCTCCATTACCCTCACTGGGAAGAAATTATAGGGATTGTTGAAAGGAGAATCCTTTTGCTTTCTTTGTTGGAATCATCCTCTTCAACTTTCTAATTATTGATTTAGTTTCAAATACGTAAAGCAATAAATATTTCAGGCAGTGCTCCAGTGAAGAGATTGGTTAAACAGCAAACCATTGCAGTTGCCTTACAGACTCTTTTTTGATTAATTGAATGATCGCACCAGGGGGTGAAGTATTAAAGGCAACAGATCTAAGTATTAAGTATTGCTCCTAATTGGAGTATTACACAAGTTAACTGCACTTGAACTAGATTTTGAATTAGGTAGTAGGAAAGTACGCTCAGTGCATGACGATTAACAGAGTCAACATTAACAACTTACATCATGGTGTGGGAGCAGTAACATTGTCAAAATGGAATTTTAAAAAGTTTTTGAGCTATTTTTTTTATCAGCTCGTTCATATAGAACAGTTGTTAGACCATATTTCTGTAAGCTGTAAATGTAGATATATCAAGGAATAAAACAAAACAAGGAAGAACATTGAGTGAGGCTGATAAATCTGGGAATATATAGTCTAGAGAGATGGAAATCAAGTACTTTTCAAAGAGGTTAAGAGCCCCTGTTTGGAGCAAGGAAAAGCTGTAAATGCGGCTTTGAGGAGCTCTGAGGTTTGCTGCTTTCAGGTTTTTCCCTACTTACTGTTCAAGCATATTATGTCATTTATGATTGCAAAACTGGGCACTTTCCAGAATCCACCAGAGTGCATCTCTAGGCAAAGACGTCACTGCTGTGTTCTAATCCCCATAACATGTTATGTGGTTATAATTTAATGTCTGAGTTATCTCACTAAGATTGCTGCTGTTACGTTACACAGACATGTTTGCAGGGTCAGGTATCACTGATCAGCTCTGTATTCGGATGTAATTACTGTGAGCTGGGGTGGAATCTTCCTAGTTCCCAGCGCAATTTGATGTGGAGGTGGGAGTGACTGTTGTGTGATGACTGGTTAAAAGTGTAAACTGCTTTACAAATGAGCATCTTTCTCATCAAACTTTTCCACTTGCTCATGCTTACACCCTGAATCCAGCAGGTTCAGTCACTTGACAAACAAGATAGATTTAGCTAGGTGCTGGTGTAGCCTCTCCTGCAGGTGGAGAGTTGCTGTTGAAGGGAGATGTGAATATCAAACATGGCCAAAGCTGCCTTGTGGTTTTTTTGCTGTGAATGGTTGAAGAAAGTATTACTTTACACTTTTGAACTCCAAAAAGATTGATTTCTCTTTGTGTCTGTCTAAAAAGATAGTGGTGACTCTTTCAAGATATGCTTGTGGATTCAACAGACATGGCTCTTAGTGCCATGATCTAGGTGATTGTGGTGATGCTAGATTATAGGCTGGACTTGATGACCTTAGATGTCTTTTCCAGCCTCAATAGTACTGTGTAATTCTGTGACAAAGCATCACAATTCCAACCAAACTATGCTGTTACTTAGAAATGATAAATATGAATAGTAAGACCTTTGCTGTAGCTATAGGCAATACTATGTCCTTTTAAGCCTTGATTGGAAGCCTGTATCCCTTGTATATTTGATACTATCCAGTCCTATTTAGAAGGAAAGCATGATGAGATAAGATCTTGAACATAAGATCATCAAAATAATGAGTGTTTGCACATGTAGCTGGAGGGAAAAGAAAACCAGCTGCTTAATAATAATAGTTTCTTTGTCTACGTGAGATGTGAAGGTGTTTTGAGCTGAGCTGTTGACAGTATCAATGGGAATTCTGTGTAGGACTTTTCTGCCTTATTTAAGCTTTAAAGTTCTTTGTACTCAAGTGGGACTTGGGTCTCATTACTGTGTATGTATGATTTTCTCAGGGCTTATCTATCATTGCAAAACAACCACAAAATTATGACATGACCAAAACGTGCTGCCTTATTCATACGTACTCAAACATACTGGGCTTTGGGGGTTTGGTTTGTTTTCCACACTTGCTGCTGCACGTATTATTGAATGTATTTCTCCTTTTTTGATGATGCTAATTTCCACAACAGTTTCTGAATTAATTGTTAGGAAGATAATTATTTTTCAAGGGTAGCTCATGGATTAGATGTCTTGGGTAAATGTTGTCAATATGCAAACTTGCCATTGAGCCCAAATTTTTTATCCATCTTTTCCTGGCCGCTGACAGAAAGGGAAGCCAACTGCAGCCTGGTGTAGCTTTATTGTACCACTGCTCAGCAAGTTTTATATGCTGTTTCTTTTTATAATTTGAGACATGATGATGATTTTTGTTGTAAATTTTTTCCTAACTATTGTTACTGATGGATGATGCATTCATTTCAGCATCAGTGGACAAATAAAGTTATCCATGGGTGACTAACAACCTTGAATAAATACCATTTCACTCAGCAGCTATCCATAGTACCTTAGCAATGCAATTACATGCCAGGACCTATTATCCCAATTAATGGACTGTTTTATATTCACTGTGCATTATACTCGAAATCCTTCAGAGGTCCAGCCTTCGCTTAGCCAGCGGCAAAAATGAAATATATAGCAAACTACCAGGAAAAGGCTTTCACTTAGTTTCCAAGACATGTAGCACATAATTATACTCTAACTAGGATGGGCTCAGAAATGCCCTTTGATTTAAGTTACAGTAAAGCTATATATTAAAAGCACAATTAGATGTCGCTATCTTGTTTTCACTGCAAACGCAGATACTCTGCTGTTGTCATCTTTTTTTGTAGTTATCTTGCCAAAGGAGGAGTTGGAGGGATATTGATGACATTCCCATTCTCTAGGTAGGTAAAATAAGAGGAGCAATTCACATGAACACAGTGCTGGCTGGATAGGTGAACAAACGAAACAGTCTGATAAGAAGTGCGTAACCTGCTGTTGTGTCACTGGGCTGGGTCTTGCCAGCCCTGGGCTGGAATTAGACCACTGGAGTTTCCCTCTGCTCCCTCTGGTGGTTTCCAAAGCTGCATTAGCGAAGCTATTAAATAAAACCCACTTGTATTTCTTCTCCTTGCTGTAAGGAGCATTGATTGCTTCTCATTGTATATTATAGCAAGGGGCAGTCTATTACATAAATTTATTGCATTTTCTTCATGATAATTACTGGAAGTTATTGAACAAGGCAGGGAGTTATGGCCTGTAAGTTCCTGCTATAGCTGAGGAAGCAAATCCACAACTATTTAGTGGATCTAAACAGCTGTAAACAACGCATCCTGTTTACAGTGTGGTATGGATTTATGGCTTATGGTGCACCTGAGGATTTTTAGAAATCATGCTCCAAATACTACAAATTTGGGGTTGAAATATGAACTTCAGTAAAAAGCCCTCTACTGTTGTATTGTGTAGGTGCGAGCAATCAAACAGCAGTTAAAGTGACCACCAGATTCACCATTTCCCTTATTCAAAAGTGACAATGCTATTTTATGAGCAGCTGGTTAAGGAGCCTCAAGAAATCTGGGTGCACATAGTAGTGCTTGATTGCTCTCTCTACATCCTGAGAAGGAATCTGTTGATGGAAAAGAGTCACTAATGTAAGTGTCCCAATACATCTGCAGATTCCAGTAAAACACAATCACTGGGTCATCTTCCTGTACTTTCTGTGCTGTATGTTCATGTATTTAGTGTGCACTGCCATCTGTGCCCTGCCAGCTGTGGGCAGCACAGATTTTCCATGCTAGGCTTGGCACAGCTGGACCTCCTGCAGAGCTGCTCCACAAAGCCTGTGGCTTGCTGGGCATGCAGAGGACGACCCTGCAGTGACCTGCTGAAGCCTTATTCCCCTCAACAGCCTGGGCTTTGCTATGCCCGTGAAGCTCTGTCACATCTAGCCAGATGAGACCCTTCTTCCTCACAGTCTAGTTCAGCAGAATCTCTGAGGCAGAGGACAGGGTCACGGCAGACATGGAGTACTCCTCGTGAACATCATGGGTGGGGACAGTTGCCTCAGTGTCTCGGCCCTCACACAGTTGGTGTGTTCCTGTCACAAGATATAACATCAGCTGCAGAGCCTGAGGAAAGCAGACTGGGGGCTGCTAAGACTGCTGTCAGTGGTTAACTTCTGTGAACATCAAGTGAGAGAGGGTGAGCAGGTGCCCACTGAATATAACTGTAACCTACAGCAGCAGCAAGTGTGGGAATTCCTCTTTTTCTAGTAGTTCCTTTGTCCTCTGGAAGAGATGCTCATGAGGTGCTTTCACATACTGACATCTGAGTGTAGTCTCCTTCGTCTGTCAGGTCCTAAGACACCATGGAGTGCAGAGCTTGGATTAAACGAGAGATTCAGATTTATTCTCAAATCCAACAACCGTCAGGGATAAAAGATTCCATGAGTGGAATCACATCTCAAATAATCTTATGATTCCTTCATAAAGCGATGGGTCATACATGTACAAAGCTACAGTATTTATACTGATCTCAAATTCCCAAATCCCTAGATTATTCCATGCATGATTTTGAAGACAGGAGAGGTTTTGTGACCATACAGCTTCACTATGCCCTCAGATTCCCAAATCCCAAGGTTATTCACAGAACCACAGAATATTAGGGGTTGGAAGGGACTTCCATATATGACTTTGAAGACAGGAGAGGTTTTATGACTGTACAGCTTCACTATGAGAAGTGCTAATGCAGTCTGTCCGCAAAGGGAATTCACTTTTATCTAAATACAAAGGATAAAAGGCACAAATAGTTAAAATGAAAATGAGGACATCTACTATTGTATCCCTAAATGTAGAAACAAATACAGCGGTGGTTAATGGAGTTAAATCCACCTGGCGGCCTGTCACAAGTGCTGTGCCTCAGGGCTCGGTGTTGGGACCATCTCTGTTTAACATCTTTATTGGTGATCTTGATAAGGACACAGAGTATATCATTAGTAAGTTTGCAGATGACACCAAGTGAGGTGGGAATGTTCATCTGCCAGAGGGTAGGGAGGCTCTTCAGAGAGACTTGGATAGATTGGAGCAACGGGCCAGTGTTAATGGCA
>JAOXOE010000694.1:14244516-14276130 GCA_028565055.1 Phoeniculus purpureus
TCCACCACCTCCCTGGGCAGGCCATTCCAGTGGCCAATGACCCTCTGAGTGAAGAACTTTCTCCTCACCTCAAGCCTGATTCACCACTCCATGCCATTCACTGCTGGATTTGCCTCATATATACCTGGTCGAAAAGAGGGAATGAAAAGTGGAAACACATCCCTATGCTCTACCAGCTTCATCTTCAAAGACTGAAGAATATCACAGCCTTCTTGTAGGTGCTGGTTTATTTTCTGTGTGTAGGTCTGCTGCACAGCCAAGCAGGTGATCACTGTCGGGCTGGAATGCAGAATGATGAGTGGCTGTCTGTTACAGGTTGTATTTGTTCATCATGATTACCCCAGGAGCCTCACCCTTGCCTTGCATTTGGCAAGGGTGTATCCCAGGACAGTAGTGGATGTCTCTTGATCCAGTAGATTGTTGTTACTGTCTGAGCCTCTGTAACAGCAGCAATTCTTTGCCAATTAAATGGGTTTCTTTTTACACCAAATTAAGTCACTTGAATCCTTATGAATTTCCATCTATCTCAATGTTGCGTACATTGAATTTTGGAAGAAACCTTTCTGATATTCAGGTATCTTGTAGAATAATGGGCTTAATATTGGGGAGGTGTGTGTATTGTTCTGAGGATTTTTGTGGGTCTGATTGCTCATTTGAGTTTGGTTGGGTTGTTTAATCAATATTTGCTAAGAAGCTGGTAAACTCTAAGAAGCTTCATGTTGTATGGCCACGCCTGTATCTTTGCTGTGACTTCAATCCACTGGTAAACTGCATTGCCACTCTAAGTACATCTGGATATTGTTATATTCAGTCTGCCAAGAAAGATATCCTTCAAAAACAGCTGTGTTATGCAGCTGAAGATTTAACTTTGATAGTCTTCAAACTGGAGAGTGTATTCTCCCCAGCCGAGATGGTGACTCAACCCTCTCCTTGCACAGGCTGTTCCAATGCCTGTGGTAGAAAGAAGCGTGGCTGTACCGTCCTTGCTTGGTTTGTGGCTTTTGTAGCAAGATGCTAGATAAAATATTAAGCAGGTAACTTGAGGAGGTGCAAGGAATATGGGGAAATTAGGTTTTGCTTGATTTTCTAAAGATTTGCCAGAAATCCAGTCTAGAAGATCAAGCCCCACTGAGTTATGGTTTTCCACAGACCTATAGGAAGTGAAATGTAAAGCAGTGTGTAAAATATAATTGTTAAATTTAAGATGCTTTAAATTTTTACAATTTTTACATTTAAAAAGTGTTATTTTGGAAATTGTATATTACTAGGAAAAATGTGCACTATTGGGTTGCTTTTGTATTTGTTCTACAGTTCTTGGTGGGGGAGGTGAGGGAAGAGGAATACAAAGGTATTTAGGTAAATGTGTGTGATATCAGCTTTATTGCCATACCATCAGAAGAGGTATCAGTTGTAGGTTCCAGAATAGTTTCGGTAGTATACAATGCGGAATGAATTTTTAGGTGCTAGATCCAGCCCCATGTGTGTCTCTGCAAAGGGATGGGATATCATCTGTGCACACACAGCACTTCCAGAGAGGAGACTGGCAAAATGCCATGCTGTGGGGTGTGGTACTTTTTTTTGCTGTGGGGGGATTGCTGTGTTTTGAGGTTATTTGCCCCGATCAATAAGAGAAGGGGAGTGTCTTAGGTTCATGGATTAACTTGGAGTCAGATTAAGGAGACTTACTCTGTAGGTCTGCCTGAATTTGCTAAAATTGTCAGATTCTGAACGTAAAAGGCATAGAAATCTCTAAAGAGGTGCCCAACTCAGAGAGTAGAGGAGAGGAAAAGGGGAAAGGGAGAGAAGAGAGTTAAGGGATGAGATCGCCACTTAGGACTGCAGCCTCTGGATCCCACCCCTACCTCGGTCCTTGGCTCTGGAGAAACGCCTTGGTTTCTCTGGTCGTCTTCTCAGTCAGTTTCAGCCTCATGGACAATGGGGTGTGTGGTGGTGGTGGTGGTGATAGCTGATCGGTTCCTCTTCATTTCCTCAGCTTCACAGATTTTCAGTGTCTCCAGCAGCCCTTGTGTCAGTCTCTAATCCTGCCTGCAGGCTGGGGAGGGCTGATGATCAAGGTCCTCCACACTGTTCAAATGTCTCCCTCTTATAGTTGTTACCAGCCGATGTTTGTCTTAAACAAGTCCTTGAGAGAGGAAAACTCCTCATGTTCTCAGGCTCTGCAGATTCCTTTCCCATACAGAGCATCACCAGGTGCAGGGTTCCTCCTATGCCCTTGTTCATGGGTTATCTTCCATTTAATTACAGTTGTTTGAGTCATCTCACTTGTTAATCAAAGCCTGACAGGACACGTGTTGGGGAGGGCTGGAATTTACCTTAAAATATCTTCCACACTGTACTTTGCATTGCAGTATTCTTTGGACCTTAGAGTTCAATAACTGTCAGCCTTAGGTTTGGCAGCCTCTTGGCATGTTTTTCTAAGCCGTGAGGCACAGCATCATGTAGTTTCCTCTTCAAGTGGATATATTTGTCTGATTGGTTTTGGTAATGTTTAGGTGTAAACAACCTCAGGGTGGGTTTTGCTTCTGGAAATCTGTCACTTGTAGAAAGCTTGGTTTGTGGCCCTTTGGGTATTCTAGGCAGAAAAGAAGAACAAGTCTAGGGAGCAAATGGATTGAATAAGACAATTCTAGGGAGAAAATTCATTGATACGTAATGGTTATTAGATACTTCTTGTTGGCTGAATGTCTTGACTTGATCTGTCTGAGTGCTTATGAAAATGAAGAGCTAATAGCATTAACAAGAGCCTGGCATGGTGTGTGCAGGCCATCTTTACGAGCTTCTGGATTCTCTTCTGTGCATGGTGTCCTGCCCGAGCCAGCTTGCCCAGTTCCAATTGTAATCTCCTGTTTGAGCACATATTGCTAATCGTCCTGAACCGAGCCAAATTAAATGGTGTCTTTTTAATGAGGAAAAGAGTTTGGATTCCTCTCCATATGCTTCAGCTGATGTCAAATCCTACTTTAAACAGATGCTGACCTCTATATTATCAAGGCGTAAGGGCTAATTATGCTTGAACAAGCTTCCAGTTTGGACCATCTATAAAGGACTGGTTTCTTATCTTTCCAAGGGCATATTGGTGGGTCAGTATAACATACCTGTCAAATTTGTCTTGGGCTGTGTCAGCCACTGCATTCGAATACTTTGAAGCATGCTGTTGAAAAGACAATAAAGCTGAATGTTCTTAGAAGATTTGAACCCCATCCATCTTTACCATGTTATACGTCTGCTGGAGATCTATCATCAGGAAGACAATTGTGCTTTCCGCCTAAGAAGTCTATGCGGTCTCCTTTCTAGAAGCTTATCTTCCAGCTCTTAGCCAGCCGTTCCCTGTGCACCAGTTACAAGTGGTTCAATCTGGCATTAGTAACTGGGAGAGCCGGTAGCACTAGCTGTTATCCACCGAAGGCTTTGAAGCGACGCAGATGGCCATATCCTCTTTCCTCGACTCTTTTGAGTGAAAATGTGTAAATGTGAATCATGCACGGTGAGGATTATTCTTTAGAACGCCTGTAAGTAGCTCTTACGTATAAATCAGTTAAGAGCTTGAGGCATTTATGTGCAAAGGATACATGTAAAAGATTTCTGAGTGGGTTCTCTCTGATACCTCTTTTTTTATTTCCCTATTTTTTCCTTTCCTTTTAGTATAAGTGGCTCTGTTAGACTTTGTACCCATGGCTCTATCAGAAAAGAGGCACAAAAGGCTAAATAGGTGATCGTGGATGATTCAGGGTGGCAGAGCATCTGGCCTGCAATGAACAGTGTTTTATTTCATATAAATTTCTGGTGTAAGCTTTGTTTTAAAGAGCGAGTTAGCTTTTCCGTAAGTGCACATATGGCTAAGTCAGAGTTCGCAGATAAAGATAGAGCGACATTAGGGTTTTAGCTGGCACTGGTGATAGTAACAGTAATATGGATAAAGCCTGTCATACAGATCCTGTAACACTCCATAATCTGAGAAAACATAGAAATCAAACTTGTGGAACTGAATTAGAAATGTGTGGGTATTAAAATACTCTATTCACTCCCATTTAAACTCAGACCATCTGTTGTTTCCAGATGTACCGCTGCTTGCAGCACTATACTGGGAATGCCGTTACAGCAGCAACAAATCTCTTTTCCCCTCCTGGTTCTGGAGGGTTATTCCCAGAGGCTCCAAACCATTGGTTTGCTTACCCTTGGTAACGCTTCTTGGAGCAACAGCACACCACAGCAAGGGATGTAGTAATGCTACTGCATGGGTAACGGGTAGTGCAGGTAGTGAAAATACCTTCAGGAGGTAGCATGTAACTTTGAAGGTTCCACTGATGTGTTTCAAACTATCAATAGTGCAACACCTTAATCTGCTGCTGTCTCTAAAGCAATGGGCTGTCACCTCCCTCAAGACCACTGCTTGCCTCATTAATATCGCTGGAACAAATTATCACTTCACAGCCCAGAAATCTTCTGCAGCAGTTGTGGTGATTGATGTAACAAGGCTAAAAAATAACGACGAAACACGTGTTCCAGAAGACAGATTCAAATGGCAGGATCTTCAAAGGCAATTAAACGTGACACAGGAGGAGTCTTCCTGGAGCAATGCATTTCCAAACCAATGGCAAGGTAACTCAGATAGTCTGCGTTAGTTCTGCATGCAGTAATTATCTCTGAGAAGTAAGCACACAGACATAAAACAAGCAAATTTCATCATATTCTGAATATACAGACAAAAATGAAGTGAGACATTATGCCACTGAACAGTTTTCTCTTGAATGACAGACTGTCGTATGTAGGTGCTTAGGAGTTTGTGTTTAAATAAATCAGTCCTTTGGAACATCTATTTTATAGCAATCCGTCTAGAGATGCTATTAGTATTATACTGATTAATTGTATTAATTAATTACACTGGCTTAATTTACTGCCTTCAGAATCAAAGTACAGCTGTAAGGAGTAAACCTGGTGTACCAGAGGGTTCCCATATTGCTCCAAATGAGGTCACAACTCCTTGATGAAACTGTCAATTAACAGCCTGATCACAAGTGCACGATGGATCCTGCCTTCTTGTCCTCTGGGATTTCCCAGATCTTCAGGGAGCTGCTCATGTAAATTCCTGCAGGACTGGTCCCTTCTCCTTCCTGTCATTGGGATGATTTTTTTTCCAAGAAGAAATGTAACTTCTCGACTCTTCTGCAGTGCGTTTCAGTACCTTTGATACTAAACTCTTTGAGCAGACAGCTCGCTTTGAGGCAGGCAGGGGTACGTTATTCCACTGGGATCACTCAGTGCACTCCTTGGGCTTTGCTTGAGAACTCCAGTGTCTTGTGGCCGTCCGTACGTGTAGCAGTGTGGTGAAAACCAAGGTGCCTGGGAGGCTGTAGTAGCTCTGTCTTGCATTTATGCATGTCTGATGGGGATAGGCTTTGCGTCTAGGATATCTCTGTAGCTGTGTTTTCTCAGAGCTTCTGGGAAGGGAAGAAGTTCATAGGAAGAACTTGGTGATATTTTATGCAAATACTTCTCTTTAATAGTCAAACAGGTAATTCTGAGTAACTCTTCCGTTCAGTCAAGGCTTCCCAAATTTCTTGTGTGTGTGTGCAGCAAAACTGACAGAGAGTTGTCATTCTTCGTGGTAGGAGTGCTGTAAGAATGTTAATATTTTTAAGATGTTTTATACCAAGATAATGAGGAAAAATCAAGGGGAGGGAAGTGCATTTTCTTGCCCTATTTCTGATTAAAATTCAGATTAGAAGTTTTATGTTCTCCTACTGACTGTTTTAGCGTACAAAAGGTGTTTCTCTTACATAAACCAAGGGAGGATCCTGTGTTGTGGTTTCCACATATAGATCAGCCTCTCCCCCAGCACCCGTGGACACACACATATAATTGAATTCCAGTTCCCAGAGGCCTGACACTCTTTTCTGTTGAATTCTGACAGAACAGCCACTTATGAATGGATTGAAGTTTAATGCTTAAAACAAAGAAGTGAGTGTAGTAGACGCGTTGTTGGATCCTTCTCTGTGGCATATTTTGGGAGGAAGCAGCAGCACGCTGCAAAATGAAATGATCTTTAAGTCCTCAAACTCAGTGTTTTGAAAACATGTCAAAGAGTGACATTAATAAATAGGAGACACAATGTGCTCTAGAGAGGGAAAATGAATGGAGTTAGGGTGGGATGAAACAGCTCTTTGGAGAAGGTAGCTTGCAAGGGTTATTCTTAAAGCCTTAATAAATTAAGAGATGTGATTTGTTGTGAGCAGGTTTGAGGCTCGTTCTGCAGAGGAGCTCTGACAACTGACCTGTTTGCTTAGCACTTGGACATAAACTTTCGTAAGATGCCAAAAATCAGATTTCTAAAGAATTCTTCTATGGGGTTAATTTGATCCCGAAATCCTGCAGCAGCTGTGCTGTAGTAGCCCTTATTGTACCAGAAGTATTTAGTCAGTGGAGCAGGGATCTGCCTGTGCAGATCCTTACAACATCAGGGGAGAGGATGCTTTTTCAAATCGTTGAAAAGGTTGCTGCTGACTCTGGTGGCCCTTAGGTCATGCTGCTGTTGAAATGGGAGAAAATAACTTACATTTGCATTTAGTGTTTCATGGACTCATTCACCAGAGGGAAATGGTTGCTGTGGCCCTCGTCTAAAACCTTGTGGTGCCATCGGTCAGTTCAGAATAGTCATCCACTTCTGTTGGGGAGCGCTGAAAAGGGAAGGAACGATTGAAGATAACAAACTGAGAACTTGAGTGCTTTTGTTTTCTTAGGACAGAGAAAGTTCGACTAACAGTTTTGTCAGAATGATGTGGTTGACCTGTTCTTCTGATAACCTGGTGTCAAGGATTTGGTGCTTCTGTTTATGTTCCTAGAGCTGATCAACAATTTACCAAACAAAACGAACGTTGAAGTCCGTTTCAGACCTTGTAGCTGTTGAGAAAATTGTTAAGAGCTAATTTTCCACCTATCCATGGCTCTTTCATTACTCGACTAAAAAGTAACAGTAATACTCAAGTATCTGACTAAATTTAGATTTGTAGTAGTATGGAGAGTTCTGGAATTTTTAATTTTGGAAGAACTTGAGCCATCTGTTGCCTTGAAGCAGAGAGATTTAGCAATCAAGTGCAAGAGTAAGAAGGAATTTATCTAGGGAGGCTATTAATTAACAAACTTGGATAAGGTTCAGCATCTTTGTGCCTTTTAAAAGTCAATTCTGAAAGATTGGTTGGACGATTAGATTAAGTCAGTATTGCGTTAAGTCGTCTTTATTTTCACTGTACTGCTACCTTAGAAAAGAGTAATTGGATGAACAATGTGCCTGTTTTAAAATAATTCTATTTTTTCATTAAAAAAATGCAGAAGAAGCCTTAATTTCATCAAATTGCTGTAGTTATCTGAGGAATTAATTTCGGGCTTGCTTGCGACTGCCTTCAAGATCTGTCTTCTAGTATTTGGGACACTAGAACAATAAAACAGAAGAAAGAAAAAAAACCAGATCTCCTAAAAGGCAGAGAGAGAGTGCTCCTCGGATTTTGTGTAGTGACATGACTTGCCTTCACTTGTTTTAGTCCTCCTTGGGTATAAATAACCTATAAAGTTTAAAATATATAGGTAGCATCACGGTGTGAAGTTCCTGCTTAATGATTCCATTGCAGAGGGCTGCTGAGTCCCAGGTCTGTGGAGTTTCTGTGTCACTGGGGGCTGAGTGGGATAAAAGCCTTTCTGCCCTGGTTTTGCAGCATAGTGCCTGTAGGAGCCAATAGTGATGAGTAACTATCAATACAAAATATTCCAGAGCTTGTTTTCCTGCAGTCTAATAGTTCATAGTATTTTCTAGAATAAGGCAATGATCGTTGGAAGCCTCGTTGCGAAGAATTCCATGGTTTGTTTTTCATGGACGGTTGCTGAGGTAGATCTTGGTGACTAAGTCTCGTGGTTGTTAGAATTCCCATAGTTGCAGGGAGTTGTTGAATGACTTGTGCTTTGCTTAGGAAATAATACCCAGGAAAAGGTCAGAGCAAAAGCTCTTTATCCTTCAAAAGCCATTGCATGCCTTTAACATTTCTTACCATGTCCTGTTCCTGAAACCCTTCCCTCCTTGGGCTTTAATGACTCAGCCCTCTGCTTGTCTCTGATCCCTCCTTTTACCTTCACAGCTGAGTTTTCACTGTCTTCCCTAGATTTCTATCACAGCTGTCTTTCCCATTTCTATTTGTACAGCTTTTCTCTGGGCAGCCTTGACAGTACGAGTTTGGCAGTTGTTCTCTTGTTTTTCCTATCTGCTGTTGAGTTCTGCCGGAAGGGATCTGGCAGAGCTTGATGGCTGAGGCTTAGGGCTGCTGCAGACCCATTTCTGTGACTTCTGCTTGACCCAAGCTGGCAAAGAAAGCATGGAATGTGCTTTTTGTGGTTACAGTGTAAAATAAAGTCACTCCTCTGACAGAAGAGTTAAATGTCTTAATTTTTTTCTGTCGTTCTCGACTACTGTGGCCATTGCCTTTGCTCTTCCTTTTATAACTGCTGAAAACAGCTCCGGGAGAGCCAGATTTCTGGCTCACCTCGTAGCCTCTTCCAACTCACTTTCTCTGCCCCATCAAATACAAACTGGTTAACTCTTCTCTTCTTGGGTTTTAGTGGCTTTGTTTTATAGCCTGAGGGAGGAGATGACTCACACCCGAATCACAGAATAACCAAGGTTGGAAGAGACCTCACAGATCATCAAGTCCAACCCGTTACCTGTTACCAGCTTGACCACCTGTGTCAAGCTTTGTCTCTGTTTTGTTAAGTGTTTAATCACCTCTGCCTCTTTTACTTAACAAGAAGTTTAAGCATCTATGTTGACCAAGTAGGTCATCCTCCTCAAAAGCCTGGGTAGAAGTCTGCAGGCTCAATCTCTATTGAATGTTTCATAGAATAGTATTGTAGAGTGGTGTGGTTTGGAAGGAACCTTAAAGATTATTTAGTTCCAATCCCCCTCCCACCTTCAACTAGACTTGACTGCTCAAGGCCCCACCAGTCACTTCAACTTGTGCTTTGGGACTGCCTGTTGTATTGTCTCATTATTTATTCCCGTTTTCCATCCCTTTCATATATTTATGTGTTCTCTGTCTGCTTCTTGATTTTGTAAAGGTTGATTTAAACCATTTCTGTTGTGTATTGGTGTGGTGTTGGCTGCAATAGGAGTCTGCAAAGTCTTCTGAAGGTGATGCTGTTCTGGAGCACTGTTCAGCCACTTCTAAGAGCTGTTCCAAGTGGAGAATCTGGTCTCCTCTACCTTCTCCTTTTTGCTCCTTCACTCAACTTGAATTCATTCTTTGGAGTTTAGGGACAAAACACTTCTGAGTAGCCTCCAAACTCATTCCTGCCTCTTCCCTGGCAGCAAAACTGAGGTGAAACGTTGGTCTCCTCTGCAACATTTCTGTAGAGATTTTGAGTCAAGCTCCTGCAGTTCAGGTATTACACAGTAACTTACAATTGTGTTGGGGCAATACTTATGTGATAATAGACATAATTTATTTATATAATTATTCTATATTTAAGCAGGTGAGTAGCAGAATGCAGCGTTAGGGTTGCTGTGCAGGTTACTGTGAAGACTCTCTTCACTCTGGTCCTGTCTGCATTCAGTGCCTTAGCAAATGTGGTTTTCCCATTCCAAGTTACATTTTATAGTAAATCCTTTCAATTAATGTACCTTACTGATTACGTGGTTATCGAAATGTATCACGTCTCAGCTTCCATTAGGAGCTCATATAAGAGCTGCCTCTAATAGTTTTATAAAGTAAACTTGATAGGAGACTACTTGACGGACTGAAGATGAACTGTTCTGCCTAGCACAGAGCATCTTGCAGTAAAACTGTAAACCTTAAGGAGGGAAAAGTCACTCTAGAGTCTTCCTGAAATTCAGATGCTTGGAGGGGTGGAACTAAACACTGGAAGGTTTTTTGTTTGTTCATTTTGTATATATAATAATGAAACAAAACATAGTAATAGATAACATGCAAGAAGATAACAAACATATACGGGAAATGGATTTCCTGGCATAAATTTTATGTTTCCTCTGAAAAGAAAGAGTAAATACACATGATGAAAGATCTTTGAAAGCCTTTGTGTGCCAATGGGTGTGATGCACACAGCAACCAAGAGTGATTTATTTGAGGACTGTCATAGAATCATTAGGGATTGAAAGGGACCCCAAAAGATCATCTAATCCAATCCCCCTGCCACAGCAGGATCACTTCACTGGAGAAGTTATAGAATCAGAATCACTCTGGGTTGGAAGGGACCACCTGATCATGGAGAGGATAGGAGTGAGCAGAAAATTACTTCTAAGCTTCTAGCGCTCCAGCTCCATCTGAGATGGTCAGTAGTGTATTTGAGGTGGACCAAATCTAGAACTGAAGTGTTTCAAACAGGTTTGAAAACCTACTGTTCATCACATGCTGAGTGTTCCTCTGTTTCTTGTTATCTGCTTTTCCAAATGAGTTTTTACATATGCAATAAACTGTATGGAAGAGAGGCTGAAAATAGTTTACAGTTCTATCTTCACAGAATCACTGAGTGACTCAGGCTGAAAAAGCCCTCAGAGCTCATCCAGCCCAGCCCAGTATCCAACATCACATTGGCCAGACCAGAGCACGGCACTAATGGCCACAGCCCGTGTATCCTTCAACACCTGCAGGGATGGGGACTCCACCACTGCCCTAGGCAGTCCATTCCAGGGTCTTATTACCTTGTCCATGAGGAAAGGCTTCCTAGCATCCAACCTAATCCTCCCCTAGTGCAGCTTCAGGCCATGACCTCTTGTCCTGTCGCTGGTTGCCTGGGAGAACCTCCCTTCCGGGAGTTATAGCAAAGAAGACCCTCCCTGAGTCTCCTCCAAGCTAAGCACCCCCAGCTCTCTCAGCCTCTCGACTGCTGGCTCCTGTTCAGCTGGTTGTCAACCAGCACTCCCAGGTCCCACTGTACTCGGCCACTCTCCAGCCGCTCATTGATCTCTCTTCTCAAATCAGAAACATAAATGCAGGTGTTTACGCTCCTTTTCTCTTCCGGCAGCCCTGAGTCATTGGAGCAGCTTTTCATTGCTCTAGTTTTAGCCAATGCTTGTTTTCACTTACGCTGCTTCAGGGGGCAAACGTGGTGCCCCGTACCCCTTGGGTGCAGTATTGCATCTCAGAGGTGGTTGTCATTGGCTATTCAATAGGCTTTCACCCTTCCATTTTGGATGCTTCAGACAGATATTTTGCCATGAGTTTTGTTTCTATCACTCATTAGGTTGGGTATTACACAACACACACACAGCTCAACTGTCTTCCACCATATGGTGCTGTGGGGTTTGCTACTCAACTTGCCAAGCTGCTGCTGAGAAATGGAGCAAAGAAATTGTTTGAGTATGTTTTAGTTTTGAAGAGAAGGGGTAGAAGTTGTGAAGGGAACCCCTGATGGAAGTCAAGGAACTGTCTCCTTTGCACACGTCATCTTATCTGAGTCCTTCATCAGCCAGTGTGACTTCACAGCGAAGCCTTGTCTTACCTGCCTGCATCCTATCAGGGTCACTTAGAGGTTCTATCAATGTCGGTTATTAACTGCTTTTGAGGCTCACTGCATCAGTAGCAGTGGATTACTGGGTTTTGGATCAATTATGTTGAAATCTGCTAAAACTACAGCAAAATGTTAACAAGACTATAAAAATAAAGGTAGGATTTTCCAAGCCCGAGTGCAAATGGGAGTTTGAGACTTCGGAAGGGTGACTAGAAATGCAGAGAATTGTGCCTCCTCCAAGAAGACGATTCTTTGTCCTGATGTTCCTAAACTGATGAATTTAGTAGGCTCATAATTTTATGGCCGGGGGTCAGTTTTAGTCTTATTTGTTATTCTAGAAGACGGTTTTAATTTGAATGCAGGTATTTTTCATATGCTGAAACCTTGTCTAGTTGGTGGGGTTTTTTTTCAGAGATTAATATTTTGCCCTCTCCCCTTTCTCCAGATTTTAATTATTAATTTAATTCCAAGGGAGTATGAAGCCTCTTCCTCATCCAAACCTCCTGAAAAGTCTAGAGCTTCACTGCCCTATTAAGATCCTCACCAAAACACGAGGGGAGTGGAGGAAAAGCTTTTTGCTGGCTGGTAGGGCAGTTGTCTCATTCGATGTGTGAAAAGCCTGTGCAGTACTCTGCATTTCCTATAAGCACTGGGTTTTCCCTAGTGCCCATGTTATTGATCCTATGTATTGTGAATGGTCTGCATGCAGCTATTCATGGGTTCTTATAAAAAGTAGTATTTCAGTGTTTTCTGAACCTTAGAAATAGCTGATAATTCTGTTAGAAGTATTGCATTTTGACCAGTAGCCTTTTTAACGTGCATGTTGAAACGTGAATGAATGTACACTAATTTGCAGTTGATGAGGAAGAGCTGAGTTTTGGATAGAATTTAGGCTTTGCTGGTGAAGTCAGAAAACAATTCAGGTTGGATGACCCTGTGAGATCCAGTTTGGGTCCACCAAGACCCTTCAGAGAGCTAGTCCCCAGCCAGTCAACGGAAGTGTCTGATATCAGTGTGCTGGTATCAATCACTACAGTAACGACCTAATTGCAGTACTGTCCTTCCCGCTTCTGGAGCGAACATCCTGAGATGGTTTAACAGGATTTAATTCTTTAAAAAGTCAGCCCTTTTTAAAGACTAAATTTCTCAGAATCACAGACATTTGGGGGTTGGAAGTGACCTTGAAAGATCATCTAGTCCAAACCCCCAGCAGAACAGGTTCCCTTAGATCAGGTCACACAGGAACATGTCCAGATGGCATCTGACTGTGTCCAGAGTAGGAGACTGTACAACCTCTCTGGGAAGCCTTCAGGGCTCTCTCACCCTCACAGTTTCCATTTTACCTAGCTTGATTTACCTAATTCATTTTACTTGTGTTGCCTTTTGTGTTTTTGTAGGAAAGATGAATAGTCTGAAAGGATCTGGGAGGAGAGAACAGATACAGCACCCATGAAATGGGTGATATTTGTGCTTAGTGTGTACTTGTAGGCGTGGATCTGTGTAATTATTATTAGCCCAAATCTGTTCGGTGCAAGAACTCTGTGACATGTGCCCGATTTTCACCCTTTCCTCAGGAAAGACACTTGGCAATGTAGTGTGTTATGAACAAATAAAAATACTTTTCAGAGCTTCGTTTGCTCCCATTTTAAAATGGAAGCAAATCATTCAGATGGGTTGCAGTCAGCGTGCCAGGAATCGCACAACAGGACAAGTGTCAGCCCTTTTCCTTACACACTAAGGGTTAATAGACAGCAGATGGGGCTTGTGACATAGGAAGTAGGAAAAAAAAGGCTATTTTTTGATGTGTTTGATTATTTATAGTATTTCAGTTAGCAGGCTGGTAGCTGGGATTTTCTTAAGCATGTGGTGTTAGCTTCAGTAGTGGGAGCAGTGTGAAGTCAATACCAAATGGTTTTTGAAAGTCCCCCACACGAGGTCTTTTTCACCCTGAGCGCTTGAGAAGATGTGCTGCTGAATGGAGGAGGGGAGAGAGGTGACCTTGTGAAGATGATCAGGCAGAAAGGCTGAGTTCAGTATTCACCATCAGCAGCTGAGTTCAGGCCTCCTGAGTACCACAGTTTGAAGCTTGCAGGAGGGAGGCTGTGGCAGGGCAAGTGTTGATGGTCAAGAGACAGCCCAGGGAGATGCTCATTAGGAAGGACAGGACAATGAATTCTTCTTCATGAGAGATGGTAGAGACCTGAGAAGGCATTGCCTGGAAGACTTGTAGAGCGCTAGGAGTGTCCAAATTTGATTGAAATAGGCTTTGGGAAGCCTTGCTTAATCACAGAATGATTGAGGCTGGAAAAGATCTCTGAGCACATCCAGCCCAGTCCAGGGTCTAACATCACCACAGTGGCCACACCAGGACACTAAGAGCCACAGCCAGGCTGTCCTTCAACACCTCCAAGGATGGGGATTCTGCCACTGCCCTGGGCAGTCCATTCCAGGGTCTGATCACCTTTTCCATGAGGAAGGGCTTCCTAACATACAACCTAACCCTCTCCTGGCAGCTTCAGGCCATGAGCCCTTGTCCTGTCATTGGTTGCCTGGAAGAAGAGTCTGACCCTCACCTGACTACAGCCTCCCTTCTGGGAGTTGTAAAGAAGGAGGAGGACCTCCCTGAGTCTCCTCCAGGCTGAAGACCCCCAGCTTCCTCAGCCTCTCTCCATCAGACTTTCCCCTCTAGTCCCTTCCCCAGCCTGGTTGCTCCTCTGGACCCAATCTCTTTCTTGAAGTGAGGAGCCCAGCACTGCCCCCAGTACTCAAGGGGAGGCCTCCCCAGTGCCCAGTACAGGAGGAGAATTACATCCCTAGTCCTGCTGGCCACACAATTGCTGATCCAAGCCAGGATGCCACTGGCCTTTCGGGCCACCTGGGCCCACTGCTGGCTCCTGTTCAGCTGGTTGTCAACCGGTACTGCCAAGTTAATGTTGAAGTCAAGCTTGGTTTGAACACAACGTTGCATCTCCAGAATCCTCTTCCAAACCAAAGGTCGTAACATTTATATTGTTTAGCTTTTATTGATTTTATATTATTATTTGATTTATGTATTAAAAATTGTTCTGAACATAGTTTAGTCAGTTTGTGACACCTTTTCTGTGGGAAATTGTTGGGATTTTTCAATTGGAGACCACCAAACTTAATTTTGAAACGTAGGGTTTTTTCTCGAGTTTAAGAACGACCATTGTGTCCTTACGTTATTGTTTGTCTGTAGGACTCTTCCTTATTCCATAAAACCGAGACTCCTTTAGCAGCTTTCTTTTAAAAATAATAACTGCTAAATATGTCTTCAGTAGCCTGTTGGGTTGGAACATTCCTTGCAAATACCTAAATCCATAAATATCTAAAATATCTAAATCCAAATATCCAAATCCTCTGTCTTAATCACAGTGCAGATGTAAGGAGCTTGACAGCTGCTGCTTTGTGCCGCTGGTCTGCTTGAACTGCGGTAAGGAGATTGCTGCCAGTGGCAGGCGGTAGCCGTGACTGGCCGACACTCCCAGTCACGGGGCAGTCCCTGCACTGTAGCACTGCAGTTGTGCTTGCACAGGGGTCTGGCCTCATTGCTCTGTTCACATGTCACTTAGTGCTGCCTCCAGGTCTCTGTGGTGGGAGCTGACCTTATCCCACCTTAGAGGTTCACTTCGTGAGGAAAAATGAGATTAGCAATGCTGACACCCCCTGTGCCTCTCTGACACCTGCACTGGACGTGGTGCTGCTTAATGCAGGTGTCTGCTCGCTCATCCACTGCTAGTTAAGATGTTTGGACAAAACCATTCTGCTGGAGTGTCCTGATCTTTGTCACACACTGATTACAAAGCTGTGCTGTGAAGGAAAGAGGGTCGTTGCAATCCTAGTATCATTACTGTTTTATCCTTTAGCTCCTACCAGACACTTGAATTAAATTTGAGCTGTTGGTTTAGACTTCAAAGGTCTTTTTCCAGTGGGCCTTAGGAAACATTACGTGTGCAGAGTGCTTGGAATTAGAGTATCACAGTATTACCAAGGCTGGAAGAGACCTCATAGGTCATCAAGTCCAACCCGTTAGCTCTTGTAAAGTACCCAACGCTGTGTGTGCCTCACGCAGAACACTGACTTGGGAAATGTAACATGGCTGGTCTTCAACACTTGGGATGTCATGGAAAAGGATCTGGGGGTATTGATTGACAAGGGGCTGAACACTAGCCCAGGTGGCCAAGAAAGCCAGTGGTATCCTGGACTACATCATCAGTAGTGTGGCTAGTAGGACTAGAGAAGTGATCATCCTCCTGTACTGGGCACTAGTGAGGTCTCATCTCCAGTACTGGGTTCAGTTTTGGGTACTGAAGAAGAGTGGCAAAGCTGCTTGAAGGGCCTGAAGGACAGGTCTGATGAGCAATGGCTGAGGTAGCTGGGGTTGTTTAGCCTGGAGAAGAGGAGGCTGAGGGGAGGTCTTATTTCTGTCTTACAACTACTTGAAAGGAGATTGCAGAGAAGTGGGGATCAGTCTGTTCTCCTAAGTCACTAGCAACAGAACAAGAGGAAACGATCTCAAGTTGTTTGGACATTAGGAAAACATTTTTCCCTGACAGAGTGGTCAGGGGTTGGAACAGGCTGTATAGGGAGGAGATGGAGTTGCTGTCCTTGGAGATGTTAAAAAAAAAGTCTATTGGTCTCGGGGAACAGGTTTTAGTGGGCAGGGTGAATTTGGGTTGATGGTTGGACTTGATGAGGTCTCTTCCAACATTAATGATTCTATGATTCTATCATAGGTGTTCTTCATGCCTTAAGAGTGTCTGTGTAGTAAGATCAGTATGAGAATGGAAACAAGAAGCAGCATTTGTTAAAAAGGATGTTCCACAGAATCACAGGACATTAGGGATCAGAAGGGACCTCGAAAGATCCTCTAGTCCAATCCTGCTGCCAGAGCACGATCACTTACACAAGTTGCTTTGGAACACATCCAGGTGGGTTTTAAATGTCTCCAGAGAAGGAGACTCCACAAACACCCTGGGCAGCCTGTTCCAGCGCTCCGTCACTCTCACAGTGAAGAAGTTCCTTCTCATATTTATATGGAACCTCCTATGTTCCAGCTAACACCCATAGCCCTTTGTCCTATCACTAGATGACATTGAGAAGAGCCTGGCTTCATCCTCCTGACACCCACCACATATTTATAAACATGAATGAAGTCACCCCTCAGTCTCCTCTTCTCAAAGTTAAAGAGACCCAGCTCCCTCAGCCTTTCCCCATAAGGGAGGTGTTCCACTTCCTTCATCATCTTTGTTGCTCTGCACTGGCTCTGTGCTGGACTCTCACAATCAGTTCTCTGTCCTTGTCCTTCTTGAACTGAAGGGCCCAGAACTGGACACAATACTCCAGGTGTGGTCTTAATCAGGGCAGAGTGGAGAGACAGGAGAACCTCTCTTGATCTGCTAACCACACACCTTCTGATCTGTCCCAGGATGCCTCTTGGCCACAAGGGCCCATTGCAGGCTCACGGTCATCCTGCTGTCCTCAAGGACCCCCAGGTCCCTTTCACCTACACCGCTCTCCAACAGGTCAGTCCCCAACCTATACTGGTACCTGGGGTTGTTCTTGCCCAAATGCAAGACTCTACACTTGCCCTTGTTACAGTTCTTTCAATTTCTCTCTACCCAGCTCTCCAGCCTGTCCAGGTCCCACTGAATGTCAGCTCAGTCTGCTGGGGTGTCAGCCACTCCCTCCAAGATTCGTGTCATCAGCAAACTTGCTGACAGTGCGCTCTAATCCCTCATCCGAGTCATTAGTGAATAGATTCAATAGGACTGGTCCTAGTACTGACCCCTGGGCGACTCCACTAGATACAGGCCTCCAACTACACTGTCCCATTGACCACGACTCTCTGGCTTCTATCCTGCAGCCAGTTCACCGTCTGCCTCCCTACTTGATCATTGAGACCACACTGCCTCAGTTTGGCTGTGAGGATGCTGTGTGAGACCGTGTCAAATGCCTTACTGTAGTCAAGGTAGACTACATCCACCACTCTGCCCTCATCTACCCACGTGGTTATGCCCTCATAAAAGCCTATCAGGTTGCTCAAGCATGACTTCCCTTTGGTGAAGCCATGCTGACTGTCCCTAATGACCCTCTTGTCCTTGTTGTGCTTAGAGACAGGTTCCATCACCTTTCCTGGGATAGAGGTGATGCTGACCAGTCTATAGTTATCTGGGTCCTCTTTCTTACCCTTTTTGAAGATTGGAGTGACATTTGCTGTCCTCCAGTCCCTCCAGATCCTCATCTTAGCAAAGATGATGGAGAGTGGCTTAGCAATGACTTCCACCATCTCCCTTAGCACTTGCAGGTGCACCTCCTCAGGGCACATCCAGTTTGCTCAATTGATCCCTAACCCAGTCCTCATCAACCAGGGCAAAACTCATCTCTTGCCTTGACTTCCTCTGGGGCCTCAGCAGTCTGGGGCTTGATATCAAGAAGGCCCCAGAAGTATAGACAGAGGCAAAGAAGGTGTTCAGTATTTCTGCTTTCTCTGTATCCTCTGTCTTCAGGGCACCCACCTCATTCAGCAGGGGGCCTATATTGCCTCTAGGTTTAGTTTTACTTGCAATGAATTTGAAGAAGTCCTTTTTGTTTCCCTTAACCTCTCTTGCAAGGTTTAATTCCAAGGATGCCTTGGCTTTCCTAGTTGTGTCCCTACATCCTCTAACTACCTTGACACAAGACAGGACTATGTCTTTTCAGCTGATCAGTTTTAGAAAACTCAATGTCCAGGGACCCAGACCTAGGAGGATTGGGTGCTGGACAGCAGGTAGGTGACAGCTGAAGATATCAGTGGCAAGACTTTGTCCAAGTATCAGGACCTGGATACCAGGTTGCACTGGCTGTGTATATACCCATAATGTAGCTTGTGATTGATCCCCTGCCAAAGCATGTGAATTCTCTTAACATTAGCTTCATCCCTGGCAAAGGTTTATCATGGGCCATCGCTCCTGTAGCAGACCACATGGGCATGACTGCTCACTAGCACATTCCCAGTGGACAATTGACTTATAGGTAGGGTCTCAGACCACATTATTTGTGGGTACTGTTGTAGCCACAGATTTTCTGAAATGAAACAAAGGAATGTTTCTAGACCTCCCAATCCTTCAGCCTGATCACTGAGCCGTGTTCTCACACTGTGCAGCAATGATACAGAGCTGGCTGTAATGAGATGACTGTGCAGTGTCTTTGATTTTCTCCTATGAATACCATTCTCTAGATTGTTGGTCTGACTGAAACTTCTAACAGAGTGGGAACACACAAGTCACTGTGTTGCTTAGTTGAGTCAATAGATAACGGGTTCCCTGGTTTGGCAATTTTATTAGTGAAGAGGATTTTTGTTATAGATTTTTCTACAGACATATGATTTCCTTCAAAATATAGTCATAGAGAACAGCTTATTGAAAAGGAAGTCTTTTTCCCTGTTAGACTATATCAGGTGAAAAATGCAACTTTTAAATAGATATTGTTTTGCCTAAATGTGTCATTTAAGTAGCTTTGACTAAGCCTTGATCCCCTGTGGTCTTCCAAGCTCTCCTGAGCCTGACCTCTTAACTGCTTTTTTGACTTGTATTTGAGGAGTACCTAACAAAAAATGGTCACCTTTCAGTTACAACACTTATGCTACCATTCTAACTGCAACGAAGGTATCATCTTGGTTTTCAGAGAGTGAATTGCTGAGGCTAGCTGGGGGCGTTCACTTTTGTCTTGTACAGATGAAAGCTGCCCTTAATTGTCATTTAAATGTCAACATGGTAACTATGAATTTTTTTGTGTTGCCTAAACTAAAATATTCACAGACTCAAAAGTTGTTGCTATACTCCATCATCACTTTTTTCTCTCATTGGAGTTTCCTTTATTATTGTGTTTTTGTTTTGTTGTTACTTGACTTTCCACATAAACTTTTCTGATTCTCATTTCATGAGCTGAAATAGTTCCACTGCTGAAGTTAGTCTATTTGTACTGAGCATCCTTCTCAGCAGAAGGTTTTCTGGCTTTTTGGAGGTTTATGTGCTCTTTGAGATAGACACAGTAATGCTGAGATCTGTGCTGCTTTCCCTGAGTGTCCCAGGAGTGTCGTGCTGGTCTCTAAAGGTCGCTTGTAAGGTAGGACTAGACTGAAATCTTGAGCCGTAGCAATAATATGTTAACCCAACAGCCATCCTGCCAGGCACGCTATTTATTTAACACAGGCTGTATCTCCCAAACTGGAGCCACACTGGAGCTGTTTTCAAGCCACATATGGCTCAGCAATTTCAGCTTGGTGATTCTGAAGTAAGTGAGACGCACTGCATAAGCCACATGAACGACTGTGTGGGGGAGGAACTGCGAAGTGGTGCACGCATTCATTTTTGTTATGTTAGGGTTGTGCCTATGACAAGATCTTGACTGAGAATTTCTGATACTACAGGTTCTCCCAAAACTAGGTTTTGGATACAAGATACAGCTTGATGCTGGCAGTTCAAAGAAAAAGGTCTCTGTTTTGTATACTTACAGCAGCATTTCTGTTTTCTTGCCTATAGGATGATTTTCCAGTCAGAAAACAGCTTTTCTTTACTGGTTTAGTTTTTGGTTTTTTTTTTTTACCCAAACACTGATCAAAACTTCAGTGACTAAAATTCTGACAAAGCTTTCCAGAAGTTGCTTTGTCTGCTCAAGATTCGGATTTTGGCCTATAAATAGAATAAAGGATGACTTTGAACATAATGAAGAGTGCGCATATTGTCACGCATTTAATATGGTAATGGTGCAGCAAATGGATAATTGAAGATTAGCAACATGAATCATTCAGAAATATCTTCTTGGTTCTATGAATATTTTTATGGGCTCTTAGAAAGTCAGTGCAAATTAACAGGGGCACCTGGGCTCTGCAACAAATGTGTGTACGGGTATCTGGGACAAGAGCATTCTTCAAGGCAAAACTTCCTCCTTTAACGACTCCTTAAATGAGTCCCAGATTAGGAGATAAGCTGCTTCTTGTGGATATCTACACTACAAAAGTATCTGCTGTGGTTTCTAGTAGTAAATCTGACTGACCAGACACGGGAGTCTGATTTACTTGTTTATTTATTTATGAGTTCTGGACCCTTTTACTCCAGATGCAGCTGAGGGAACTCAGCCACTCATCAAGCTTAAATTACTACCCAACTCCATTGAGATCTCTTTACACCATGTGTAGAGGTATGCGGAAACAAACGGCACTCTGCATAGAAATTTTAAGGGGGTTTTCTTCTCACACAATATTTATATGTCTGCCTGGGAGGCTAAGCCCAAAATTCCTCTCTGATTAAATAGTAAGAGCTCCTGTTGACAGAGTTGTCAGATGCGTGTTAATACATGGGGCTCTGGTGGAGTTATTGAGGCTTTGCTACTTACTAAACCACAAATTATTTGTTTCTCAGTGGTCAGATGTCATCTTGGATCCAGTAAGATTTAGCTCAAAGAACTTTTCCTCTGTTCTTTGCCAAGCAATCAAGTCTAGCCTTCTTTCATATCCTGAGAAACAAACCCTGATTATCAGGATTTCCAGTAGTTCACATTTTTTGCTGTATTTATCAAACCCCATAGATTCCAACTGGTTCTGTAAAAATATAGAAGAGCTGGAAATTAATGGTGCAAATAAGATAAAGTCAAATCAGTTTAAACTGAGGTATATGTATTTTGGCAGTTTGGCTGTATTTTCCCCACTAACAAGTCTCTGGAAATTTTCCAAGGTTCTGCTTCTTGTTCAAAAGTGCTGAATGTATGAAATGGGGTGGGGAATGGTGTACAGTGCTGTTTTGCCCAGTGATTGGGAAGTGGACCTTGGAATGCCATGCTTTTCCTCTCGTTTCTTTTCTCTTGACTCTCTTTTGTGTTACCCCAAGGTGTGTTTTGGTTTTCTTAAGGCAGAATGGAAAGTTGTGCCATCTGTGGCCAATGTATTTGACCATAGTAGCTTAACAGTACCTGAGTCTCCTCCTACCCAGGGACACCCCAGTGAGACTGTCAAATTCTCTTTCTGCTCCTTGCTGAAAGAGTTCAACTTCAAGGTGTCCATTTTAGCACATTTTAAACATCAGTTTTAGTCTCCAAATGCTTTTTCCCGCGTGGGAGCTTGTCCTTTTGCACTCTGATGTTTCCTTCTATATCAGAAGTGTGAACTATGTATGGCCTGAGTATTTTGACTGCCCTTCTGTAGGACAAAAAATGATTGGAATTTACTAAAAGGGGTTGTCTTCCTTTTGCGTGGGCCTTTGGAAAACTGTCTGGGAGTCTGGAAAAGTGATTTGATCCAAAAACCAGAATGTAAGGAAAACTCTGTATGGCTGCACAGAAACACACTGACTCTCTTCACCCTTTGTCTAGTCAGTGGTCTTTGCATGATATGTGATGGGTTGGCAGTGTATTTGCTGCCTTTATTACATTCACTGAATCCTCTCATCCAACCTGTACGCGGAAGGTGATAGATACAATTTTGGGACAAGTGTACAAACCAGTGTGGACAGCCAGTGCCTTTCTTTGGCTGGCATGAATGACATTAAATTGTTGGGAGCTGTAGCAAAGCTTATTTACAGCTCTACTGATTTTTATTATAACGAGGGCCGTTTTTGCCCTCCCTAGCCTTCGATGAATGATCACTAACTTAATTAATAAAGGCAGTGCACATGCATATTTAGAAAAGGAAGCAAGCTGGTACAAGATGTATGACCCCTGACAACTGAAATAAGGATTTTAACTGTTTCTTATTAAAAATATATATCCAATTTGTGAGCTCCAGCTGCTGATGTGGATTCTGTAATTCCTTTAAGCAGCAGACAATGAAAACTGCTGTAAATAAATGAGGCAGGAGAAATCAGATGATACAAACCTGGACTGGGGTGGGGGTGGTCAGAGACCTGGGGTCTTTTTCTAACTCTGTCATCCATTTGATTGGCTGCCAGGTTGCCAGAATCCTTTTCTCTTTGCACTTTGCCTGCTCTGTACAAGTCCTTTTGGAGTTTCATTTTCTTATTACGATTTTTTTAAAGTGATGATGCAGTTCCTAGTTTCTGTTAAGCATCAATGGATGTTGTAACATCATCTACACCTATTACTTACTATCTTCAAACGCTAAATGAAGACTGCTACGTTTTAAAATTAAATTTGCCTCATTTTAATGTCTGCTCAAATGAAAATTTTGTTTGTAAAACAAAGGTTTTTTTGAAAAGTGCTTCTGAGAAGGAGAAGAATGTAGGGAAAAATCAAAATTAATCATTCTTAACCACAGAAATAGCATGATCGGAAATTACTTACTGTAGAATAGAACGAAGTTGTTTATGCACCTGTTTGCTTAATTGCTAAGTTTGCAGATTAGGAAAATGACGTACCATTAAATGTAGGGAATGAGGAAAATTTACGTTGTGCCA
This sequence comes from Phoeniculus purpureus, assembly GCA_028565055.1. Lineage (NCBI taxonomy): Eukaryota > Metazoa > Chordata > Aves > Bucerotiformes > Phoeniculidae > Phoeniculus > Phoeniculus purpureus. The sequence goes on from JAOXOE010000694.1 coordinate 14,267,448, forward strand.
ACAAACTGAAAAATCACAGAAGCATTCAGGTTGGAAAAGACCCTTGGAGTCATCAAGTCCAACTATCAACCCTACTCTATAAAGTTTACCCCTAAACTAAATCCCCCAACACTATATCTAAGCGTCTTTTAAACTCCTATACAGACGGTAACTTGATAACTCAACTGCCACCCTGGGCAGCCTATTCCAGTGCCTGACCACTCTCTCAGTGAAGGATTTTTCCTGACATCTAATCTAAACCTACCCTTTTGAAGCTTGAAGCCTTTCCCTCTGGTCACTAATTATCTGTGAGAAGAGAGCAGCACCAACATCTCTACAATGTCCTTTCAGTTAATTGTAGAGAGTAATGAGGTCTCCCCTAAGCTTCCTCTTCCTCAAACGTGATCAACATAGAGCATCTCTTCTACTGAATTGACATATCCCCTCCAAGAAGTGACAAGCAAATTACAGTCTTTAAGATGGCCACATAGCAAACACCTTCATCTCACTTTTTTTCTCATACATCTTGTGGAAAACATTTATTTCAAAATGGACCTCACACATTTTGGGGGCTAACTTTGGCTGTGGAATGTGAAACCTGTTACACTTCTCCATGCAGTCATTTGAACCTGTTGTACCACTGTCATCAATTGTTTTTTCCAGGTAGGACGACCCATTTCATAGAATCATAGCGTGGTTTAGATTAGAAGAGACCTCAGATATCATCTAGTTCCTACCCCCTGCCATGGGCAGGGACACTTCTCACCAGACCAGGTTGCCCAGAGCCCCATTCAACTGGCCTTGAAGACTTCCAGGGATAGAGCATCCACAACCTCCCTGGGCAATGTGTTCCAGTTTCTCACAACCCTCATAGTGAGGAATTTCTTCCAGGTGCCTTCAGCAGCTCATGAACCCTTGAAAGTAGAAGGAGACTTTTCTTTCCAAAATAATTATTAAGTTTGAGCATCCGCATACAACAAGGACTGATAGAAGTAAGCTTCTAAAAATACTTAATGCATGTTAAATTAGCCTAGAGAAAAGGAGGCTGAGATGAGACCTTATCACCCTTTATAATGTACCTGAAAGGAGGCTGTGGAGAGGTGTGGGTCGGTCTGTTTTCCCAAGTGACTTGCGATATGACAAGAGGAAATGGCCTCAAGTTGCACCGTGAGGTTTAGACTGGACATAAGGAAACATTTCTTCAATGAAACAGTGGTCAAGTGTTGGAACAGGCTGCCCAGGAAAGTGGTAGAGTCGCCATTCCTGGAGATGTTCAAAAACATGCAACTCTGGCTCTTGAAAACATGGTTTAGTGGGTGTGGTAGTACCGGGTTGATGGTTAGACTTCACATGATCGCAGAATGTTAGGAGGTCTCTTCCAACCTTAATGGTTCTATGGTTCTTTCAGAAACACATGTAGGATAGATTTCTTTAATTCAGTTACTTTTCTCCTCCAGCCTTCATACAAGTGTAGCATTCACCTTTATACTTTTCTGTGTGAGAAGCCAGAGCAGTCTTGTCTACGATGACATAGCAAATGCAAATCTAAGACTCAGCCCCACACCTTCCCCCATTCCATAGATGCCCATGACTATTAAGATATGGGTTAACTAAAAACAACACTGTTGCCTGTGACCAAGTTATATAGTAAGAGTGTGGAAAACTAAGGCCCAGCGTAACTGTGCAATGAGAAACAGTAAGTCCCCACATAGATGGTGCTTCTTTTTTTTTTAATCTGAGTAGTAGGCTGGTCTTCTGTGAGTAAAGCACATGCTGAGCATTATGTGGTGCAGGACATTTGGGTGCTTGGGTTCCCAAGTCACATTCAGAAATGCCTGTGACTTCTTAAAATGGGTTCAGTGTTCAGTTTTGCAATCCCAACACATCAAGCACTACAAAGACAGAAAACAAAACTGAGTCAGCTGAGGGCATAAGTACACAGCATCAAAAATGCCTTGTAAATAGGCCATAGAAAATGGTGTCAGCAAGTAAGACAGAATATTGTCTTCTTTTCATTCTTCTGGGCTGTGTCAGGGAGACACCTGGGAAGATCAGTGCTTTAGTTCTCCAAAATGTTTAATTTTGTATCTTGTTAAAGAGGACAAGGCTTTGTTTTGATCTGTCTTTTGCTTGTAGTAATTTACATATTGCTTGTAGATGTTCTTTGCCACCAATTCAGAGCTCTAGAAAGTATGTCCAATACCAGATGAATGCTCTCCAGGCTAGTCTACTACAAGATGATGCACAAAAAATTACACTGGGTACTAGGGGGTGATAAAACCCAGTTGTGCGTAGCAAGTAACAGAAGAGAATGCTTATAGTAGGTTTTTACAGAACCCATTCAGTTAGGTATTTACTCAGTTTCTCATAGGAGGCTCTTCAGATTTTTACTGAGTCACAAATGTATCATGCAATAAAGTATGGGAGAGCATAAAACTATAGATTGCACTGAGACAAAACTCTACCTTTCTTCCTCTGGGAGCAATAAGGTTTTAAGGTCTTTTGTGTCCGATCCTCCTCAGAATTTCAAATTATTTAGGGCAGGTTTGGGAAAAGTATAAAGTTGTTGCAGCCAACAAAAGAAAAGGAAATAAATGAGAGTAACTGGTAAGTTAATGGATGCTTTGAACGGTCTCTGTAATTAGCTCATGCTTGCTGACAGCCATCACACTCCAGACTATCAGTTTTTTAGCTGTACCCAAAGCACTCTTGTTACAGTAAGAGACAATCTGGGAACTTGTGGACCTCCTGGGCACTTGCCCTGATCTGCTGTGTCTGAACTTCATCCTCTTGGCTCCTTATCTTGCCTCTGCATGCCTTAACGTAGATCATGTTGCTGCATATCCTTGCTTATCTTCTTTCTCATTTGAACTTCTGTGATGCCTTTTGCACATTTGTGGTTGAAAGGTCTCATGTAGGTTGTATGTCGGTATTAGTATTCTGAATGATTCTGCACTTAGATGTCTTTTGGCAGTTACACGAGGAAACAGGATCTGTCATTATAATATCAATCTGGGTTTTTTAAAATTAGTAAATAACAGAAGCAAACTGGATGGCAAAGAAGTGGTGTGAGGAGAAGCCTGTATTTGCCCTGTGCATTAGAGAGAGCCTTGTGGACACTCAAGAGAATCTGTCTGATGACTTCCTTTCCTGTATAAGTAGAATTTACACAGTAGTATTTTAAAAGAATCAGTGTTATTCTAACCTTGTTTACCAGCAATATAGTGTTCTGTGCTTTTTACATGGATTCCAATCCTACTGAATTGTAGAAAAACACACCTGAGGGAAGTCTCTGGACATGGCTTGCAATAGATGTTTTTTCTTACGTTGTTTAAAAGCATTGGAAACTTGTTTACTTTGAACAGGTTCATGATGATAAGAGTTAATTGGCTGAACACTTGTAATAGAGACTTGTCACCAGGTAAGCATTTAAGAGCTTCCCAGTGCCCTAGCATTACACAGACTGGTAACTCTCCTAAAGTAATTGCTCTTAGCAGTATTCCCCTCTCCTGATTGGTGGGGAAGGGACACCCTTTTGCCAGCATCCCATCTCTGCCCTCCAATTCCTGCTGTGGCTCTTGGCTGGGAGGTGACCTAGAGCATGAGCCTCATTACTTTGAGATCCCCTTTGCTGGGACTACAGCAGGGGCAGGAAGTGTGTGGGGAAGTGAAAGGCACATTGTGCTTTGGAGAAGTGCAAAAAAAATAAAACCTGCTTTTATCAGTTGTTTTACCTGCTTTTGCTAATGCTGCTGCCATATAGCTGACTGCAGTTTATGAACACTAGGGCAGAAAGTCTTGTTCTGTGTGAGTAGGTAAGATTAGGCTCTAATTAGATAACTGCAGGGGAATCATTGCAGTAGTCTGTGTGCAATCCCCATGAGAGGAAAAGTCAAGTTAGGATGGAAAGGTTTTATTGATGCAGCCGAGCCCTTATCTGACATGCTACTTAGACTGTTCCTGCTAGTCAGGAGCCAGATAAATTAGTTTCAAAGCAATGCAGAATAGGGTGCAGGTGTGGTTGAAACTTGTGCCTCCTCTTTTCTGGTATACTGTCCTCTTGGGAAATGCTGTAGTAATTGAAACTGCAACTGAATGAGTCTACCATGGGCAAACAGAATATTCAGGGACACGCAGATAGTGATTTAGTGGACTTGTGGGTAGTGCATTCATCTGAGATGTGAACAAATGCGTTTGAGGTTTTCCTCTAGGAAATACTTGTATCTTTGATTCATATATAACTGCATCTGTAGATCTTACATTTTGCCAGGAAGAATCTTTCAAGCTGGTCAAAGCTGATCACTGCTTTTCATTTGTTTTCAATGTGTAACATAAACCCATCAATACATACTGCCCTAACTGCGTATCCCAGCCTTTCGTTTTAGATCACAGCATGACTTCTTTCCATTTCACGCCCTGAAGCAAGTACAGGAAATTAAAAGAAAAACCTTTAACAAAATTTTTTTAAACATTCAAAATTGCAAACCAGATCTGAGTTTCTCAAAGCTTTCAGAACTGAAATTATGAAATGCTTGCAAAACCCATGCGCAGAAAAACAGTGTTTTTAACCCTAGAAATTCAGTTTGAAGTGGGCAGTAGCTATTTATGTTCTATGCACTGCTTTAAAAGGCAGTGCAAAACCCAATCGAGAATCTTAATCTTTACATTAGTAGCATCAATGAGCTTGTTATACTTTTCTAATTGGTCTTGGTTGAATATGTGTGAGACAACCTTTTAACAGCCGTCTCAGTGGTGATTAGACCTCGCACTATGTGACATGCCTTCTCCCGTTTTGTGGCTACAACCTGATCATAGTCCACACCATGAAGCCTTTCAAATAGAGAGTTGCTTGAATTGAATTAACTCTAATAAATCAGTGAATGAAGAAAATGCGTAGACTATTATCTGTTTAACTGGTCTAGTTTAGTTTTCCTAGACTTCTAAATGACATGTTATTAAAATAAATACAATTAATTTATCTTTCAGCCATTTAAAATTAGCTGCTTATCTAAAGAGTATAGGAATGTAAGTGCTCTTTAATGAGAGCATGGCTCGGAATTACATTTAGACTTAAATCAAATTAAGAGTGTAACTAGAACACTGATAACAATGTACGTGTTCCTCAGAAACAAAGAGAAGGGTTTGCTTGCCCATATTCTCTTCATAAGAACAACTTGGGTGCTCTTAAAACTCCTTTTGGTATGGCTTTTATCTTCTCAGGTTGTATGAGTGTAGGGCTAACTATAGAATCATAGAATCACTCAGGTTGGAAGAGACCTTCAAGATCATAAAGCCTAACCATCAACCCAGTACTACCACACCCACTAAACCATGTTTTCAAGAGCCAGAGTTGCATGTTTTTGAACATCTCCAGGAATGGCGACTCTACCACTTCCCTGAGCAGCCTGTTCCAACACTTGACCACTGTTTCATTGAAGAAATGTTTCCTTATGTCCAGTCTAAACATCCCTTGGTGCAACTTGAGGCCATTTCCTCTTGTCCTATTGCAAGTGACTTGAGAGAAGAGAGTTGTAAATGGTGATAAGGTCTCATCTCATCCTCCTTTCCTCCAGACTAAACATCCCCAGTTCCCTCAGCTGCTCCTCATAAGGTTTGTTCTCCAGATCCTTCACCATTCTTGTTGCCCTTCTTTGGACCATGTCTAGCACCTCAATGCCTTTCTTGTATTGGGGTACCCAAAACCCCGATATTCCAACCATTAACCCAACTGTCCCAAGCCCACCACTAAACCATGTCCCCAAGCTCCAGATCTATCTTTTAAACACATCCAAGGAGGGCAGTTCAGCCCCCTCCATGGACAGCCTGTTCTGATGCCTGATGACCTTTTCAATGAAGGTTTTTCCTAATGTCCAACCTAAACTTCCCCTGTTGCAACTTGAGGCCATTTACTATCGCTTGTTACTTGTGAAAAGAGACTGACCCTCACATCTCTGCAACCTCCTTTCAAGTAGTTGCAGCCAGCATGGAGGCCTCCTATAAGCCTCCTTTTCTTCAGGCTAAACAGTCTCGGCTCCCTCAGCCACTCTACATATGGTTTGTTCTCCAGACCCTTCACCAACCTTGTTACCCTTCTCTGGACCCACTTCAGCACTTCAATCTGCAACAGCTACTACCTGTAAGAATCATGTAAGACCTGAGTTTATTGTGAGTTCAGCATCTGTACTTAAGTCCTAGGAGAAAACAGTTCCTGGAAATTAAAAAAAAAAATATGGAGGCCTCTCAGCTAAGTGCTGAGTGATATTCTTTTTAGCTTTTGTTATTCAGGAGATCAAACTGGGTAAAATGTCTTAAGGTCATAAAATATGTGTGTGTAGCAGTACTAATGAGCAGTGACTGGCTTTATGGTATCACTAGATTTAAAGTGTGATGGAAATCCATTAAATATATGAACTACTGTGCAGATAGAAGTGATACAAGACACATCATAATAAGCAGAATTCCTTCTGCCACCAGACAGTGAGGACAAGTTGTGCAAGTCCCAACTCATTTGCAGGTGTGCAGTGTATCAGGAACCAGAGAGGTTGGTTCCAGTGACTCTAAACAAAGTCAAGAGGCTCCTTGAGTATCTGGAGGCAAAGAAAAGAACAAGGGGCACAGTCTGAATGATTCTGAGGGAGAAAACAGAAGAGAAGCAAGTGAGGACAGGTGAACATGTTGATGCTCCCCTGTCACTATAGCCATCCCAGTGTGTTCTGACATTACGTGATGTGTGTGGAGAAGTCCTTAGACTAAGGTGGGCATGTTCCCAGAATCCTTTTGCCTTACTGGGAGCCATGCAAAGAGTAAGATGGCAGTTTTCATTTTCTTTAGGCACTGTAATGATTTGTTCTTGGAAATGCATGTGAGTGACTTTATTTTGAAAGTGAGCATTACTATGCATGATTCAGCTTTGCAGTGCTGCAGAGAGGAAATTTTCATTTGTCTTCAAGATACTATCAGCTCCTATTATGTTGCCAGTGAGGTGCTGAAACTTAAGTCAGAAATAGAATATGATTAAGCTGTGGTGAGTCTAGGCAGAGGGAAGAGAAATCAGCCTTCATCTACAGCAATTCCTGAATTGCCACGAGAGTCCTGGTTGTGTAACAATTGAATTGTCTGAGATTTCATCTATGAAGTGAAGCCTGGTCATTATGTGTTAAGAAATCTGTTGTATCCATTTATTTATTCTTTGATATTTATTCTTGAATCATCAAAACAATCAGCAATAGGGAATAGACAATTAAAGAGAGAATTGCACTACTGAGCACAGATTACTCATACCTCTGAAAAAACTCTTTTCCCTGATATGTTTGCCTTAGACAGTACAAATACCATTAACTTTTAGGATAACATCAGAGCTGAACAATACATTTCCAAAATGTTCTGTGAAATTAATCTTTCTCTCAAAACATTTTTTATAGGTGAACTGTGAATGATCATTTCTGAATCTGTTCATAAACTACTGTGGGCACTTGCTTCACTACCTCTCAAATGCTTCATATTTTGAGGGCTCTTGCTTGTTTTATCTTTAAAGTTGCTTGAGTTCCACCAAATGTCATGTGCCCCTAGTATCCCAAGTATCTTCTCTGTTATTGTAAACTTCTCACCCTAATGAAAAGATGCCGAAGTTCATGCAGAGAAAGCTGTTTGTAGGAAAGACACCAATTCTCCAGCTTTCATTGCTTCCTGCACTCTGTTTTATGTCACACGGTGCCTAGACCTCTGGAGGGATGCGTTCAGTGCTGTGCCCTGCAGCCTTAACCCTCAGCCAGACACACCTGCCAGTGCATGGGGTGACTATCCCCATCCCACCCCTGCCCTGAGTCTTAGGCTAACATGCAGCCAAAGTGTATAGCCAGAGCCAGGATTTGGAATGCCGTTCTGTGTTCAAGAGTTCAGCTCGACCTGTGATGTGCAAGATTATGTTTTTTGATGTGAGATTTTTAATAATTGTCACTGCAGATTTCTGTCTGAAGTTAAGTGCTTTTCACAGTTGTCTGCTGTTGTCATCTTATTTTTAGCATGTGTGCAACTGACCAAACTAAACCATGACAATCTTGGCAATGTTCAGTGTGTTCAGAGCTTCTCTGGCCAACTGATCATCCCCTGTGCAGTTAATGGCAGTGTGCACCTGGCCCACACACAGATTGTCCTGAAAGACCAGCTGTGGATGCTAGCTACACATTGGCCATGGCCAGCAGCAATTTGAAGGGATCAGAGGTAATGCAGCTTATCAAAACCTATCATCTGAATTATAGGCTCCAGACACAGAATGGGACCCATTCTGTCTGCTGGCAAGATGCTACTGTGCCACTAAGAGGTTACACCATAGCTAAACTGACCATCAAGGATCCTGGGATTTGAGATTAAGTGAAAGAAGAGAGGAGGGGAAGAAAGCTATGGTAGAGGCTTAACTTACTAGTCTCTTGGCAGTGCTGAGCTACCGGTTGGACTTGATCATAAAGGTCTCTTCCAACCAAGATTCTGTGGTAGGAAGTTGAGGAGAGTCTCTCGGTTCTTGAACTGAAGAATGTACAGCAGAGTAGTGTTGGTCAGCAGTGACAGCACAGAGTTAGGATTTGGGTCATGCAGTGTATGAGCAGCATAGAATCATTAGGAATTAGAAGGGACCTTGAAAGATCATCTAGTCCAATTCCCCTGCCACAGCAGGATCACCTAGACCAAGTCACACAGGAACACATCC